>CM060678.1:174335752-174712752 GCA_030686995.1 Artemisia argyi | reverse complement strand
CCATCATACTTTAATATTCTTGGTCTCTAGTTGCTCTCTTTTTCTACCGCATACATGGCCAACAATAACAACTCTTTCAACCTCCAACAAACCCTCCAAAACCGCCCTGATCTTCACCTCCAAATCCCGCAAGACTCCGAAGAAGACGATACGAACCAAACTACTCCTGGCTCAGGCGGACGCCGTCCGCGAGGACGTCCACCTGGCTCAAAAAACAAGCCTAGACCACCAGTCATCATTACTCGTGAAAGTGCTAACACTTTAAGAGCTCATATCCTTGAAATAAGCAACGGATGTGATGTATTTGAGTCTGTTGCTGATTATGCTAGGAAAAGACAACGTGGGATTTGTATAGTTAGTGGTAGTGGTACAGTTAACAACGTTAGTCTTAGGCAGCCAGCTGCTGCTGGATCTGTTTTGACACTTCATGGTAGGTTTGAGATACTTTCACTGTCGGGTTCTTTTTTACCTCCACCTGCTCCACCAGGTGCCACTAGTTTAACTATTTATTTAGCTGGTGGACAAGGTCAAGTTGTTGGCGGGAATGTTGTGGGAGCTTTAGTGGCTTCAGGGCCAGTGATTGTTATAGCTGCTTCTTTTACGAATGTGGCGTATGAGAGGCTGCCTTTAGATGAAGATGAAGCAGCTGCTAGTAGTGGTGGTGGTGGTGCTAATGGTGATGGAGATGGTGGTGGTGGTAACCCTTATCAAGACCCTTCATCTATGGGTTTACCTTTCTTTAATTTACCACTTAATATGCCGAATGTTCAGTTACCGGTAGTAGATGGTGGTGGTTGGTCCGGTAATACTGCGAACCGGCCACCTTTCGGATAAGAAAAGTTAGACAATAGGTGTTGTTATTATCATATAAACGATGGGTTGTGAATTTAAGTCTGAAACCGGCCAATGGATCATCATCATTCATCAATTACCATTAATTAACTATCTTTTGTAGTTTTTAATATAGTTTTGAATGGGATTTGATTCGGGTTCAATCCAATGATCCAATTGTAGCTGTTTCTAGTTCTTTAAATTTGTGAATTAAGATCAAATTTCTTGTCCTTTATTGTTTTTGTGAAACTATAGTTTTTTATGAATGCAACATTCTTGTGAAGAAGTACCATAAGATTTAAACTATTTGATTCTTTTCATCTTAAATTAGGTCTAGTGAGCTTTCAAAATTTATTTTTAAAATGTTTGATGTATAATATATTTTAACCTAAAATCAACGTGTAGTTATTAGTCTCGGAATCAAAAGAATTTTATATGAACTATAGAGTTGATCAATCAATCAATTTGACACTAAAATATTATAAAAACTGGACTTTGGTTAACATTCAGTAAAATATTTGGTTTATTTTCTTTTTATATCTATGTTATATTTAATGTTCATGACCAACTTGATACAAACCCTAATATTTTATGTTATTCTTTCATCTTTTTCTGAAGCAGACTCCATTCAGGGTTTCTAGTTACTTGCTAAATTCGATGGATAAACATGTGTTCTCAAGGATAATAATCTGGGCATGTGAAGATCTAGCCTTTTTATGAATAGATGCTCCATTTCTTTTCTTTTCTTTTCTTTATTATTATTATTCTTAATCCTTAACATATAGTTACAAATAATATTAATTATTTATTCCTCTTAGACGCTATTCAAAAAAAAATTTATTCCTCTTAGACTCTCCACTATGTGTCCACTTTCATACTCGAGAGTCTCAAATTAAATATACATCTTTATATATATACATTTAGACTCAAAATAGATGTTCATTTCCTGTTTTAATCAATTAAAATGATTTTAAGGAGTCTAAATGAAATGGGTAGAGATAATAGTTAGCGAGATTTACTAAAACTTTGTATAATATAAAATTTTACATTTATTTTGGAACAAAAGATAATTATCTCTATCAGCGAGATTTCTGTTCTGCATCACTAGTTTCCAGGCTTTCTTTCTGTAAAGTGATACTGATATTTTAGTCAATCATATCTATACTATGAGTCGTGAATAAAGTGAACTCAAGTTGGTCTTTATATATAACTTAGATTTCGTTTTTCAGATTTAGCACTTAAACAATCGTCTAAACTTTAACTAAGTTTTGTGAATATATTTGTAAACATGCATGCGTTTTTGCTTTCGATATACCATGTCTACGCCATTATTGGTTTTAGCCAATATAAAAACCATGGTTATCTATACTACTATATAATGCATTTGGGACTATTCTATAATTAGAAAGGCTTAATATTTAGACATTTACTTGCTTATTATAGAAGAATTTCAAAATTAATTGGTTAGGAAGCAAGTTGGTTAGGAAGTTTGTTAGGAAGCAGGTTGTTCAAACTAAAATTATTTGGCTTAATCATCTCTACCATCTCTATTTAGAGCATGTTTACTAGTAACGCAATTCTTGCGTTAAAGAGGAAATAAAAGGAAATAACGCACGTTAAATGGAAGTTACCTGTTGCGCGTTCTTGCGTTAACGTGTCGTGTTAAGGGGTTAACGCTACGTTAAGCTGCCATGTTTGTAAAAAAAAGAAAAAAAAATTCAGTTTACCCCCTTAAATGAAGGAGTGTTTTTGTAAATTGTTATTGATTAAGGTTGAGTTAAGTTGAGTTATTATTGTGGGTGTTTTTTTGTGAGTTAAAGTTAAAGTGTTAAAGCTGATGTGGCGCTGACGTGGCGTTGAGTTAAGTTATAACGTGAGTTATTGATGTGGATGCTCTTATAAAGCATAAAAATAACTAGATGTGTAACTGAATAATCGAATAACGCAAAATATAGTCATAGGTACCCGCCCCGCATTGCGCGGATACCGTTCTAGTATTGTCTTACATATATACTCCGTATTAGTTTTCCTATAGAGTATTACAAAATCCGAAGATTTGGACATTTCCTTCAAAGACCAAAATCATTTTATGCGTTATGTGATGATCGTTCTTTTTGAAACTCGATTACATCTACAGTATAGAAGTAACGAAGTCTCTTTTATTTAGTACAGTAAATAAATAGCTCTCAACTTGTTAACTTTTGATATCAATCATGTTTGATGCCCACAAGTTTCAGAAAAAATATTTTGCGGCCACAGAAATAGTTCAAGAGTTTCTTAGCAACTTTGCAGTTTCAAGAAAAACTAAAATTAGCAGCTAGGTATGATGTAATTGTTTTGTAGCAAAAGTCTTCAGTGCATGCAATGATAAGGGAATTAAAGCTCTGAAAATTCTGAATCTTAATCAAGACGATTACCATACTAATGCCTAACCGATCGGACTGCTAAGTCCTGCCGTGGTTAGATGATTTTGGTATTTTCCTAGTTGTTAATTTCATCATGGATAGACAAAAAGTTTTCTTATCAGCAAAATAGAAGTGTCTGCGAGATTTGATTTGAATTTGACGTGTTTTATGAGGTAGTGGTTTTGCTTTTCCGGAGTCTTGGTGTGTAGAAAGTGTATTTTTATTCTTTAGGGGCTAATATTACTATTCGTTGGTGTGTTTGTTTCAACTTTTTCTTGGTGCGTTCTAGTTTCTAGCTTCTAGTTTATTACTGTAGTTGTTTCATTATTTGTTTTTTTTTTGAACATTGTTTCATTATTTGTTTCGAAGTCACTGTTTGTCTTGGAAAAAAGTTGAATTGAAACTGATACCTTAGTCTAAACAACACAAGACTTATGTATGTGATTGAATTCTTTAATATGCCACTGAGCTTGCATGTGATCTTGTTTTTAAACCTTGTTGGGGTTATCATCTCCTGTTGGGTGACACCAGCCGCCCGACCTTCAAAATAGATCACCGGGTGTCATAGCTCAAGTTATGACCCATTTTACTCGCACATCCAAAACCACCTCCCTCATGGTTCAAACCAAAACACCCCATTTTTTGCCTGTCATTCTATACTTTTCCATTTTTTAAAACCAACTAATTTTTCATTCATTAAAGTTAATAATTATAGATTTTATAAAATTAGAAGTTAAAAATGTATAATCAACATTTACGTAACCTTTTTTACTTATGAAATAAAATAAAAAGATTTAAGAAAACTACAAATTAATCGTCGTCCGTGTATCTCCTTCATCCGTTCATATCACACACTATAAAACAAACGCACATACATTTTATAAACCAAAAACCTATTCTAAGTTGAAAGAAAAACTATAAAAATACAAACCCAATACAAAAATCATTTAAATTAAAAAAAAATAAGGAAAAATATAGGTTTGGGACAAGCCAAGAAATTGGCGTTGGCTTTGGCGCCAGGGTATCTCGGTATGATGGCGTGGGTTTGGCGCTGAGCAAATGTTACGATATCAACTAGGGCTGAGCAAACGGACCGGATGGACCGGACCGACCGACAAAACCGACCGGACCGGACCGGATCGACCACATTCGGTCCGGTCCTCAGTCTAAGCTTTTTGGCTAATTTGGTCCTCGGTCCAGTCGGTCTGGTCCGGACTGACCAAAAACCCGAAAAAACTTGCCAAATCTTGCCTAATTGGACCGGACCGACCGAAGACCGACCGGACCGGACCGGACCGAGACCGGACCGACCACATTCGGTCCGGTCTCGGTCTATGGTTTTTCCGGTTCTCGGTCTTCGGTCCGGTCCGGTCTTGGTCGGTTCGGTCCAGCTTTTGGACCGTGATCACCCTTAATATCAACGCTAACACGTTTTTTTTTATGGTGTTTAGCAATGTTGCAAAAATCGTGGATTGGTACTGAGGCGGTCGAGGGCCGATTAGCGATTTTTAACCGATTAATCAACTGATTTTCTTGACTCGGCCAATTAATCAGCTGATTACTTTGGAAATCACTCCAAGTTCCAGGGCCGATTACTGATTAATCGCCGATTAATCGGCCGATTCGACCGATTTTTGCAACTAGCTCTCCCAATGGATTAGATCACCTCTCTTTGATTACTTAAAATGAAATAGCCCTACATTAATTATTATCTCTACAAGTGGATAATGTATTAATGTTGCCACTTTTATATGTCATTTATCAACTTTTAATTATTGTTACATATGATTAGAGCCAAATTCATAAGGCATTTTGCATAGGCTCATGTATCAAATACGTAATCAAAATTTATTTTTTGAACGTCAATAGATTTATAAATGGATTGTACTAGCTATTGGTACATCTCTCGGCCCCTCTGACCTTCTTTTACTTATTTTATTGCAATATAAGACAATTTTTTATTTCGCATATTTTGTCTTATATTAATTTTGACTTGTCAAAGTTTATATTTTATTTTTCACATTTTTTTGACAATTTTACCCACTTTATTAACATGACAAGACAAATTTTTATAGTTTTAATATTTTATTACTTTTAACTTGTCAAACTTTATATTTTATATTACATAACTTATGTTTCACAATTTTATAATAAAAACAAATCTATAAAAATTAAAATTAAAATTAAAAAACTAAAAAATTTAAGAAAATGTACCAATAAACAACCCCTTTTATTAATATCGAAAAAAAGTACCTGAACAAGTACACATAACCAAAAAGCCACCAACATCTGAGGACCACAAAAAAGCTTCCACTAAATACATAATTACATATACAAAATGAGTTGACATTATTATACATATATACATTTGTTGGGGCCTTTATGGCAACCACACACTTGGCAACACTGTAGAAACCACTTAGGCCGGGTCGGGTTTGGGCGGGGCGGGGCGGGAATAACGACCGTTAGTTACTGTAGTGTTATAACTAACGGTCGTTAGATATTTAACGGTTGTTAGTTAACGGTCGTTATCTTTAACATTTTCTTTAAAAATCCATACCAAATTGGTCCTTCATCTCAGAAGTTCGTTGCATATTTAGTCCTCTCATAATTTACATGATTGGTCCTTCATGTTATACGTCCATTGCAAAGTCAGTCCTTAGTCACTAAATTGACATTAAGTAGCTACCGGCCGTTATTACACTTTCCTTATTCGGAAAACAGCCCGCGGCAACGCGCGGTTTTCCAACTAGTTTGATTGGTGTAATGGGTTATAGTTTCTTTCTCTTCTTTTTTTATTAAGGCAATCAAATAATGACAACTCATTTTATGAATGTGTTTTATTAAAATATTTTTGTGTGTCTATCAATCTCTTAAGCTATATCTACGAGACATAGAAAAATGATTTATACGAAGAGAGAGTGAAATAATCCTAGCAAAACATGAAAAAATGCCCACTATTTAATCTTTTGAAGAAACCACCACAAGCAAATCTCATTGGGAGAAAACTCCATTATTTTATTATTATAGTAGAGTATTCAACTCTCAATCAAGAAAGTATGAATGACTTGGCAATTATTTACTCAAAACATTCACGGCTACTAGAAATAGATGGTTTATAATTTGAAAATCGTTGGTTTCGTCGAGATATGACAGGTCACAAACACTTTAAAGATTATAGTTTGAAGATTAATGTAGAGAAACGCTTTACATAATTGCATTAATATTTACTCTTTTCGTCTCAAAATAAATGTCCGACTTTTAAAGTCTTAGATATTATTTATTTGTTAAGAGACTCTGAATCTGAATTTAATTCACACATCGTCTGAATCAGATGCGTAAATATCTGAATCTGAATGAAATAATATTGTTTGTTTTTTTGTAAAAAATATCTTAATGATATGAATATGATGCAATTTTATTCTTACGACACATACATTAAAAGACATTAAGAGGCAACAAGATATCCCTTATACATCTTATTGGTTAAGAGGTTTGAACCTCTAACTGCCTTTAAACCAGAAGAAAAAAAACAAACACACTTAATGATACAAATGTCTGACCGCGTTTGAACGAGTCATATTAAGAGGCTGTTAAAAGGCACTTATTAGAAAACAAACACCACCTTCTTTTTTTTAACTTTGACATTGAATTATTTTATTTGTGTTATATAATAATTGATGCATATTTTATTTGTGTTATATAATAATTGATGCAAAATATATAAATGATATAACGTCAAAATTGAAAAAAAAAAAAAGAAAAAAAGAAAAAAAAAATATTGTACATTTATTTAGGGACGGAGATATAATTTTTAGCAACATATTTGAGACACTCAAACAAAATATCTTAAACACATGGGTAGGCTTGACCCCAAGACTAGACCTATTGGACCATGCGTAAGACCACGAGCAAAGATTTATTATTTGGTTCCTATCACGTTCACCATGTGTGGGCTGCAAATTTTATGTTACCGTCTTATTCTTGTTGTCTATATTCTCCTCTTACAGTTTTACATGACATCTATTGTGGGGTTTATTCTCTTATAGAACTTCCATTTTTTCACTTGTACTTGCGTATGTGTTTTGAAACTGGCCTGAAGAAAGTTTAAAACATTATAGCAAACATGTTCTAAGCTTGTGAACTCTCTATTTTCATGTTGGATCTTCCACTTGCACTACTACACAACTTGTTTACCAACGGTCGTTTCTGTCGGAAATCGGTTGGTGTAAGTGGTTTCTAACGGAAAAAGTATGTCGCAGAATCTATGAGTGCAAGAATCATTTTTTTTCTTTTTTTATTTTCAAAAGTATGTATTTGGACCTTTTAAAAGGAGAACGATTACCATGAGTTATTTGGTTGAAAAAGTAAAATAAAATATGGATTTGTAATCATGGGCGGACTTAAAGGTTTGCGGGAATCTGATGGATGTTTGACGCATAGTGCAAATTTTCGTGAAAAATCACGATTTCTCCATAATGAACCTAGTTTCGAATTTTTGTGTCATAAAAATACATGTCTTATTTAGTTAGTACACTAAAATATCAAAAGAATTACATGCCTTCTTAATTTCTTTACTAGTCTTAATGAAATCGCACCTTTAGTTCATTTTTATTTCTTTTACACTCATAAATAAATATTTGTGCACCTTATCTAAATATATACAACTACTAAAATAGGGTAATATTCAATTTATATATTTCAATACAATTCTACCCCGATCATACATTTGTTATTTTAAACAACAAAATATTATTTAAAACGCTATGTTGGTCACAAAATTTGGGTAAAATTTGAATATGTTTAAAAGTTTAAAACAAGTTTTACACAAAACCTATTTGACACTAATAACACTATTCGGACTTCTCAATATATAAAATTCTGATTAGAAATGAATAAAAAAAAATTACAAAGATAGTTGCGGAGCACCATATCAATTGAACGACAAATGAAACTCTCTTAGAAACAAGTCAAAGCTTGTAAAGTTAGCATAAGTTCATTTGCTACTCACATACCATGGAACAAATCTCAGCCATTTATTTTTAACAAACTCACTTTTATCATTTTTTTTTTTTCAAATATTAATCTCTATTAAACTGTTAATCGTTAAGCAAAAAAAGTATATCATCATGACGATCATTTAATTATCTTTCTATAGATGATACTTTGATATACTTTTGACAATTTTTTTTTTTTTTTTTTTTTTTTTTTTTCAATTTTTTTTTTCTTTTTTCCTTCGTTGTTGAAACTTGCATGAGAAATTATATATGATATTACACTAATTTTGATAAAAACACATAGAATCACATGTGATTTTTCTCACACGCGATCTCAATCACATATGATTTTTTGCCAACTGTAATTTTTTCACATATAATTATAGAAGTTTTATAAATGAATTGATATCATCTATAATTCGAATATAGTGTGTGTGTGTGTGAGAGAGAGATATGGTTGGAAAACTATGAATGTATCTTTTCCATTGCAAAAAACTGGAAAAGTTTTTGATTTATGTGTTCGAACTTCAATATTAGTGTAAAATCACATGTGATATGTAATTCGAATTTTAATACATCTAAGAAAACTTGAAAAAAAATTACCAAAAAAGTTTGTCAAAAATATATTAAAGTGCCCGTATATAAAAAGATAATTAAATGCTGGTGGCGATTGTATAATTTGTTTTGTTTAATAATCAACGTTTTATTAGATATTTAAATTATATCAAATGGGTGTAATTGAATTTTTAATTTAAATATTAATCAATATCCTTTTTTTCTCAACAAGAAAATAAGTGGCTGAGATTTGTGTATTAAACTTAAAAAAAAATGTATGTAAAATAACTCTCCTCCTAGCTTCTTTGATCTCTAATGGTGATGACAAATCACAGAGGGAGAGCTTTGGATGACCTGGCTTCTTTGATCTCGCATATAGGTAATTTCTCCCTTTCTAATGGTGAAGACAAATGGGTGTGGAAGCGTGCTGGTTCTTCAAGGTTAGTTCCCTGACTGAGCGTATTCAAAACTCTATCTTTGCGGAGAGTTGTCTTGGCCCTCATCACATCTGGAACTCTTGGGTGCCTAGAAAAGTTAACATTTGTGTATGGAGGGCTTCTATTAATAGATTGCCTACGAGGTCTAATTTGATTGCAAGAGGTATAAATTAAGCTCGGCTACCTGCCCATTATGTGTGTCGGAGAAGGAATGTATCTCTCATTGCCTAGTATCATGTCCTTTTGTTATCCCTTTTTGGCGCAAGGTTTGGGCTTGGTGGGGACTTGACACCCCGATTGTATTCCCGCCTTTCTCGATATCTGATATTTCGTTGGCAAATCTTGGATTCCCTAACAAGCCTCTTCTTTCCAAGGTTTTGGTTGGGGTGTTTCAATGTGCGTTGTGGGGAATTTTGAAGTGGAGAAATAAGATTGTAAATGCTTCGGCTAAAGCTTTGATCGATGCGAAAAATGAAGATATTTTTCCTTCCATAAAGAGGTTATCGAAGCTTTGGATCTCTGCTAGATGCAAGCATATATCTTTGAATTGGAGCCGCTGGATTTCTAAGCCAAGAGCTTTGTGTGATAGTGGGTAGTTTTCTGGTTTTTGTGGTTTTGGCCTTTGTTTTTGGTTTCTTTCCTTGCTTCTTTTATTTTGTTCCTTGTTCTGTACAATTGTTTTTTTTTTTTTTTTTGCCCCTTCTTGGTGCCTTGTTTGTTAATGTTACCTAGCCTTTCAAAAAAAAAAACAAAAAACTCTCCTCCTGTATATATATTACAAAAGAAAGAATCTTATGAGCAAAATATATACCCATTATTATCTCTACCCTACATTATCAAACAAGCATTTGGATTTTCATCACTAAACAATTGCGGGGCATAAACATAGTGAACGAAATACGGGACCTCACCATCTTTTCCCTTAGCTTCTACCTTAGTCTTCTCTTCAAATTCTATTGTCTTCGTGGTCACAACATCCACAATCACCTTCTCTTTCGTTTCCACCTTCTTCTCAATAACCTTCTCTTTTGTAGGAGGTTCAGGTATAATTTCTGCATGTTTGCGTGCTCTTTTTTGCATGTAGGTCACAATTTTTTCGGCCTCGATGGTTCCTTCTATTACAACAGTCTGTGACTTTATGTCTGTTTTGACATTGTGTATACCTGACATATTCTATGGTCCTTAGTTCAGTTGTATTAGATTTTGCAACTCGCATATTAATAACTAAGAACTATATGGAGTATGTTGACTTGTTGTGCATTTACGTACCTTTGTGTTTCAGTAGCTTTGCTCGAAGATCATGCTCACATTTGTCGCAATGCATATATGCTTTTACTTTGGTTGTCTTTATAGTTTCCTTCAGCGCGAACAAAATCAAATCATATTAATAATTTCAATCATTCAATCAAATTTCATTGATTATCCTTAAATAACTTTATAATTTTTATAGCTTTGCCTCGAAGCAAATTGATTTCTTAATTTATGTCTGGTTTAGCCTTGACTGGAGCCAAATGGACGCCGTACCGTCATGAAAGTTTTTCTTTCTTTTCACTAAAAACGAATTTGTTGCTTTACCTTTATATTATGCACTAAAATTGTTTTTATTCATGTCAAATTAACTTCTACATTTGTTGCGTTGGGTGCGAGGTTGCCCCGTGTTTCATTCAAACCAAAAAACCACGGTTCAATACGAGGAACAATTGGTGTGTTTGGCGCAGAAAGATATAAAGCATTTTGTACAATTTAGCGTTTAGCTTAACATTTAGGAAATAAAGCCTGTTTGACAACAAGTATTTTGTGCTATCATATTGTCATGGTTGTTTTTAGGGTGTGCATGGTGAACGATCATTCAGGGCTTCAAAATTTGTCCCGTTAGCAATTATATACGTGTATACACATATTTTTCACGAAGAAAAACAATATGTAGATGAAAAAATATCTTAAATAAATAATATGTTGAACGTTTAGTTAACTAATTCTATTATATCTTATAAATTGTGACACTTTATATCAGTGGCGAAGCTAGAAAATTTTCAGTGGGGGGTCGGGATCTAAAATTTTTTATTGCTTAATATATAAAAAAAATTTCACAATTAAAATGGGGGTCGAAACCGAATATACCGAAATTTTTCTACACGAAAACTATATACCCTTACATCGCAAAAAAAATTTCGGGGGGTCGGGCGCCCCTCCCCGCCCCTATGTAGCTGCGCCATTGCTTTATATATAACATTTCTGCTCGAAATGCCTCATTATGTAATTTCGTTTAGGGTCCTCAAAATTTTTAAAAATTCAAAAACAGCCCTACATATTTTCATAAATGATACTTTTCATAATGCTACTAAAAATTTGAAAAAACAAAAGAGCTTTAGAGTATACAATTATTAGTTACCTTATATATCATTAAATAATTTACTTTTTGTTTTTATTTTTATAAATTATATTTATTTTTACAATTAATGTGATTCGTAAAAGTAACTGTCACTAAAACAAGAGATTTCATTTTTTGTTTATACAGTAAAACCTCTATAAATTAATACTCAATAAATTAATAACCTCGATAAAATTAATAATTTGTTCAGTCCCAACTTGGGACCAGTACAAATTTGGACCTCAATCGATAAAATAATAAGATAATAATTTTTTTGAAACCCCAGTATATATATATTAGTCCCAACGAAACTATAAATTAATAAAAACTAAAAATTCCATATATATGTATTTATGTGTGTGAAAGAGATACACTTCAAAATCCTAAGATTGTTTAGTAAAAAATGAAATTCATTGTCGCTGGTTATTTTTTGTTGAATTTCAAATCTATATTGAGTTTATCACAAAATCTCTTTATTGATGTAAAGTGTTGGTGTGTTGTCTTCTCGTATTGCAACAAAAAGTGTTAATGTTGTTTTTATAAAGTGTGAATATTAATTCATAAAATTTTAATTGAAACTTGTTTTTCATATTTATTTTTTATTTTTAAAGAGTATACATTGTAACTAGTATATTATACTTGAAAATTTAAAGGCCATATATAAAACCTTTTTAAATTAATAAATTATTAATTTATCGACATAATAATATCTCGCTAAATTAATAAAATATCCTAGTCCCAATACTATTAATTTATAGAGGTTTTACTGTAACTCATATAATTTTTTTCTCGTAATAACTACAAATTAAACTCGTAAATATTGCATAAAGGGTCACACCAAAACATAAGTTCGCAAATATAATTATTTGTTGTTATAAACCGTCGCTTTAGTGATACCTGTCTAGTCATTAAAAAAAAAAGTTTAACTAAATTTGAGTTGAAGAAACTCTTACTTTCTTAGTTTCCTTTTTCTCCAATAGTTTCTTGTCTTGTGATACAATCTCAACCGTTTTTCTACTCCATTTTTCTAATCTTTCATGTATTTTCTTCACTTCGAAAGTACCCTCCACTATAATTTCATTTTTCTCATGCTTAACATCCACTTTATGGACACCTGATCACCACCAACAGAATATACAAAAAAATAAATTTCCATCTTTTTTAACCTAATAAAAAAATGGAGTTTATAGAATAAGAAATGGAAGAAAGGAGCTTATACAATGATAAATGGAAGGAAAACTACAAAAAGGGATCTCTAAATCCGACAACACACAAGTCGATTAATAGATAAAAAATAATCAACAAAACGATCTTACTGCCAAAATGAGACTGATTTTTTTTTTCTCCAAATAATGTTAAATATATGAAATTTGGTATTAGGTTTATAAATTTTTTTAACATAAGAATGATGAAAAGTGATTATGTCACACATTTGTGATGTGTCGGAAATAGATACATCTCTATTTGAAATCATTTCCTTTAGTTTCGACTGTGATTTTAAAGATAAAAGGGTACAAAGTAGTATAGCAACACACATTTGACATGTAGAGAATGGAAAATAGAAACGATTCATCTAATTTGATGAAATGTGTCTAATAAATTTGAATTAAAGCATCTAAATAAATAAAGATCTATCTAACTAAAGTTGATAAATATCTATAGTGTAATTATAGTTACTTCTCATTTTTCATTTTTAAAATTTTTTATTTTATTTATTTTATTTATTTATTTATTATTTTTTTTTTCATTTGATCATGACTCGTTATTATTGCCCCGACTCCCAAAAATCAATACATTGCTACTAGAGTCTAAGGGTCCGTTTGGTTAGGCACTTTAGAATGGGTTTTGTGTTGAAAAGACTTTAATTAGTGTATTTGTTTGGTTCATTCTTTTGAAAAAGTGAATAGGAGTAGTAGGCAATATATGTTGGTTTGAGATGGTTTGTGTACTTTTGTAGGCCATTTCATTTTTCTCTCTCTATATGATGGACCCCTTTATATGTTTCACATTTTCTTTTGCAATTTTAACATTCAAATGATATATATTTCATTTAAAATTTATTATAGAGTATATTTAAATAAATATAATTTATCTCTCTTAAACCTACCTTAAATCAAAATCCTATACCAAATCTAAATCATAATCCAAACTCACTTACGAACCAAACGGACCCTAAGTATTTAAAACCATGTGACCATTTACTTAAAGAAAAATAGTTTAATGAGAAGTTTAGCTTACAATTAGTGAAGCTTCTAATAATAATAAAAAAATGTATTTAAAATTAGGGTAAACACATCAACGTATTGAAAAAACAAAGATGAACAAGCATTATCAGTACATTGAATTTGTTTCATCTTTTTAAAAATAGAATAACACTAGAAGGGTACCCGCGCAATGCGGCGGCGGGTACCCAATGACTATTTTTATGGCGAACAAATGTTTTTCATGTGACTTTTTAAGCACAGTAAGCCGACCAACATTTTTTTTTTCATTTTTTTTTAACAATTACATAATAATTCAAATACATTTTAAACATTACAAATAAAACTTCAAATAAAATGACTAAACTACTAATCCATCATCACATTTATCATACCAACCCATGTATATTTGGATAAGCCCATTAATGGTCTAGATTTTCGAATAGTCCAACTACTAATCCATCAACACATTTACTACATGATGATGATGGATTAAATGGGCCGTTACAACTCACAAGTAAATGGGTTTTATGAACATTAACACTCTGTTCTCGAGTTTTTATTTAGGATGAAAAGGAAGTGAAGTGGAGGGTGGATGGAAGGATGGTAAGTGATGAGGAAAGAAAAGTAAATGTTGGGTGTGTTCTTTAGTTTTATAAAAGAAGAGGGGAAGTGATAAAAAAAATAATGAAACTGACAAGTTTGCCCTCATGTTTTAAGTGAAAGAAGACAAAATTTAATATAAGTTTGTAGGGACAATTTAGTCAATATATATGTACACATTATCTTTCCAATCACTTTCACCCCAAAATTGAGGTGAAAGTATTTATTGCAAAAAGCTTCTAATGCCTCACCACTTTACACCCTTTTCTTTCACTTTCTTTTCTATACAAATTCTTGAGAACACAAATAAATTTTGATTTTTTCCACTTTCTTTCACTTTCTTCCTTAAAAATATCTTGAGAACAGAGTGTAAAGTTGGCACAATTAAAGACATTTAATTTACATTTGAAGGTTGGCTTGTTAATTTCAATTTCCTAATAAAGAAATGTTTTTGGTCTTAAAAAATTTTAAGACTTCTAAATATAGATGTCCTAAATACATTATAAGGTAGTATAGATACTAACAATATTACCTGGAGTTCTCATAAGTGGCTTCTTAATATCATGAGCGCACTTTGGGCAATGCAAATTAGCTTTGTAAACTGCAATGCTGATTGTTTCTTTCTTCGCTTCTACTTTCGCCATAGTCGCGATCGAATTTCTTGGAGTTGTTATCAGTTATGAATACGTTTGTATGTTGTACAAGTTAAGTGTTATTGTAAGAGAAATGTTTGGTGGGAATTTTATTAGGGTAGGTCACTGACCACTAGAAACTTATGAATCTAAATGATGTTTGGTAACTGTCACAACTTGAAATATTCTAACTTGTGATCTCATGGCACTCAAATACAAGGTCAAAAGTGTGTTGTGACCAAATGCTTTTATGTATTGATCTGTATAACATAGGAAAAAAGAAAGTCCGTTTGTCACATGCAACCAAATTGAGTATCAGTCGAGTGCTATAAAATGGAGTCTCGTTTTCGACTATAGAGGGACGTTCACGGCCAAGTTTAGGGTCAGTGTCCTTGTTTTCTGAATATGAACTAAGATTTGTACGTATTATAAGACAAAAGCGTTGCTTGAGCATTAGGGGACCCGAGACATGCATGTACGTCTATATTCTCTGCCAGAGCTGTATACGAGGATGTGCAAACGTACAATGCCTCAAATTTTTATGTGCTTCAAAATATATAACCCGTTATATATTTGAGTCATCAAATTCATTTTCAACGAGAAATGCTAACGTCGTACAATCATATATTGTAAATATTTGTTATAACTTAAAATAGATCATCAAAATACAATGTTTCTTGGTTTAGTAGTTAGTATAATATATTTTTGACCATCGCATATAGGTACTGTATAAGCTTTTGCATAAGGTCCTTGTGCACTCAGCCACAACACTGCTCTCTGCAATGGTTTATTTTGATTATTGATGAGTCTAGTGATCGAGAGGCCAATGAGCAGATCGAGGAAGTCTTGGTGAGAGAAATTTTTACGTTTCTGTGCTATTAATCAAACGATATGATTTGATTAGTTGGTATTAGGGTCTTGATAATCAAAGGTTTTGCGAATAAATTCTTTAATCATGTTATCACTTTCCTAATACAATATTTTGACCATATTCAGTGCCTTGGATTACATGAAATTCGCATTGGGATAACACAAGGATACACTATTTTATTATAATTTTTTTCTTTTTGGTAAAGGGTTTTATCACTGCTAAATTTATTACTCCAAAAAACAGTTAAATACAAAGGGTGTGGGTGAATCTCACATCTCACCAAAAAAAAAAAAAAAAAAAAAAAAAAAAAAAAAAAAAATGCACCTATTGTGCTTCAAACCACACCTATCATAAGAATGACAAACTAACTTATGAACAACTACAATAAACACCTATTTAATTTGTCCACGAAGATTTTTATCAAAAGCATTACCAAAAGCCATTTGATCTTTCGTGAGGCCAAGAGAGTCGAAATCAACATCATCTAATAGGACATCTTCGTAGGTCTCTTTCCATCATTCCTATAGACTCGGATTTTAGGACACACTTAAATTCTAGGCACAATAAAAGAGAGCAAAAATGTGGATAATTTGTTGTATTTATTGTTGATATAAATATCTTCATATTCAAGACCAAATTATGTTTACAGATATATAAATAAACTTAATGATGGTTGTAAGGACAAGCTGTGACTTTTGAAGAAAAATCACACCTTCTAGTGAAAAGTTACAGCACTCCTTTTAAATGTGCACAGTTTTGGAACAATTTTCATAACTATTACCAACTACGGTCATCAAAGACGTGTATGTCCATCAACGTCAGTTTAGTGACCACATGTATTTTGTCAGTATTGCGCCCTTTCACTTATATTCAAAACCTATCTCATTATCATATCTGAAATCAAGTTAATTAGTTTGTACATGCATGCACTCCACACGTCCAAACCCGTATTACAACTTAATTATGAATCCATTTAGTCTTGAGTAAATCTTCATTACACAAAATGATTGATGACACTAAATCACCAACAAACGTCTCTCATTTTAGTGTAATACTTGATTTAATCAAAACAAATCAAACTCGTGCATAGATGAAAATATCACTACTTATTCAGTTTTCACTTGGTAGATTACTCTTTTCAAATATTTGAAATCAGGGTGTCACTAAGGATTGAACCATTCAATTCGTTTGAATACTCGAAGATAATATAGACACGAGTTTCCACATTTCTCCGATGTTTCTACTTAGACGCTTTACATGTCATGCATCCTTATCCATTCATGAGCATATAGGAAGCCAAGTTTAAGCTTCTTAAAGCGGCAAAACTTCATACTCATATATACAATTCTTTTATTATTTCTCATGTATGAAATTTTTCAAAAGAACTATTAAGAAGATAATCTCTAACCTCTTCGTCTTCCAGGTCCGAATATATATCTTAGGAAAGTATATGACATGTGTTCCAATCTCTAAGTGTGAGTTTTTCACATTAAATTCAACTTCTAATTTTGTATTAAAAGAGAATTGGGTGTCTCGCCATTAGAGAATTTAAATTGACTTTTGTGTTCCTAACACCGACTTGTGCACTTTTAGCTAACCCCTTTTATCAAGTGGCGCGCTATTGATAATGTAGCTCATTATCGAACACAATGCATAAATTAAGTACAAGCATTGTCTTTTAAACAAAACAATACCCTTATTTAACATGTCCTTCAACCATTCTGCTTCTAAAGAACGAGAAGCTAAAGTAATTAATCATGATACCATTTATAGTTCATAAGTTGTAGTACTTTGTATCTTTGATCCAAGATACACCAAACTGCGAAAATCCTGCCCTTGTCTTTTTCATTAACTATACAACTTGCATCATCAATTTATCATTTCCATGTTGAAAGATCCCCAAAACCAAAATCCATGGTTTTAGTCAAGTACCCGAGTACTTAACTTTCAACATTCTAATATATATTGTAAACACAAACTTGAGCCTTATTTTATTAAACTCGCATCAGTAATTACACACAATCGTCATTAGACAACATGCATGTCAATCTAAACCATGTAAACCATCAAAATCCATGACGTGAATTACCCAGTGTCATGATCTTAAATGACTATTATGCATGCATCAAAACACCTTGATCAAAAAATAGAAATAACTTTATCAATAAACAATAAATTTCAGGCATACAAAACAACCTCCTGTTTATTTCATCAAAAATAATAAGTAATCACGTTAACTAAAAGTCTAAAACTGTCATTGCAGGTTAACAAACAACCAAATTATGAGAAAACTTGCAATTTCGTCATTCAAATATAAGAAATAACATAACTTATGCATATAAAATATTTGCTTGAAAGTACATATAAATTCATATTGAAGGTTTAATACTTGATATCATTTATGAGCATTGATTGACATGCCTAATTGGTATGCCTAATAGTATTCCTAATCTATGTGGCAGCATACTATTGATAACTGGAGAAGGACTCGCTTTTACACAAACCAATAAAACATTGTTATATCAATTAGGCACACAATTATTCATATTTTTTAGGCATCTAAATCATTTCTCATCATTTATATAGCCGTTTGTGTATTATGCATCAAGAATTAGAGCATCCACTATGATAAACCTTTTCAAAGGTTTATAATTGTGTTTTGACATTAATTTATAAATCTTTTTGTTTTATAAACCTATCTCAACTATGTATAAACCATTTCAAGTTTTATAAACATCTCACATGCATTCAATTATAAAAAGGTTCAATATCCTAGACCTTTTCATGCCACATAAGATTGAAATAGATGTTCATTATTGTTTACAAATTTTTAGACATCTTCATAACTTTATAAACCTTTTCTTAAACCACCATAGTTGATGCCCTTAAGATCAAATGAGAACAAATTTAAAATGATAAAGGTAAGAAAAAAATCACAACCACACATTTCATATGCATTTAAAAAAATAGTTGCATCTCCTCTTAAAATTCTCTCTCTTATTTAAAATATTTGGCTAGAAATATTTCCAATCATTATCGTTTTTAGTTTTTTTTTACCGAATTCCTTTCTCATACATCAAAGTATAATCATATAAGATATAGATCACTTCCATCGTCAATTATACCATAATCAACAAAAAATTATACGTGTAGCAAATCACTTCACCGTTTTATTATTACATATTCTTAGACATTATTACATGCAGCAAATCACTTCTCGCCCAAGTGTCAAGAAAGGAGTTGCTCTTAAATGACATTAAGCTTTCGTCATTCACTTGGTTTTTGAGTAGGAATAGGAAAGCTTCTTTTAATTGAATAGAGTGGTTTAGTAATCTATGTAACACTCTATCCACTCATTTGTAATTTGCTTCTCTAGCATTTTGCTAGTCTTTAATTAAATCGCTGTTCAGAGAAGAGAGGAAAAAAAAAAAAAAAAAAAAAAAACGCCTATTCTTATACATGAACAATAATAATCAATACTCAAAACTTCCTTGATACCACGAATTTGTATCGCATATGAACTAAATTTTCATAGAATAATCAAATAATTTTGCCAACCTTTATATTCAAGATGCACATTAGTGTTCATATATCTTTGCCATTCGTAGAAACCGGAAAATCATAATTAACCCGCACCACATTATGATAACCAACTGAAATATTTTGACTTTTGAACTTTTCCCACTTTTACATTTTTGTACGTTCGTCCAACAAAAAAATAAGCCTGGATAAAATTTGGCAATTTCAGACTCCCACGTATCCCATGATTAAATAATGAAATATACATACACAGTGGTGGATCTAAGAATTTGGGTTAAGGTATGCCCAATTTTATTAAATTTATTAGTAAAGATCTGGATTAGGCACGGTTGCTTAGTTTTTTGCATCCGAATAATAATCCTAAACGTAACAAACTTTAGTAACATGTAAAACTAAATTCCGAATAAATTAAATATTTTAAATCATAACACAAAATAAATATTAGAAACAAGCTAAAGTAAAAAAAAATAAAAGGCCTTAATGAAGCGTAAATGAAATTTTGAAACACTCCGCAAAACAAGTACTGTAAAATGATAATAGATTGGGCTTGGGCAGTTGGGTGAGAGAATAGGTGGACTTAAAAGTTAATGTCATATAGTATGTCATGTATTAACCTTACAACTGGGCCACTAAAAAACAAAAGATTCATTGACTATTTGACTCCCGTTCTTCTTCCTCAAGAGAGCCAACTAGGGATGGCAATGGGCGAGAAAAAACCCACAACCCGCGGGTACCCGTCATAAATGGGTGGGTAAACGCGTCAATTTTCACCCACGGGTGGGTCGTGGGTGAAAATCTTTACCCATCAGTGGGTGGCGGGTGGGTGACGGGTAAGGCATACCCATCGCGGGTAAACCCATGACACCCATTTAAAATACCCACGGGTATACCCGTCAAAATACCTGTAGGTGTACCCATAAACCCATGTTAAAATTAATTATACTAATTAAAATATTTATGATGTTGCATGTATATATTTATCAGTTGCTACTAAGTCTAAAAAAAACACATTAACCTAAAAGTTTGTTTGAGTTACAAGACTAAAAATAGAGTATGAAAGATCAAATAATCAAAGTTATATTTGGCAAATTGATTGGTTTCTTATTACGCAGTTTCATAGTTAGTTTTCATATCATCGTTTTGTAATTTTGTTGCATAACACTAACCCATGGGTTTACCCATGGGCATCAAATACCCGCGGGCAAGGGCATGGGTATAAATTTGTACCCATTGGTGGGTGATGGGTGGGTGATGGGTGAGAAAAAAACTACGTGGGTGGGTGACGGGTTAGAGATACCCGTGCCCATTGCCCACGGGTGCCATCCCTAGAGCCAACCTGCTCAATATTAAATAAAAATAAAAATACTAATAATCTACTTCATCATGTTCTATCCTTTTTCCTTGATGGGTTATGGATTAGACAATCTGGTCTACCTCATTGTCTGAATGCCTTGTGTTGTATGTATGTGCTATACATTTCACTTATTAAAGATTTTGGCCTTGCTAGATATTGAAAAAGCATTTGAACCCATCTGCTTGATTGGGCATTAATATTACATATGTTTTTTACTACTTACAAATGATCTCAGAGTTAAGACCTTCTAATGGAATATAGCTTATCGATTAATTGCAGAGATGTTAGTATCTCAATCTGGTCCTCAGTGTGTTTCTTACAGAAAACGATTTTGTAGGTTGGCTATACAGTTTATTCAGATATATAAACACTTTAGGATAGAGTCTTTGGCATTATTCTATAGGTGTTGTTATGTTTTATAAACTAGTTTTATCCCAGTTAACGTATCATAGTGTTGACGTTTAGATATAGTTGGGCTGATGAAGTTCATGTTTTCTAGTTTAGATTTTATTTGTGAATTTTAGATCAAATTGGACTATTGAAGTTAACATATCATTAATTTTTCTAAGTTGAGTTTATAGTGTGTGACGTACACGTACGTGGTGACTTGGTTCAACATATTGGTTTTAAATGCTATGAATTAAACAAAACTAACGTTTTGCATAAATTTTTTGTTATGTTTAGTGATTTTGTAAATTATCCTGGGGTAGGGGTAGGATCTGTCTACATTTTACCTCCCCCATACCCTGCCCGGCGGGATTGGGTTTGTTGTTGTTGTTGTTGTTGAGTGATTTTGTAAATGTTAGATGATATGATTAGGGGTGTAAACGAGCCGAGTATTGACATGCTCGAGCTCGGCTCGTTTAAAATCGAGTCGAGTTGAGTATTTTTCGAGTCGATCTCGAGTTGTCTCGGCTCGATTACACCCCTATTTATATATATATATATATATATATATATATATATATATATATATATATATATGCAATGTTGCAAAAATCGGCGTACAAGGCCGATTAATCGGCGATTACAAACTGAACGGCCTTGGAGCGAATTACAAGGTAATCGGCCGATTAATCGGCCTTGGACCTTGGAATCGGCGATTAATCGGCCAAAAATCGCTACACGGCCCTCGACCGCCTCGGGACCGATTCACGATTTTTGCAACATTGTATATATGTATATATACATACATATATATATGTGTGTATATATATATATATATATATATATATATATATATATACATATATGTATTATATATAGATATACATATATATATGTATATATATACATATGTATATATATATATATATGTATATATATACATATATGTATATATATACATATATGTATATATATACATATATGTATATATATACATATATGTATATATATATATATATATATATATATATATATATATATATATATATATGTATATATATATATATATATATATATATATATATATATATATATATATACATATATGTATATATATATATATATGTATATATATACATATATGTATATATATATATATATATATACATATATATATATATATATATATGTATATATATATATATATATATATATATATATATATATATATATATATATATATATATATATATATATATATATATATATATATATATATATATATATATATATATGTATATATATACATATATGTATATATATGTATTATATATATATACATATATATATATATATATATATATATATATATATATATATATATATATATATATATATATATATATATATTGGGGTGTAAATGTGTAATCGAGTCGAGTCGAGTAGCTCGCGAGTTGTCTCGGCTCGTTTAAAATCGAGTCGAATCGAGTATTTTTCGAGTCGATCTCGAGTTGCTCGCGAGTTGTCTCGGCTCGTTTACACCCTTAGATATGATTATAAATGTAATATGCAGGACTTGGATAAGTTAGAGCTCTCACCGAAACACTATAGCGCATTTGGCTGTAACTTGCTAAAACTGTCTTACACAAATGTATTTCCATGGCTATTACTTCGTTACACGGTTACACACTTACACCATTTGTTTACTTTAAATTGTTTTCGAATGATTGATGGTCGTCTTGATGTAAACATAAGGAATAGAGAAAGATGAATGCTAGGGGAAGTGAAAGAACTCAAGGGATGGAGCACTGATGAGGCAAAAAATGAACTGTTTTTAGGAGGTCATTTTATCTCGGATTTGAATTTATTTGATCAAATATTGCCCTAAATCGTTCCTTTTGTCATTTAGGTACTTTTAGAGTGAATTCTGGAAAAGGAAGCATTTTGGACATTTTTGGAGCATAAAAGTGAAGAAAACGGCAAAGTCTTAATTTTCCTTGCTGAGAACAGTACCTAATGGCGTCAAGAGTCTTCATGTGACGGCGTCAAGAGTAATACAAGAGGTGGAAGTGGATAAAGTCCGCGACGATCCAGAAGAGTTTTACACTATGGGCATAACGGCGTCACCATAGGCCTTCATGGTCCAAATACATGTGACGGCCCAGAGTAGAAGTGCACATGACGGCGTCAAATCTGGATCTAGGCAATCCGATTTCATTATGGGCGGCGAGTTGACGGCGTCAGAAATTCCTTCTTGACGCCGTCACCCTGTAAAATCTATATATAGTTTTGCAATTTTCATTCATAAAAAGAGGGACAAGTAGGGTGTAATTTTGGAGAACCCCTAGCACGAATATTACTGCTTTTTCAAGGGTTTTTACCCTTTGAAACCTTTCATGTCAATTTGAGATAAGTACTCTTTCAATTCAATCAATATGTCTATGTGTTGTTTGAATATATCTTACACTTGTCTTGAATTCAACATGCTAGGCTAGATCTCTTGTGTGTTTGCTTAAATGTAGAAACCTAGATGTTAATTATGGGTTGATTGTTTGTTTCTAGTTGTTACGGATGATTGTTTTCGATGTTAGGCTTAAGAAAACTGGCAGACTTCCATTGGTGACATGCTTGAACATCTTAAGAAACATGATCAGAGGTGTACTATGATTTTTGGTTGTATTTAATGCGTAGGAGAATTCTAATGATCCCATGTTAGGAGCTTCTAACGGCTCGACATAGGAGTGAAGTAGGATCTGATAGAGTTAGGGAATATTGTACACGGCCCTACGACTGGTATTAAGGAATATAACCCGTCATCCATGCAATTGTAACAAACTATCAACCTGTAAAAGATATCTAAGGAGTAATGAAACCTAAGTAAACACAACTCTCCCTATTATTGTTCACACCACTAGTTTAATTAGCTTTATTTTCATTTCTGTTATTTTATTTTGATTGCATCTTAGTTATTGGGTTAGTTGACTAGCAACTAATTCCGCCCACTCTTCCAAAACCCTAGATTTTAGTCGCTTTTATAAAAATATAAAAATACAAAAAGAATCATCCCTCACCTCTAGACCTAGTTTTTAGGTTTTCTAATCCTAGCGACACTATTCCTGAGTTGAGTGTGGAAAACTAGAAGGGGGGGTTGAATAGTTTTACGTCCTTTTAAATTTATTACCAAAATATTTTGTAGCTTATTAAAAACTTTCGATTCGATCTCAAGTGAATTCAAGTAACAACCAATATAAGCAATTCTAATCTAATAATGAAAGTATTGAAATGTAATGAAGAAAAGATAGAGTTAGAAAGATCAAACCACAACACGCGAATTTATAGTGGTTCGGCAACAAGGACACCTTCCTTGCCATACTCCACTCCCCGAGTACCACACTCGAGAGTTTTCTTCACTATGTCAACAAACTCCTTATGGTGGAGAAACCTTACACACCTTGGCTTACACGAGTTAACGACACTAAGCTAAATGTCGAGTTCTAATCGTAGCTAGAACCAATCTCACAACTTCTTCAAAACTTCACACCTTCTTCACACCTTCACAACTTCTTCAAGACTTCACACCTTCTTCACACCTTATCAACTTCACACCTTCTTCTATGCACAACTAAGTCACAACTACTAAACTACTTTACAACACACCTAGTTTCTACAATCAACAAATTCACACAACACTTTTACAAATATCTAACACTACTACAATATGAAACTAGCTAATCACAACACTACTACAATTAGATGGATGTAGAGGAGTGTTCTTCTTCTTGCACTTGAGTGGATGAAGCTTTGGATCACTTGGAAACAAAGACTTATGAGTTATATGATCAAAGGATTTTTGATATAGAAATGGAGGTTGGATCAGAAAGTTTTTAGTGCAAAAAGGTGAGAAAAATATGTGGAATGATCTAATATTTATAGGGCCAGAAAATACTGTTCTGGAGCGTGCCGGTCCCCTTAATGATTAAGGGGGCCGCCTAGTAAAATTAAGGGGGCTGCCCTCCTGAACGTTGGAAAAGTTTTTCTGGATAAAATTTGCCCTTTTTGGTTGGAAATTTGAAATCATATCTTTGTAGTTTAATATAACAATACCAAGAATGATTTATAAATATATATAAAATGTTAAAATCATTTTATAAAAGGTTATGTCTTAAGACAAGGTTTCCTTTGATCATGTAATGCATAAGATGCTTAGTTTATGTATACCTTAAGTGATATTAGATGTAGGGGTAAATATTTGTTACCAAATACTTGTTTACGTCTTAATCTTGACTTAATTTGATTTGAGTTTTGTGATTATCAAAACATAGGTTTATTGAGAGATATTAATAACATTTTTAAACATTATTTGTATCAACAATCTCCCCCTTTTTGATGATTACAAAACTTAAACTCATTAACTCAAAAATTAGTTTTTAAACAAGTATTTTAGTGAGTTTATATTTACTTCTCCCCCTTTTTGTAGAATCAAAAAGGTTATGCCGACAATTTTTCAAACGTGAAAATTTGACGGGAAGATATCTCCCCCTTGATGTGTACTCCCCCTCGTTTGGGGGCACCAAGAGAACGAGCTATGGAATGCTTTGCAAAACAAAAATATTAGAAGCACAAGTATATACATGCAAATATATATAAGGTGACAAGATAATAAAGAAGCATTCATATTAAGACAATAGTTGTGTCAAGATACAACAATACAAGTACAAATAATGAAGATGACAAGAGAATAGCTATTACATAAACCAACAACAAGAAAAATACATCATCATGCAAAGGGTACATGGACTTCATAGAGCTTGCAGGCAAAAGGGTGGTAGAGGCTTTATTTATTAAGCATATCATATGCTTAATTTGGAGAGCATGATGGTGATGGTGGGGGAATGGGTGAGAATTGTGGTGGAGGAATGATTGGAGAGGATGGTGGAGTTGGTGGTGGTGGTGGGTAGGTAAGTAAATGTTCAATATATGAAAACATATATTGAATTTCATCTCTAAGACCAAAGATGACGGTTCGGTTGTGGATGCAACAAAGACAAGTATCCCCATGGGATTCAAGTAACCTCCAAGGCATGGAATTGGCAAAGAATGGTGGTGTAATTGGTGGAGATGAGAGATGAGCATCAAGTGGTGTTATTGGTGAAAGAGAGATGGTAAGATGGGTGGATATGGGTTCTTGTGTAGGATGTGGTGATGATACTTGTGGTGACAAGTGTGAATTTATGTAGTCATTGATTGATGAGGTTGAGGGTATGGAGGATGAGGAAGTTCCATGAGTGGAAGGTGTTTTGGATGGTGCATTAGGTGCACTTGGAGATGAGCATTTTGGTGGAGGTGATGGGGTTTTGTTGTCTTCATTTGTTAAGTCAATGAAGAGTTGTTTTGGAGGAATTTTCACAAGCTTTTGTTTCTTGGAGGCTTTGGAGTTTGAGGTGCTTGGTGGAGTCATGATGATTTAGATTATGAATGATGAGATGAAGAATGGTGATTATGGAGGGAATTTATAGTATGGAAATGGTTGATTTAGGTAAGTATTTGAAATGGTTGAATGAGATTCTAAAATCAGTTGGGTTAAAATGGGAAATGGTAGCTGATACTAGAGAAAGGGTTCACAAGATGCAAAAGAAAACAGTGAACCCAGTTCCAGATGGCCGGTCCCCTTAATTGTAGGTCGGCCCCCTTAATGATTAAGGGGACCGCCTAGGGAATTAAGGGGGCCGCCCATCTGGTGTTTTCCCAGACGACCAGAAACCCAAAATTTGCAGAATTTGGTGATTTTTCAAGTGTGTTTTTTCCAGCAAGCTCTATTAGAAGTACATACTCTAGGAATGAAGATATATAAACATATATATATATATATATATATATATATATATATATATATATATATATATATATATATATATATATATATATATATATATATATATATATATATATATATATATATATATATATATATAGCCAAATTTTGCATGCAAATTAACATATTATAATCCACATTGAAAAGAAACATAACATAACATTAAGATAGTAGCATGATAATAGTTAAAGTCTAAACATCATTCAAGAGATAAGCAAGAAATAACACAAGTATTTCCGAATAAATCGGACAAATAACAAACCATACAAATGTCTAATAGAAACAAATAATAACAAGTAGCAATACATCAATATCTTCTACTTCTTTTTCTTCCCAATCATCTTCCTAAACATCTTTCCAACGGATTTGAATCCTCCTCGAAGTTCTTCATGTATTTGTTGTTGACGGTTGATAATGGACGTTTGAAGAGTGAAGAGAAGCTCATCGGTACGTTCATGAGGAAGAGGAACTTGATACTCGGTTTCGTCTATGTCGGAAAGATTTTCAACAAAGGTCGTGGGGGATGGAGTACTAACACGTGAGGTGTTTTCCTCCTCATCATCATCATCCTCACGATGAGATGTAGAACCACGAGGCTTAGAGTACAAAGGAGCACGAGATTTTCCTTTGTCACTTCGAGAACGACGAGTACGAACAAGAGTGAGTTGGTTCAAAGTAGGAAGGATTTGAACGTAGTAATCTCTTTGAAGATGAGGGTAATGTTCCATGACATAACGATAAAGTCGTGTAAGGAACATACCGTAAGGAAGATTGGCATTTGGGGTGTTTTTGGCGGACATGATTCGATGAATAAAAAGATAAGCCAAATTGTATTGCTCTTCAGCAACTACACAATATAACATGTGGGCAATGCTCGCCGTGACATGATCACGGTGACCACCAGTACCAAACGCATTCTCGCGAATGAGTTCTTCCCACTTTTTCATATCTTGGCTTAGCTCTTTGAGGAGGATTTGATTTGCATGAATATCGACATTCTTCGACTTGATTACTCGACTAGTCGTACGACGTTCTAGTTCAAGCATTCGACGAATGTCTTCAGGAGTAGGAATCTCAAAATAGTATAGGCCATCCCGAGGACGATTTCTTTCAAGAGAGGAAAGATCCCATTCATTTGAGAATACGGCTTGGCCGTTGTATGGGATTATAAGAATTTGTCCAAATTGAGCAAGAGTAAGAGTGATGAATTGATTTTGAATCATGAAGGAAATAAGGAGATGACCATAGGGATCGGTTTGCACCGTCACTTGTCTATAGAAGTCGAGGATAAAACGAGGAATGATTGGTTCGTTGATTTGGAAAAGACATTCAAAATGAATATTGGAGAACATTCGTTCGGTTTGATCAGATTCATAGAAGGATGGATCGACAATTCTTCCTTCGTGAATATTTCTATTTTCAATAGGACGATAGAAACATGCAACTGAAGGAGACATGCCGGGAGTAGAGGAAACATTTGGAATGTATTGTTTGGTTTTGGAGACATCACCAACCGTGGTCTTAGGCATTTTCACCTAAACAATATAACAACAAAAATAACATTAAGATAAAAACAACTATCATGCATATGTTATATATTTATATATATAATTATATGCAATATATGTGGAACTAAATTCTACTTCGACACAAAAAAAATATTCAATGAAGTAGTTTCATAATGTTCCTTTTATTTTGATTTTAAACTCGTTTAGAATATATGATATCAAAGAGTATGATATCATAATTCATTTCGAAGTAAGGCTAGATATATATTAGATTATATATCTTGCCTTTTCATAAGAGTTTGACACAACATAGGCATGTTTAAAAGGTTAAAATGCGAATTTTCGTTTTCAAAATATCTTTTTCGAGGTAAACCAAACGCTCCCTTAACTAGATAAAAATATCCTAAAACATCAATATATATATTGATTATATATCTTGATGACATCTATTGATTCTAGTAGTATTAACAAATTTTATGAGCTAGTTTTAAGTTTCAAATAACTACATATAGTTATAGTTTGTTCATGAACCAAACGCTCATGTTGTCTTCATGAACCATTTAATAACGAATTGAAAAGTATGTTTTGATTGTTTATAACATTGAAACAATGTAATGTAGTAAGTTTTAACTAGTTTTTAAGAGTTATATTAACAATGTGCCTTTTGAAAAATAAAATTCAACAAGGGTTTATGGGCGATTAATGATTTTGACAAAATGATATGTTATACTAAATTTGAGTTGCAATACATCATCCTAATCCTATGGGAAGCATTTGGTAGTTCAATTTCTAGCTTCTATTTCACTAAAATTCGAATTAAAATAAATTTTAATAAAATGCCTAATTATTGATTAGACACCAAATTGAATGAAATGTGATGAAATGCATGTTGGAAAACTTGCAAAAGATGTTGTTATATGTTTGGTTAACGTTTGCCCCTTGCAAAACAACCACGGATTGGTGATATGGTGGAGGATTTTGATGGTTTTGGGTGTTTTGGTTCGTACTCAGCAGTGGTGGGGAAGAAATATATGAACAAATGGAGTGTTTGGGAATAGAAATAAGGTGGAAAACGGATTTGGGAGTGTCAGATGGCCGGTCCCCTTAAACATTAAGGGGACCGCCCCCGATAACAAGCCGGTCCCCTTAATCTTTAAGGGGGGCGCCCATTAAATTTTAGAATTTTCGCGGAATCAGTTTCTGGAACAAATAATTTTATACGTATATAATTAGATTTATAATATATTAAAAATACGTAAGTGTTTAATAGCACGATGATAAGATACTTAACAATTTTTAATTACCATCTCGATAATTAAAATGTGCTTTTGACAATTTTGGATAAAATGATCAAAGTGTTAAGTTGATGAGAGGTTTGAGGTGTGTTCGGGAATATGTGAATATGTGTGTGTATATATATATATATATATATATATATATATATATATATATATATAAATGTGAGTGAATGATGGGTTGATGGATGAGGTTTGAAAGATGATAACGGATGATGAGTGTGTAATACTCATCATTTTTATCGTATCTGAACTGCCAAAACATCCAAAAACACTAAAAAACGCATCAAAATACAGAAATTATTCCAAAAGTGTGTTTTATATGTTTTAGATGCAAAATGTTTAAAAACAAATGAAAAACGAACAAAGCTTGCACAATTGGCAGTTACAGTTCCTCAAGTTTTAAAAATTGACAAAACTAGTCCCTGAAAGTTTAAAACAAAAGAAAAGTCAACCCAAGGCATTTAAAAGTAAAAAATTATCAAAAACGATCCTTAGGGAAAAAGTTTTAGAAAATTACAATTATGGTCCCTGTACTTTCAAAGTTGGCAAAAATAGTCCCTGGAATTTGAAATTTTGAAAATTATCAAACAAGATCCTTTTGTTATTTAACATTGTCAATATTGGTCCTTGGAATGAGAGTTTGAAAGAATTACAAATTTGGTCCTTCAACTTTCACATTTGGCAGGAATAGTCCCTGGAGTTTAGAATTTGGCAATTTTGGTGTCCAGGAACTTAATATTGGAAAGTCAACAAACATTAGGTCCTTGAAAACAACTTTGGAATGATGGCAGGTGTGATCCTTAATTTTCAGAAATTACGAAATTAGTCCTTGTGAGATTACATCTACAAACCAACCGGGCCTAATTGTACTCCCCTAAATCCAATACTCCTTTTAATCCAAAATAAATCCTTACCAAAGCCCACTCCATCCCTTTTTGCTGGCCCAACACCTTCACAGCCCACCAAAACCAAACCGTATAATAATACTACTCCCTCCCAACTTTGACCCCGGTCAACTCTCCACATCACCCCTACCTCCTAGACCTGCAACCCTAACACAATAATCACAAATCCAAACCCCCCCCTATGCTACACTTAACCCTCCCCCTTGCATCACCTTCCAAACACTACACTCCAAACAACTCCCTGGCTTCAATTATCTCCAAGAAACAGCTAAATATCATTTTGGCGCCAAGACTTTTAAACGGCCAAGATTAGATTATGTAATCCAATGGTCAAGAAGCAGGCTGGGAAAAGTCCAAGGACCCCCCCCCCCACCAAACCCTAATTGGCTACTATAAGAGTTAAGAGAAGCTGTGAAGGAGGGTTGGTAGATTTTAGCTTAAATTTAGTCAATTTCAAAATTAATGTAATTCTCAATTTTCAATATTGTAATTTGTACACTTTATTAATCTAAGTTTCCAATTCATAATTCCAAATTCTTAGTACCAGTTTCAGTTTTATTACAAATAAAAAAAATATACAGAAAATAAAAAAATAATAATGAAAATGAAAAAACAAAAGAGATAAGAAGATGGAATGCAGAAATGTTGCAGTGGTTTAGTACTCCATGGGGAGCTTAGGGTTGTGTTTAAGTACTTGGTGACTGTGGGTGTAAGCATTGGCCTTTGTAAGTGATTTTCTATTTTTTTTTCTGCTTATGTACTGTAGCATACTTAGTTTACTACCATTATTGTTTACTCATTGCTTTCCTAGTTTAGTTATGTTATTTAGTTGTTAAATGTCCCACAAAAGCTCAACTGCTTGTCAAATTAATTGTTTTTCTTTGAATAATTATCCATTCACTGACAAAGTTAGCCTTTACTGCATAATTGGGTTCTTGTTGTTCTTGATGTTTATTTAGTGGTCCATTACCCTTTATTAAGTTTCTATAATCTGTTTTAGGTGTCAAAACACTAGGTTACAGGTTAAGATTAGTAGTTGTAGTGTGTTTCTTACTTTAAAAGGGTGTTTGGATTAACTTAGTACTCTTTGTTTATGAGTTTGTTAGGGCTTGAAACTTGGTTAGACAGAACACTCAGGATATTACTAGAGAATTAGTATCATAAAATTGATAGGTTTAGCCTTAAAAGTCAAATTTACCTCTTATCTCATCCTAACAGTTAACTGTCAAAGATTTAAGAGCCATCATCTTTCATATCAGTTCATAAATAGGTAAGTTAGCTTATATTAGTTTACTTATAAGCTAATACATCATAATCAGTCACCTAATTCATTTAGAATCTCACCAAAGTCAAAGATTTCAAATTTCACCAAAAAGTCAAAAGTCCTCAAGTGTGCAGAATTCCATTTTTTGTGAGATTTTTATAGAATTTTGTGGGTTGAATCAAGTTTTGAAATTTCTTGTGGTTAAAGTCCACCACCTAAGCTACAAGAATTCATGCTCAGCTTATTTTACAGAATTTTTTAGAAGCTTATGCAGCTAGCTTTTTGAGGCTGCAGGGAGTGTTACCTCCCCTGCACCACAGATACTGACCCAACTTCTTGGGCTCTTTCTAGCTTGTTTAGTGGGACCCACCTTCAACATTTTGGTTGTTTAGAAAGCTTGGGAGTAGGGCTTTTGACTTCTGAGCTTATTTCACACCCTAGCTTATTGTGCTTTTGCTTATTTGACCACTATTGGGGTTCTGTTCTCAGAACCTCAATTGTGCATTCAGTGTGTGGCCAAGCTTCCAAAGCTCATTCAGAACTCATAAATAAGCTATAAGCCTGGCTTATTAGCTTATTTGATAGCCCCCCAGCCCTAGTGTGTAGATCAAAAGTCTTATTGAGCTCTCTTTCACCTCTGTGGACCCCACAGAGGTCCAAAGGGTCCTCATTTAGCCTGTTTTGTATGTGGCTTTTGCCTAAGTGCTTATTTGGTATTTACAGCTTAATCTTGTGCCTATTTTGGATTGTTTTACTTATTTCAAGTTGTCTCACATCTGTTGGTAGCTTATTTGAACCTTAGACATCATTTGGTAGCTATTTCAAGTTCCACAAAAACCTAATTAGCTAGCTCCAATAAAAGTGCCTTCATAAAAGTTGCTTATTTTTAGTTGTTAAACAGTTGTGTAAAAGAAAATTAAGAAAAAGGCAAAAATTTAGAAAGTGATAGCTTTTATTTAAGCCATTTTGGCTTATTTTCTGCTTATTTATAAGAACTTTTCATTTTTAAATTTTTCTTAGGCTTCTTTTAAGTTAAAATAATTTTAGGAATTTTTTCAGATTTTTCTTTTGTCATTTAGTATTTTTTATAATTAATTTTAGTTTAAGTTAATTAAATAATTAGTTTTAATTTATAATAAATAATTAAAAAGTAGAAAAATTAAGTTTTCTGTTTTAAAAATAGTTTTATAATATTTTAGATTTTTCTAAATTTAATTTTCATTTTTCTAGTTAATTTTCGTAATTAATTAATAATTAGTTTAATTTAGTTAATTAAAAAGTAATTAGAAATTAGTAATTAATTAATAGTAATTAATTAAATAGTGTAAAAATTATTTTTCTTTTTCTAAAAATTTTCTTATATCATTAGGATTGTAAAAATATATTTTTCACGTTCGTAGGACTTTATTTGCTTACGTTTCACTTTTTATTTTGCGCGTTCGCGTTATTTTTAATTCAAACGCGCGTTTTTAGGTTAACTTACGTTTCTAGGTAATCTGATCATTAGTAATTGTCCCAATAGTGTTTCTAAGTTATTTTCAATCATAGTCTCGTAGTATAATCACTCAAATCAAATTCCTGGTACTCCTGTTAAATCACCCGATCACTTTAAACGTTTTTGAATACAATTGCTCACCTCGCTGGGACATAACGACCCGGGGAAACACTATACTTCCGCGGAGCATTGACTCTGAGCTGTTTGACCTTGTTGACCATCACCTGGTCAATTTAGGTTGACCGTTTGGACCTCAATCAATTTTTGGCGCCGCTGCCGGAGAGGTAGCTGGGTATTTGAAGACGTTTTTAAGATTAGTGATTTCACCCATTGTAAATTTACCATCATTTTTATATTTTCATAAAAACAAAAAGAATCATGAAGTTAATTCGTTTGACAGATCGATTGCCAAAAACATTGTATTTCAGTTTTCAACATACACCAAAAACCCAAAAAGATTTTCTTTCTTATTTATACAAAATGTTTTTCAAAAACCCAAAAAAAATCACCTTTACCCTCTTACCTTTTTTGATTCTTCATCCCTTTACCCTCTATCATTTTGATTCTAACTTCTTCCACTCCTCCTGTAATTGATTCGAATGACATCTCTTGATGTCGATTTCTTTGAACAAAGGGCTTTTCAGAGCAAAATTGAAAAAATTGTTGCCTTGTCAAATATGCCGAGATGTCGTGTTGATTATGATGGACCATCGATTCATATTCCCTCTCCGTTGAGGGAAATGGAACAAGAAACCAAGGTGACAAAGGACCCTGTACTTCCCTCTGACGATGAAAGTGCTAAATACGTCCAACCTACGGTTGCCCAAAAGCCTAAGACAATTGCTCCTAAACCGTTAAGAATTGATCCTAACCTTTCATGGTTTACGATTAAAAGTTTGTCAAGCAAACGTGCAGAGCTTAGGGCAGTGACTGAAAAGAACGACTTGCCCAATCTTCACGTTTATCAAGAACAAAAACCCGAGACCATAACGGAAGTGGTGGAAATTCCTAGCTCTAAGAGCACACCACTTGTCCCACCTTCGGATTTTATCCCTTGTGTTGGTTGTGGTGAGCCACTTTTTGGTTTACCATGTCGTTGGTGTACATGTGTACAATGTGGTAATGATATTCGAGACGGAAGTTGTTTGTTTTGTGGTTCGAGGAATTCATTTGCTTATGATCCTAATCAGAACTCATTCAACAACCCTTCAAATTTTTCCAATTACCCATCGCATTCATACGAGCAAGAATCATACTATCCAAATCACAATGATGCTTCGTACCGTAATACACCAAACTTTTCATTTGAATATTGTGGAGGTCCTCACCAAGGTTTTGATTGTCAAAATAGTCAAAATTTTGGTTACGACCAATATCCATACAATTCACCAAACCAGAATCAACAGTTTAACTGTTGTGAGTATTGTGGTGGTTCACACTATAGTTCTGATTGTCAAACGGGCAACACGCTTGTCTATGAGCAGTTTCCCGATAACAATTTTGACTCAAGCACATACGACTCACAGCCACATCAGTTCTACTGTTGTGAAAACTGTGGAGGTCCTCACTCTAGCTCGGATTGTCAAACAGGGAATCAATTTCCTTGTAACAATTATGACTATTCATGTCAAAACCAACCTCCAAAGTACCCAATTACTCAAACAACCCCTCATGAAACTCAGCAAGACCTTTGTCATGAGGTTCTTGAAGCATTTAAAAAGTTTAAGGAGGGGTTGGCTACTACATCGTTTCAAGATTCTCGTAAGAAATCAATGGCAGAATTACTTGCTGAAGAACGAGATGCTAGAAATGAATTGAGCTTGGAAGAATTACTTGCTGAGCAAAGAACGGCTAAGATACGTGCCAATCTTCGCTATGTTGCTCTATATGATGACGATGATGACAGTGATGATGATGAAGATAACATTGTTATTATTCAAAAAGATTCGTCAGATTCATCTGTTGTGATTCCTTCCATGGAGAATCAGGGAGAAAATAATGTGACAAAGTCACTAGCCGTTGATCAAATGGAACTTGAAAATTCCTTAACTGCTAGTACTCCTAAACTCCCTCAGTCTATTGATATCACACCCGAAGTTCACACTCACTCTCTAAACATGGGGGATGAGCATCTTAGCACTGTTCCTAATAAGGAATCGGACGAATTAATAAAGTCTAGTGTTGAGATCCTTGTCCCAATCCCGAGAGAGTCACAGGGAACTTATGATCAAGTGTGTGATATTCTTTCTCCTGATAATCCAAATGATCAAATTGAGACTGTCTCTGATTCCAGTGATGATTGTTTATCTTATGGAGACATTGAGTATGTTGATGTATCCCTTCCCTACTCTAATGTTGACTTTCTTCTCAAGGAGTTCGCCGATGAACTCACTCACACCAATCCACTTCCATCGGGAAGTGATGATGATCTCTTTGATCTCAAAGATGATCTAGAAGAAGTCGAAGCATTCCTTGCCCTAGATAGTTCAACTTCGTATGAAGTTGATGATAACTATCTTGATTCTGAGGGGGATATTCTTTTCCTTGAAAGCTTATTGAATGATGATCCATCACTCAATTCCTATCTCAACACCGGGCTTAGTGATTCAAACACTGATGAAAATTCTTTATCTTATGGAGACATTAGTGATTTTGATGAAATATCTTCTGAGCCCATCATTGATCACCTTATCATGACTCCTCTGGAGTATGATAGCAAGAAACATCATGATCGGGGGGGGGGGGGGGGAAAGATTCTCAATCATGAGAATTTGTATGTCTATGACAAATTATCCCACCCTCCCTCCCGGGATGTTCTCTAACCCTAAGAGCTTAACCGACAAAATCCAAATTCAGGAAACTAAACCTGATATTGAGGATGAGCATCCTTTCATGATTATTCTCATGACCTTCTCGGTGCCTTCCTCTCTTCTTCACTCCTTCGGGAATGAAGATACCATCTTTGATCCCGGCATTTTCATTTATCATTATCTTGAGCCAGGTACTTATCTCATCGGTGTGGAACTTTCACGTGCTTCAAATGTTTGTCCAAACATCTTGAATGAAAGTCCGATTGAGATTGTTTCTTCCACATCATGCTTCCCCAAGGACAAATGAATTCGGGGTCGAGTCAAGCTAGCGACTCGGTAAACAAAAACAGTAGCATGTACTTAGGGTTTTCACCCTAAGTGTGGGGGAGTTACCCCACTGTGGTTACTTATAAAGTGAAAATACAAAATGGTGTTTCCACATTTAGCTTGTAATGTCGCCCTTTTACGTTCAAAGAGTCGGCATAATAGCCGGGGCTTTGAATATTGAGGACAATATTCATCCTAAGTGTGGGGGTATTTCGCTATTCTAGCGGATTTTATCACATTTTACTATATAATACCCCCGTTTTTAGCCAAAAGTGTATGGTTCCTCAACTCCCCATATCCTCAAAAGCAAATGAGTTGGCTAGCCCGCAAGATTATGGCTTGTGGTAAAGGCCGTGGAAAATCCATAATTGGTAATCAGCTCACCAAGATGTTGACTATTCCATCAAGAGTTGGCTAGTCCAGAAGCAAACGACTTTTGGTAAAGACAAATCAAATCCGTTGACAGCTGGTGGTTTGCTCAAAATCACACGGTTATCAGGTGTGCCACAGTTCTTACACCTGGCTACTCCAGAAGTGATGGCTTTTGGTAAAGAGTTTAAAATCAATTAAGTTTTTCTCAAAAGATTGCTAGGGACTAGCAATAGTTTAGTGTGGGGGATTGATGAGTGTGTAAATACTCATCATTTTTATCGTATCTGAACTGCCAAAACATCCAAAAACACTCAAAATCGCATCAAAATACAGAAATTATTCCAAAAGTGTGTTTTATATGTTTTAGATGCAAAATGTTTAAAAACAAATGAAAAACGAACAAAGCTTGCACAATTGGCAGTTTCAGTCCCTCAAGTTTCAAAAATTGACAAAACTAGTCCCTGAAAGTTTAAAACAAAAGAAAAGTCAACCCAAGGCATTTAAAAGTAAAAAATTATCAAAAACGATCCTTGGGGAAAAAGTTTGAGAAAATTACAATTATGGTCCCTGTACTTTCAAAGTTGGCAAAAATAGTCCCTGGAATTTGAAATTTTGAAAATTATCAAACAAGGTCCTTTTGTTATTGAACCTTGTCAATATTGGTCCTTGGAATGAGAGTTTGAAAGAATTACAAATTTGGTCCTTCAACTTTCACATTTGGCAGGAATAGTCCCTGGAGTTTAGAATTTGGCAATTTTGGTCCCCAGGAACTTAATATTGGAAAGTCAACAAACATTAGGTCCTTGAAAACTACTTTGGAATGATGGCAGGTGTGATCCTTAATTTTCAGAAATTATGAAATTAGTCCTTGTGAGATTACATCTACAAATCAACCGGACCTAATTGTACTCCCCTAAATCCAATACTCCTTTTAATCCAAAATAAATCCTTACCAAAGCCCACTCCATCCCTTTTTGCTGGCCCAACACCCTCACAGCCCACCAAAACCAAACCGTATAATAATACTACTCCCTCCCAACTATGACCCCGGTCAACTCTCTACATCACCCCTACCTCCTAGACCTGCAACCCCAACACAATCATCACAAACCCAAACCTCCCCCCTCTGCTACACTCAACCCTCCCCCTTGCATCACCTTCCAAACACTACACTCCAAACAACTCCCTGGCTTCAATTATCTCCAAGAAACAACCAAATGTCATTTTGGCGCCAAGACTTTTAAACGGCCAAGATTAGATTATGTAATCCAATGGTCAAGAAGCAGGCTGGGAAAAGTCCAAGGAACACCCCCCCCCCCCCCCCAAACCCTAATTGGCTGCTATAAGAGTTAAGAGAAGCTGCGAAGGAGGGTTGGTAGATGTTAGCTTAAATTTAGTCAATTTCAAAATTAATGTAATTCTCAATTTTCAGTATTGTAATTTGTACACTTTATTAATCTAAGTTTCCAATTCATAATTCCAAATTCTTAGTACCAGTTTCAGTTTTATTACAAATAAAAAAAATATACAGAAAATAAAAAAATAATAATGAAAATGAAAAAAACAAAAGAGATAAGAAGATGGAATGCGAAATGTTGGAGTGGTTTAGTACTCCATGGGGAGCTTAGGGTTGTGTTTAAGTACTTGGTGACTGTGGGTGTAAGCATTGGCCTTTGTAAGTGATTTTCTAATTTTTTTTTCTGCTTATGTACTGTAGCATACTTAATTTACTACCATTATTGTTTACTCATTGCTTTCCTAGTTTAGTTATGTTATTTAGTTGTTAAATGTCCCACAAAAGCTCAACTGCTTGTCAAATTAATTGTTTTTCTTTGAATAATTATCCATTGACTGACAAAGTTAGCCTTTACTGCATAATTGGGTTCTTGTTGTTCTTGATGTTTATTTAGTGGTCCATTACCCTTTATTAAGTTTCTATAATCTGTTTTAGGTGTCAAAACACTAGGTTACAGGTTAAGATTAGTAGTTGTAGTGTGTTTCTTACTTTAAAAGGGTATTTGGATTAACTTAGTACTCTTTGTTTCTGAGTTTGTTAGGGCTTGAAACTTGGTTAGACAGAACACTCAGGTTATTACTATAGAATTAGTATCATAAAATTGATAGGTTTAGCCTTAAAAGTCAAATTCACCTCTTATCTCATCCTAACAGTTAACTGTCAAAGATTTAGGAATCATGATCTTTCATATCAGTTCATAAATTGGTAAGTTAGCTTATATTAGTTTACTTATAAGCTAATACATCATAATCAGTCACCTAATTCATTTAGAATCTCACCAAAGTCAAAGATTTCAAATTTCACCAAAAAGTCAAAAGTGCTCAAGTGTGCAGAATTCCATTTTTTGTGAGATTTTTATAGAATTTTGTGGGTTGAATCAAGTTTTGAAATTTCTTGTGGTTAAAGTCCACCACCTAAGCTACAAGAATTCATGCTCAGCTTATTTTACAGAATTTTTTAGAAGCTTGTACAGCTAGCTTTTTGAGGTTGCAGGGAGTGTTACCTCCCCTGCACCACAGATACTGACCCAACTTCTTGGGCTCTTTCTTGCTTGTTTAGTGGGACCCACCTTCAACATTTTGGTTGTTTAGAAAGCTTGGGAGTAGGGCTTTTGACTTCTGAGCTTATTTCACACCCTAGCTTATTGTGCTTTTGCTTATTTGACCACTATTGGGGTCCTGTTCTCAGAACCTCAATTGTGCATTCAGTGTGTGGCCAAGCTTCCAAAGCTCATTCAGAGCTCATAAATAAGCTATAAGCCTGGCTTATTAGCTTATTTGATAGCCCCCCAGCCCTAGTGTGTAGATCAAAAGTCTTATTGAGCTCTCTTTCACCTCTGTGAACCCCACAGAGGTCCAAAGGGTCCTCATTTAGCCTGTTTTGTATGTGGCTTTTGCCTAAGTGCTTATTTGGTATTTACAGCTTAATCTTGTGCCTATTTTGGATTGTTTTGCTTATTTCAAGTTGTCTCACATCTGTTGGTAGCTTATTTGAACCTTAGACATCATTTGGTAGCTATTTCTAGTTCCACAAAAACCTAATAAGCTAAAAAGCTTAACTGTTGTGCACTTGTGAGTGCACACAGCTTATTTTTAAGCTCCAAGAAAAGTGCCTTCATAAAAGTTGCTTATTTTCAGTTGTTAAACAGTTGTGTAAAAGAAAATTAAGAAAAAGGCAAAAATTTAGAAAGTGATAACTTCTATTTAAGCCATTTTGGCTTATTTTCTGCTTATTTATAAGCACTTTTCATTTTTAAATTTTTCTTAGGCTTCTTTTTAGTTAAAATAATTTTAGAAATTTTTTCAGATTTTTCTTTTGTCATTTAGTATTTTTTATAATTAATTTTAGTTTAAATTAATTAAATAATTAGTTTTAATTTATAATAAATAATTAAAAAGTAGAAAAATTAGGTTTTCTGTTTTAAAAATAGTTTTATAATATTTTAGATTTTTCTAAATTTAATTTTCATTTTTCTAGTTAATTTTCATAATTAATTAATAATTAGTTTAATTTAGTTAATTAAAAAGTAATTAGAAATTAGTAATTAATTAATAGTAATTAATTAAATAGTGTAAAAATTAATTTTCTTTTTCTAAAAATTTTCTTATATCATTAGGATTGTAAAAATATAATTTTCACGTTCGTAGGACTTTATTTGCTTACGTTTCACTTTTTATTTTGTGCGTTCACGTTATTTTTAATTCAAACGCGCGTTTTTTGGTTAACTTACGTTTCTAGGTAATCTGATCATCAGTAATTGTCCCAATAGTGTTTCTAAGTTATTTTCAATCATAATCTCGTAGTATAATCACTCAAATCAAATTCCTGATACTCCTGTTAAATCACCCGATCACTTTAAACGTTTTTGAATACAATTGCTCACATCGCTGGGACATAACGACCCGGGGAAACACTATACTTCCGTGGAGCATTGACTTTGAGCTGTTTGACCTTGTTGACCATCACCTGGTCAATTTAGGTTGACCGTTTGGACCTCAATCAACGGAGATAGAAAATATTCGGCAAAAGGAGTTTGTTTCATCCATAGTGTTCACGTGCGAAGGCGTTCTTGCATGATAATAGTCCACTTGACTCATATCCCTTCATCATCATGAGTCTTCTAAAAGTGGACTTAATAAAATTACGCGAGGCGGAAGGAAAGGGTTCGATAACGAACAATTTCCTGGAGTTCTAGAAAGTCAACTAATGACGTATCTAGGTTATTGTGCAAGTATGTATATATATATATATATATATATATATATATATATATATATATATATATATATGTGTGTGTGTGTGTGTGTGTATATATATATATATATATATATATATATATATATATATATATATATATATATATATGATCGAACAAATAGAGGAAAATAGCAATCTAAATCTATGCAAACATCGTAATCAAACAAGGCATATTTATCTAAGCATGGCAATGAGTTGTGAAAGAATGGCGTACCCGGTGGTCTTCAAAAAAATCTTCCAAATCATCAAGATGACATATAGACTTTGAAAAAGTCTACGTTGAGAAAAACTTCAAGATTGCCTCAAGGAATGTTCATCTAGCTATTCGGTCCCCATTGCCTCTTTGGTCCAAAGTTGTTTGGTCCAAACATGTTTAACATTTGACTAGGATGCATGAAAGGTGGTAGTATACCCCAAGGATTGTAGCTTTGTTGGTAGTTCCACATTTGATTACTATTGTTATTATAGTTTTGCCTATTTTGGTTTCTTCTTGGTTGAAGTGTTTTAGACCTAGGATGAGGATTATTTGGTTTTCTAGGTGGTGGAGTTTTAGATCTTATCTTAGGCTTAGAAGATCCTACTTCGTTTTTTAAAGATGGTTTATAAAAGGCTTTTACTTCTTCATTGTTGGTAAGAGGTATTTTTCTATCATTAATAAGTATATACTTAGGATTAGATTTTAGAGGTTTTGTTCATTAAGTTCATTTTCGAATTTGACATTTTTAATCTCGCTTTTTGAAGCTTCATTTGAATTAAATCCTAAACCGGTTTTATGTCCGGATACTCTTTGAATACTTATTATTTTACTAAGTGAGTGACTACTATTTTCAAATTTATCAAGTTTGTAAATTTCTTCCCTAAGTATTTCATTTTCACCTTTAAGCTCTTGACATGATTTACATTCTTCAAAAATTTCTTTTCCTTTTTCAAGTTGATGCATTTTAATTTTTAGTTCTAGTACTTCATTTTCCAATTGATTGTTTATGTATTTTAGTGACTTGTTTTTGGCCATTACTAGTTGTCCTAATTTGCATAGTCTAGTATATTCATTATCTAGGTCTTTTTCATCTAAAGATAAACTTTCATCACTAAAATATTCGGTTTCGGAATGTACCTCATTTGATGTATTCGCCATAAGACACTTCTCTTCTTTTGTCGTTTCTTTCTCATCTTCATCACTATCACTCCAAGCTCCTCCAACAAAAGCTCTTTGATTTTGATCTCTTGTCATCATTGGACATTTTCCAATAAGGTGATTTGGATCACCACACTTGAAACATTTCCTTTTATTCTTGTTGTTCTTGTCATCCTTACTCTTTTGAAATGTTTTCTTTTTATCATGCGGTTGTCTTACGAATCTTCCTCGCCTTTTGAAGAATTTCTTGAAATCTCTTACGGCCATGGCGTATTCTTCGTCATCACTTTCGGAAGATGAGCTATCTTCGATACTAGATTCCTTTCTAGCTTTCAAGGTGATTGACTTGCTTTGCTCTCGTTTTTCTTTGACCAATTCGAAATCCTTCTTAATAATAACTTCGTAGACTTTTAGATTTCCAATTAATTCATCAAGTTGCAAAGTTGACAAATTCTTTGATTCTTCAATAGCCGTCACTTTAGCTCGCCATTTTGGATGAAGAGCTCTAAGAAACTTCCTAACAAAATTCTTACTAGAAAAATTCTCATCAAGGGCTTTTAAACTTGTGATGATAGTGTTAAATCTAGCAAAAGCATTATCAATTGATTCCTCTTCCGGAAGCGTGAATTGCTCATATTGTTGAACAAGTAGATCTATCTTATTATCTTTGACTTGACTATTACCTTGGTGAGTTATTAGTAAAGAGTTCCAAATTTCTTTTGCGGTTTCACACATAAAGATCCTTTCGTACTCTTTACGTGGTAGCGCATTATAAATAACCATTTTTGCTTCATTATTTTTAGCAAGTTTTCTTTTTAAATCATCATTTTGTTTTTCGAAAGGTACGATTTCATCTTTCTTTGTTTCGGGGTTATTTTGAATAAGTAAAAAATCACCATTAGTAATAACATGTCAAAGATCTAGATCTTTTGACTTCACATAAGTTTCGAATCGATTTTTTCAATATAAAAATCCATCACATTCAAATAGTGGTGGTCTTTGCATAGATTGCCCTTCTAAATATTTTTCAGATTCTATAGATCATTACAAGTTTTAAAATACAATATATTTTAAAGATCTTGCTAGACGTGGCTCCTGATACCAATTGTGGAAAACTAGAAGGGGGGGGGGTTTGAATAGTTTTACGTCCTTTTAAATTTATTACCAAAATATTTTGTAGCTTATTAAAAACTTTCGATTCGATCTCAAGTGAATTCAAGTAACAACCAATATAAGCAATTCTAATCTAATAATGAAAGTATTGAAATGTAATGAAGAAAAGATAGAGTTAGAAGGATCAAACCACAACACGCGAATTTATATTGGTTCGGCTACAAGGACACCTTCCTTGCCCTACTCCACTCCCCGAGAACCACACTCGAGAGTTTTCTTCACTATGTCAACAAACTCCTTATGGTGGAGAAACCTTACACACCTTGGCTTACACGAGTTAACGACACTAAGCTAAATGTCGAGTTCTAATCGTAGCTAGAACCAATCTCACAACTTCTTCAAAACTTCACACCTTCTTTACACCTTCACAACTTCTTCAAGACTTCACACCTTCTTCACACCTTATCAACTTCACACCTTCTTCTATGCACAACTAAGTCACAACTACTAAACTACTTTACAACACACCTAGTTTCTTCAATCAACAAATTCACACAACACTTTTACAAATATCTGACACTACTACAATATGAAACTAGCTAATCACAACACTACTACAATTAGATGGATGTAGAGGAGTGTTCTTCTTCTTGCACTTGAGTGGATGAAGCTTTGGATCACTTGGAAACAAAGACTTATGAGTTATATGATCAAAGGATTTTTGATATAGAAATGGAGGTTGGATCAGAAAGTTTTTAGTGCAAAAAGGTGAGAAAAATATGTGAAATGATCCAATATTTATAGGGCCAGAAAATATTGTTCTGGAGCGTGCCGGTCCCCTTAATTAGGGGGCGGTCCCCTTAATGATTAAGGGGGCCGCCTAGTAAAATTAAGGGGGCCGCCCTCCTGAATGTTGGAAAAGTTTTTCTGGATAAAATTTGCCCTTTTTGGTTAGAAATTTGAAATCATATCTTTGTAGTTTAATATAACAATACCAAGAATGATTTATAAATATATATATAAAATGTTAAAATCATTTTATAAAAGGTTATGTCTTAAGTCAAGGTTTCCTTTGATCATGTAATGCATAAGATGCTTAGTTTATGCATACCTTAAGTGATATTAGATGTAGGGGTAAATATTTGTTACCAAATACTTGTTTACGTCTTAATCTTGACTTAATCTGATTTGAGTTTTGTGATTATCAAAACATAGGTTTATTGAGAGATATTAATAACATTTTTAAACATTATTTATATCAACATTGAGTGATCAATCCCCCAGTACTTGTCACTATACTATACTACAATGATCAGGTACACTGCCTGGTGGGGGTTGTAAGCTTCTCGAGATCCCTCGATAGGTAAAGCCTGGTGCGATTCCCACGTACCAAGTTTTTGGCGCCGCAGCCCGGGGAATAGTTATTGTCTTGGTTAAGATTTCTTTTTATTAGGTCTACTTGCTAGATTCCTTTCTAGTAAGATTTTATTTTTATTTTTAAGTTCTCTTTAGTCTATCTTATTTTTTTGTGTCTTTGTTCGTAATCTTTACCATCCGATATCATGGAAGGTGGTAACATCTTTGAACACATCAACCCACCACAACAAAACCACCCACAAAACCCACCACTAGCAAACCGACCTCTTAGGCCCCGAACCCTAGGAGAGTATTCCCGTCCTAGCCATCAAGGCTATCGAAACACCATTGAGCTCACTCAAGGAGCCAATGTGTCCCCCTTGCGATCCGACACCATCCGGTTGGTGCAAAGCGGATGTGCATTCCATGGATTTCGTTCCGAAGATCCTAACCAACATCTCAAGGATTTTCTTAAAATCGTAGATTCTATAGACCTTGATGTTACAACTAGAGAGTCGAACCGATTACGCCTATTCCAATTCTCTCTACGTGATCAAGCTAGTCAATGGCTTGAACGTTTACCCGCGGGATCCATCACCTCATGGGATGATCTCACCACTCGTTTCCTTTCTTAATTTTTCCCACCGGGGAGTGTTGGGAATTCTGTGTAGAAAGAATTCTGCTGCTGTTTCTGCTGAAAGGATCCTGCTGAAGAGTTGGTTTCTGCTGAAGCAGTGTATCTGCTGAAGACATAGTTCAGCTTTATTAGTTTCTGCGGATGTAGTATTTCCGTGATTTATGTAATGTAGTTTGGATATGCATGAGTTTATTTAGGAAGTGATAATGCATATCTTTTAGAACTTTTAGAAGATACGTTTCTTGAGAAACGGTTTAGGGTTCCTTGTGTATAAAAAGGAACACACGGTTTATGTACTGGATAACTTTTAAAAAACTCTTATCATAATTAAAAAAAAGGATCCATAGAGGATCAAGAATTCTTAGTATCAAACTTGTGTTTTGTTTCCGCTTTATTAATACAAGTTGCAGGGATTGTCTATTAGTGTGTTATTGATTACAGTGACATTACTAACGATTCTAGAGTGCTCAAGTAGATCTATCAAGGTCTATAGTTCAACAAGTGGTATCAGAGCCTCGAGAGAGTCTCTGCCATACTAAGAAAAACAAATCTTACACCTTCTCAAACAAATCAACAACCATGCCTGGATCTGATGATGATACTGATACAACCCAAAACATTAACACCACTTCTCTTCAACAACTCAGCCTCTCTAACAGTAATGCTAAGTTTCCATACTTGAAGAATGCTGAAGAATATCACTTGTGGTCAATGAAAATGCAGAACTGGATCACAAACGTAGATTGGAATTTATGGGAGATTGTTAAGAAGGGAAATAGCTTAAAGAAGCATGTTACTGATGCTGATGGAGTTGTGACAATAGTAGCTCCCAAAACTGCTGAAGAGATTCTGGCTGTGCAGAGGGAAAGTAAAGTCAGAACTATCTTGCTCCAAGCAATACCAGATGATCATATGGGTGACTTCCATTTTATGGAGGATGCCAAGGATATTTGGATGGCTATAAAAGCAAGATTTGGTGGGAATGAGGAATCAAGAAGGTTGCAGAAGTCTTTGCTGAAGCAGAAATTCCAAGAATTTCAGATATCTGAAGAAGAGGGAATTCATAAAGGATATGACAGGTTTCATCGGATCTTGAGTCAACTTAATCAGTTGAAGGCTAGACCTGACAATGAGGACTGCAATGCTAAGTTTCTGAGATCTTTGTCACCATCTTGGTTGCAAGTCAGTATTGCTATCAAAACAAAGGGTGGCTTGGACTTAATCTCCTTTGATGATCTCTACAACAAGCTCAAATCACTTGAGCCTGATGTTAGAAGTCCTATTCGTCCATCTACTCATTCTGCATTTGTTGGTGCTTCTACAAAACCTGTGCATCAAGCTTCAAGTTCATATACATCTGGAGCATCTTCTCAAACTCATAATCAAACTACTCCAAAATCAAGATCAAGTAATGTGTTGGAGGATCTTATTCATTCATTTGTGGCTGAATATGAACCTCAGCAGTTTATTGCTTATGAGGACTTTGAACAGGTAGATCCATTGGAAATGGAGGAGATGCACTTGAAATGGGAGCTTGCAATGATCTCAATGAACATCAGAAGGTTTGAAGCCAAGTCTGGAAGAAAGTTTGGTTTTAATGGCAAAGAAGCTGCAAGGTTTGATAGAAGGAAGGTTAAATGCTATACTTGTGGTCAAGTGGGACATTTTTCAAGGGAATGCAAAGATAGAAAGGTTGGAGATGAAGTTAGATATGGTTCTTATCCATTGGAAGCAGGGAATACCAAGTCTGTACCTTCAAAGGCCATGGTGACTCTGGATCACCAAATTGATTGGGGTGATCATGAACCTGCTGGAGAGGAAGCTGCTACTTCTTCACAAGTGAATCTACTGGCATTTACACCTTCAGAAGACAAGAAGGAGCAAGTCTCCTTGATGGGAATCTCTCAGGTACACGATTGTGTGTTTGGATGTAGTGTAAGATACAATGAACTTAAAAAGGAATTTGATGAATTGAAACCTAAGTACAATGAATGTTATATAGAGGTAGAGTCTTATAAATTGGCTTTAAAAACTCTAGAGAAACAAAAAGTATGGTTTCAAAAGAATCAAGTTAAATATGATGAAAAGATAAGAGTCCTAGAGAGTGATTTAGAAGTTGCTAGGATAGACTTAAGACGAACTGAAAAGGAGAAGTCTGACTTAGAAAAGGAAAAACAAGAATTACAAGCTAAGTTAGATAAAGAGATAGCTGGTCGAATGAAATGGCAGGAAGGGGCATCTAATTTAAGTAAATTGATTGATGGTCGCCAATCTGTTAGGTCTAGAAAGGCATTAGGATTTGAGAAATATATAGACCCTGAAGAATTAACCTATCCTGATATGTCTAGTGTTTTTGACCCTGAACCAGCCTTAGCTTATCAAACACCTGTTAAATATGTTAAGGAAGGAGGAATGAATGCTGTACCTGGACCTATAAGAGGAGAACACATGCCTATAGACTTGTCCAAACCTTCTGACTTTGATGGATCACATCACTTATATGGAAAAAAGTCAACTGACTTTCCAGACCCTATTGTGAAATCTAATGACTTTGTCTCTTGTTGTAACAGTGACAAGTCTTCTGATGAAAGGTCTACCTCATTTGCTAGCTGTGATTCAAGTGAGAAGTCAGACCTGCCCAAGACCATACCAAAGACCACTCCCAAGACCACACCAAAGACAACACCCAAGACTCCCCACAAGCCTTCTAGAGTTGCTGCTGATCACAAGACAGTTTCTACTGAAGACTTGTTTTTCAATTCTTTGCATAATAATACTTTTGGCTTTGTTAAAAACAATTCTGTTTGTCATGATGATTTGAATACTTTTTCATGTTATGGAAATTCTTTTGGTTTGAATAAATCTTCTAAAAAGAAGAAGTGTTTTGTGTGTGGAAGTAAATATCATTTGATTAAGGATTGTACATATCATGAGCAAAGAATGGGTGCAGGTGTTAGTCAAAGAAAATCTAGGCAATTGTGGAAGAATGTTCACGACATACCATCTTTTGTTCCACATCAGCAGAAACCTAATTCTGCTGAAACTCAATTTTCCTGGAGAAAAACCAGTACTAGACCATATGTCAGACCTACTAGTTCTTTCTTTTATAATGATTATTGGCCTAATCACTTTGACTCATTGAATAATGGTGGTGGGAAATGGAATACTGCTGTGAAGCCCTCAGCAGGTTGTTCTTGGACTAAGAAGGGACCTAATATGCATTACAGGCCCAAGAACAATGGTGGATCTAAAACATCTACATGGCCTGTTACTAATGATCCACAAGGCAGACTCAAGTCAGCAATGACTTGAGTCTCCAATGTGTACTAATATTGTAAATATTTGTTGTTGTTGTAGGCACATCCTTTGAAAAGTACTGAAGTTGGCATCTTTGATAGTGGTTGTTCTAGAAGTATGTCTGGGAACAAGGATAAGATGCATGATTTTGAGCCCATTGAAGGAGGTGGAACTGTAACCTTTGGTGGTGGAGATGGCAAAATAACAGGGAAAGGAACCATAAAGACTCCCTTGTTAGACTTTGAAAATGTCTACTATGTGGAGGAACCGGGGAATTTTAATCTTATCTCAGTATCACAAATTTGTGACTCTAAGCATAAGGTTTTCTTTTCTGAAGATGAGTGTCTTGTACTTTCCAAGGACTTCAAACTCCCAGCAGACACTACTGTATTGCTGAGAGTTCCTAGAACCTTCAACTTATACACATTCAATCTGAATGATGTTCAACCTGAAGGTGATCTAACATGTTTGGTTGCCAAAGCTTCACTGGATGAATCTAATAAATGGCATAGAAGAATGGCTCATGTGAATTACAAGACCATCAACAAGTTATCAAAACTTGGTCTTGTTCAGGGTCTTCCTTCTAAACTCTTCACCAATGAACACAACTGTATTGCTTGTAACAAGGGAAAGCAACACAGAGCCTCTTACAAAACAGTCCAAGCTGTGAGCTCCATTTCAGAACCTCTTCAGTTGCTGCACATGGATCTTTTTGGTCCAACCCCCATTAGAAGTATTGATCACAAGTACTTCTGCCTGGTTATTACAGATGATTATAGCAGGTTTTGCTGGGTGTTCTTTCTCAAGACTAAGGATGAAACAACTCCAATTCTGAAAGAATTCATTATCTTAGTTGAGAACCAGCTGAATAAAAAGGTTAAGGGAATCAGGTGTGACAATGGTACAGAATTCAAAAATGTTGTATTTATAGAATTCTGTAAGTCTAAAGGGATTAGAAGGGACTATAGTACTCCAAGAACTCCACAACAAAATGGGGTTGCTGAAAGGAAAAATAGAACCCTCATTGAGGCAGCAAGATCAATGCTTGCAGACTCCAAACTACCCACCATGTTTTGGACTGAAGCAGTAGGCACTGCATGTCATGTCTTGAACAGGGTCTCCATCACTAGACTTCATGTCAAGACACCTTATGAACTTCTCACTGGGAAAGTTCCACACATCAGTTACCTTAAGCCTTTTGGATGCAAAGTGACTATTCTGAATACTGCTGATATACTGGGTAAATTTGATGGGAAAGCTGATGAAGGTTATATAGTTGGGTACTCAGCTCATAGCAAGGCATATAGGGTGTATAATCTGAATGCAAAAAGGGTTGAAGAAACCCTTAATCTGAGGTTTCTTGAAGATCAGCCTAATATTCAGGGTCAAGGCCATTCTTGGTATTTTGACCTAGACTATTTGACTGACTATTTGGGTTATACTAGGCATGCTTCTAATCCTGATGCAGGTACCAAAGATTCAAGTTCTAACCCTGCAGGTTTCATGGATGATGACTCAGAATGTGAGTCTGAGCCAGAAGAGAATACTTTTGTTGTACCATCTTTTCCACCTAACCATTTTGTAGGTAATCACTCTGCTGCTGAACAAGATGATGAGTCACATTATGCAGAAGATCTAGCAAGATTGCAGAAGCAGGAACATGCTGCTACAAAGGAAGCTCAGAAACTCAATGATAAAGTTACACAAGAGACTGAGGCTATCCTACATCAGTCAGCACAAGCAGTCAGTGGAAACAAGGATATTGCTGAAGGCACACCTCTTCCCACTGACAATGTCAAGGCTGCTGATCCTACTGAAGTCTCTACCGATTTTGATAAGCCCTTTACCAGATTTCCTAGTCCTTCTGACCTTGGAAATTATCAACCAATGCCTGGTTTGTTTAACTCAGCCTCTTATGACACTGAGTTTGAGCCTACTCTCACCAACATTGATGCCACCATTGATGTTCCACCTACAGCTACCACACGGATTCACAATGCTCATCCCCTATCCAAGATTATTGGTGATCCTAAAGACCCTGTTCGAACTAGAAGCACTGTCAAGAATACCAAATATGGAGAAGTTGCTTTTATCTCTTATGTCTACAATCAAAAGAGGAACAATCACACAGACTTCAAACATTGTTTGTTTGCATGCTTTCTTTCTCAAATTGAACCAACTAGTGTTCCTCAAGCACTGGCTGATTCAAGTTGGCTTGAGGCAATGCAAGAGGAGATGCTGCAATTTAAGAATCAGCAGGTTTGGATTTTAGTTCCTCTTCCTGATGGTAAGTCTGCCATTGGGACAAAATGGATTCTGAAGAATAAAAGAGATGCGAGGGGTATTGTGGTGAAGAACAAAGCAAGACTAGTGGCTCAAGGTTTTAGACAAGAGGAAGGCATTGACTATGATGAGGTCTTTGCACCAGTGGCCAGAGTTGAAGCCATACGGATCTTTTTGGCCTATGCCTCTTATATGGGCTTTATGGTTTATCAGATGGATGTAAAAGGTGCTTTCTTGTATGGAGAGATTGAAGAGGAGGTTTATGTGACTCAACCCAAAGGATTTGAAGACCCTGATCATCCTGAGTATGTCTACAAAGTTGTCAAAGCTCTCTATGGACTGCATCAAGCTCCCAGAGCTTGGTATGCTAGACTCTCCACATTTCTGCTGCAGAATGGATACAGACGAGGTGCCATTGACAAGACCTTGTTTCTCAAGAAAGATTCTAGGGATATTATTCTTGTGCAGGTGTATGTGGATGATATTATCTTTGGTTCTACCAAAGAAGCATGGTGTAGAGAGTTTGAGGATTTAATGAAGGGTGAATTTCAGATGAGTGCCATGGGAGAGCTCACTTTCTTTCTGGGTTTGCAAGTTCAGCAGAAACCTAATGGTATTTTTATACATCAGGAGAAATATGTAAAAGATATGTTGTCCAAGTTTGCTATGGAAAATGTCAGGACTGCCACAACTCCATATGAGGCTCCTAAACCAAAGAACAATCTTACTCCTGATCTTCCTGTGAATGTTCATTTATACAGGTCTATGATTGGTTCTTTGATGTACTTGACTGCTTCACGACCTGATATCACATTTGCTGTGAGTGCATGTTCAAGACATCAAGTCACTCCACTTACCTCTCATATGAATGCTGTCAAGAAGATTTTTAAGTATCTAAAAGGCCAACCACAATTAGGACTTTGGTATCCCAAAGAGTCTCCATTTCAGCTAGCAGCTTATAGTGATAGTGACTATGCTGGTGCCAATTTGGATAGAAGATCCACAACTGGAGGTTGTCAATTTCTTGGTAGAAGACTGATTTCTTGGCAATGCAAGAAACAGACCATTGTTGCTACCTCTACTACTGAAGCAGAGTATGTTGCTGCTGCCAATTGTTGTGGTCAGGTTCTATGGATTCAGAATCAATTACTGGATTATGGGTATAACTTCATGAATACTACCATTTTCATTGACAATCAAAGTACCATATGCATTGTTAAAAATCCAGTTTTTCATAATAGAACCAAACATATTGAAATCAGACATCATTTTATAAGAGATGCTTATGAGAAACATTTGGTTAAAGTGGTCAAAATTCACACAGATGAAAATGTGGCAGATTTATTAACCAAGGCATTTGATGGACCAAGGTTTCAATATTTGGTGGTCCATATTGGCATGTTAAACCCTTAACTGCAAAGTTTAAGGGGAGGCATAAGCCTCAGGGGAGGCATATGCCTCCGGGGAGGATGATGACTGTAAACTTTGGATTAGTTGTATATGTTGTATTCTTTCTGAGTTTTAACAAGTTTTTAACACTAACCCTCAAATAGTTGTGCAAGTTGTTTTGTGTATTTGCTTGTTTGGTGTATTTGCAGATGTTATGAGAATGAAAGTTCCATGATTAATGTCACCAAGAGCTAAAGTCAAAGGAATGTAGTCTATATGCTGAACCTGGTTTCTACTGATCTTTTAAATCATGCTGAAGGTCTTACACATTGGATTAATTCAAATAAGATCTTTTCATTCATTCATAGAAACAAGTTACAGATTACATTCTATGTTGCAATTGAGATACAATGACCATTTCTAAACTATTGGCTAAGTCAGTACTACTAGCTTCTATCACTTATTACAAAATACTTGAGGCTATGACAAGTACAATGAAGAAGCTGAAGATGAAAATGGAAAAAGAAGAGAAGGAAGAATGAGAAGATGCTCATGAATTAAGGTCAAGAAAATACTCAAGAACCTTGATCCATGGTTACATTCCTCAGTCACCTACTTCTCCTTCTCCTTTCCCTTACGTATGATCTCAGACCTCTTGATCTGTCCAATATGTTCTTGGTGTGGAAGACCAGGTCCTGGTGCAGGAACATCCAACACCACATTTTGTGATGTTGGAAGAGATGGATCCCTAGTATTTGATCTTGGTAGGGATCTCTCAGGAGTGGAAGGAGGAAGAAAGGGTGGATCTTCAGGTTCTTCCTCTGAAGTGTCTTCATCAGAGGTATAGATGAAGGGAGAGACAAGCTCTCTTTCAGCAGGATTGGGTGCATTGCTTGTTTCACCTTTCAAGTGAGCATTCCATTGTCTCTCTTGTGCAGCACATCGATCCTCAAATGCTCGTGTAAAGTCAGAACCTTCAAGTCCCCGAGGATATGGTGGTATATCCTCTTCTGATGATGAAGAAGAGGAATTTGAATCTGAGATTTCTGGGTGTGAAGACATGGTTTGAATGGTGAATTGGGTCTAATTCGAATTAGGGTTTGAATGATAATTAGGGAAAGTTGATGAATGAGATGTGAGATTTGGGGTGATTAAATAAGCTATTTTGAGGAGTTACGAAATTAAATGCGAGTTGGGTGGCACAGTTAAAATCAAGATATTGACCAAGGATATTTTTACTTTTGGTTGATTCTGCTGATAGTTGACTGTTCTTCAGCAGGTTTGACTTTCATTACTGCTGAAGGGTTAATTTTAAAATTAGAAGTTTTGTCAGACTTGGTCAATAAGTTGTTCCGATAATTTTGACCACGATTGGGGAACTTCCAAATTTAACTCACTCTGCATATCTTTTCGAATCACAAATTATTCGCTTATCACTTCACATAAACCCATTATTCTTTGGTGTAATTCATAACCATCTCACACACATTCAGTCAAATGGCTCAACTTGGATTGAAGGGTGATCATAACAAATATGCTATTCTAACAACAAAGAAGGGACATGAAGAATTCGATTTGATGGTGGAGTTTTTACAAAGGTCGAAGATACATTATGCTTTGACTTATTGTCCTAATTTGGTGTGTGAATCTCTGGTGAAGCAATTTTGGGCATCTGCTACTAAGAGAACTGCTACAGAGATTGTAGCTGAAATTGATGGCGTAGAATATGTGGTGACAGAAGGGTTGATAAGGACAAAGCTTCAGTTGGATGATGAAGATGGTGTGTATCATTCCAACACTGCAGAGATTCTTGCTGGGTTAAGAGAAGCTGGATATCAAAGTACTGATACATCAAAGTGGCACAAGAATCAATTTTGTCCGAAGTGGAGGTATTTGGTGCATCTGCTGCTTCAATGTTTGAGCAACAAGTGTGGTGGATGGAACCAGTTCTCTCTGCAATTGGGTTGTGGTATTGTCTGTCTATCTAAGGGTGAAACTTATAATTTTTCTAAGTTTATTTTTGACAATATGCTAGAAAACATAGATAAAGAACAACATAAGTTTTTAATGTACCCTAGATTCTTACAGATTATCTTAGACATAACCACTGAAGGTGTGACCCATATACCCATTAAAAGTCTAGGTTCTAAGTTGTTTGCCTCAATGAAAACTAATTATACTGGGGCACATTACCCTTTGCTAAAAGAAATGTTGCCACAAGGTAATGCTAATGTAGTTAAGGGTGATGATGCTGGTCATGTGCCTGCTTCTGATGCTGCTGATGATGGTAATCCATCATCTTCTGGTGTTGCTGCTGATGGTATTCCTTCAGTGGTAATGGCAGAAGCACCAGCTACAACTGCTGAACCTTTACCTGATTCTACTGACTTGCCACCACCTACCCCTGTACACATGTCACCTAGCCCTACCATCTCACCAGTTCAGGATGCTCCAACTGAGCAATTTCATGAGTTTGAAGTTGATCTACAGACTTTTGAACCTGAACTAAATAGACTACCTTCACCTAGTTCTTTGGGAGAGCAAATTAATGTAGGTTCTCCTAATGTTGTACATGAGTCTGTTTCTCCTACAGGGTTCAATGAAGCTCCTCATACCACTGAGCAATCAAGTGATAGAGCAGAGGACCCTATTACTCTCACATTTGTATATGAATCTCTTAACAGGTATATGAAAATGACTGAAGATCTCCAGAAAGAACTTGCTGAGACCAATACTACTCTTGGTAATGAGATTCAAAGTCTGAAAAGAAAAGTCAAAGATTTGGAGACACAGCTGGGTCAGCAGAATCAAAGCAAAGATAGATTGGATTCTACTGAAGAGGCAAAGGAGGCAAATTTGGATTCTCTTGAGATTCTAGCTGAAGTTGCTAGACAGTCTCATGTTCTTCCTCCTAAAGCTGCTACAGCATCTCAATCTAAACCAATCATACTAGTTCAAAGAAGAAGTACAAGACAGTATTTGGAAAAACAAGTTGCTGAAGCTTCAAAAGTATCTGGTAATGATAATGATGTGCTGATGACTGAAGCTGAGGATATACTTCAAGAGAAACAACCATTCAGCAAGGTTACTGCTGATCAATCTGCTGACAAAGGAAATGCATCAGGGGAAACATTTTTTGTAGCTGGGAAAGAATACATGAATTCTCCTATTCATCATTCATCTGAAAACATAGAGATTTCTACTGATAAAGAGGTTCAAGATGCACATGATGAACCTATGGCAGATGTGGATATGTCTAATGATAATATTGCTGAAGCTAATGTTTCTCATGATGGTTTGGATGAGCTTGTAACTGATGAAGATAGAGCTGGTCAAGGTAAAGTATTGCAAGAATGGGAAAATTATATGAAGAGTGCAAATCTTGCTAAGGAAGTACAAGCTAAGTTTGATGCAGAATTAGATTCAGAGACTGAAAGATATGTGTCTACTTTACCCATTGCAAGACAAAGGGAATTGGATGCAGCAGTTCTAGAGTTTGATGAGTCAGACTGGCAGTCTATTGGAAAACAGATGCTTGCTAATACTACTGTAACTGCTGATCTTTTTGGAAAGAAAGTGGAGGAACAAGATTTTGAATCTGAGATTGTGAAAATGTTGAAGATGAGGAAGAAGGCAACTGATGAATTAAAGGCTAAAGCAAAAAGGGAAAAACCCATGACTCAAGCACAGCAAACAGAGTATATGAGAACATATGTAAAAAATCAGAGCAGCTCAGTATATAATACTGCTTGGTCTAAGAAATATGTATGGGGACTTCCTTTTAACAACCTAGTTGAGATTTATAATAGAATCAAATCTAGGAATGCTAAAGCTGGAATGGATGCTTCAAAGAAAATTCCACTTCTCAATGTTGATGAGGATTCTTCTAAGAATGTTCATATAGCTGCTGCACAAGTATCTTTACCTGCTACTTCTACTGGTGTTGATGTTTCTATGGATAAAGGTAAAGCCAAAGTAACAACATCAGATGCTCCAACTAGGAAGAGAACTAGGAGACAATTGGAGCTGGAAAGATTAGGTGAGGAGACTGCTAGAAAGTTGACTGAAGATCAAGAAGCTGAACAAAGGGCTGCACTTGCTAGATTTCATGATCTGAAGACAAGAGAAGTTGAAATTCAAGCTGCTAGGAACAAACAAATCAGGAAAGCTATGGATGAACAATATGCCTCTGCTGCACTTGAATCTTCTGAAGATTCTGCTGATGACCACATGGATACTCCATCAGTGGATACTGAAGGTGCAGAAGGTAATTCTGCTGATGCAGCAGTTCATGATGCTATTTATGTTCCTGGTAGAAGAGGAAAGAGAATGGCTAGAGTAGGATCATTACATAGTCTAATTAATGTAAATGATTCAGATGCTACATTTATAAGGGAAGGATCATCTGATGATTGGCCAGAAGGAACTAGAGTGGTTCTAGTAAGTTGGGAGTTAAGTCCAGATGGTCAACTCAATATCATTCATAGATTGGATAAGTCATCCATATCTTTTGTTTTTCTTCAGCAGATTCTTCATCTTGTAAGTTATCAGGATTTGGTCACTCTGCATGAGTTGGTTACTAAGTTTTATGCCACTCATACTCCTGAAGGTTATGGATTGTATTTGTTGGGTGATCTTCAAGTATTGTTTGATTCTTCTACTCCTACTGGTGCAAGTTATGATATATGGAAGAATAATCAGAAATGGAAAGTTCAGAGTTGGAAGTTCTATCCTATGTCTTATGTACATTTGCTGGAAACTACCACTGGTCTGAGGATTATCATGGATATTATTCATAAATATCCTCTGAAGGTATCTTTGATGGAGAAAATGTTGCAACAGAAGTTGGAAATTCCTCCTGATCCAGCTGGTAATACAAGATTGTTTGCTGAATCTTTGGTGAAGGTTTTCAAACAAAGGATTAAGACTTCCAGAGCAGCAGTTGAGTAGGGATCTTATGTTGTATATTTTTTATATTAGTAAAAAAAAAAAAAAAAAAAAAAACTAACATATATTTGTATAGTTTTTGTTTTCTCTTGTTTGCAGGTTTTGGTGTTTGGTTCATTACCATACAACTAATGGTTCTCAACTCACCATGTCTTTCTGACACAAGAGTTGGCTAGCCCACATGTATATGACTTGTGGTAAAGGCAGTGGAAAACCATATTTGGTAATCAGTTAACCAAGATGATTTTCATCAAAATAATTGGCTAGTCCTGAGCAAACGGCTACAGGTAAAGACATCTCAAATCCGTTTATAGCTGATGATTTGCTAAAAATCATGTGGTTATCAGTGTACCTTTGAACACTTGGCTACTCCAGTAGTGATGGCTATTGGTAAAGAGACATCAAATTCATTATTTTCAATGATTCACCTCTCACAGGAGTTAACACACCTGGAAGTGATGAGAATAGTATGAAACTAATTTGTTTTGATGTACATTAAGTCATTTGTTGCTGCAAAGAATGGAGCTTTTATGTGTCTGGTGATCATAGAGATTCTGCTGATGATACTTCTTTGCTGGTGCTCTGTTACAATCCTCTTGGTATGTTACTTTAACGATCTATCAAGAATCTTGAACTTAACTAGGTCAAATTCAAGATTAGGGGAGGATTGTTGGGAATTCTGTGTAGAAAGAATTCTGCTGCTGTTTCTGCTGAAAGGATCCTGCTGAAGAGTTGGTTTCTGCTGAAGCAGTGTATCTGCTGAAGACAAAGTTCAGCTTTATTAGTTTCTGCGGATGTAGTATTTCCGTGATTTATGTAATGTAGTTTGGATATGCATGAGTTTATTTAGGAGGTGATAATGCATATCTTTTAGAACTTTTAGAAGATACGTTTCTTGAGAAACGGTTTAGGGTTCCTTGTGTATAAAAAGGAACACACGGTTTATGTACTGGATAACTTTTAAAAAACTCTTATCATAATTAAAAAAAAGGATCCATAGAGGATCAAGAATTCTTAGTATCAAACTTGTGTTTTGTTTCCGCTTTATTAATACAAGTTGCAGGGATTGTCTATTAGTGTGTTATTGATTACAGTGACATTACTAACGATTCTAGAGTGCTCAAGTAGATCTATCAAGGTCTATAGTTCAACAAGGAGAACTACCAAGCTTAGAAATGATATCTTGATATTCCAACAACGTCAAGGTGAAACTCTATATGAAGCATGGACTCGGTACAAGGACTTACTCTAAAAGTCCCTCATCATGGCATTGAACCATGGCTCCAAATTCAAATCTTTTACGATAAAGTTAATTATCAAACGAGAAGGGCCATAGATTACGCAGCCAATGGTAGACTAAACAGACTTAGCATCGATAAATGCTGGGAAGTTCTTGAGGGGTTAGCACAATACGAAGAAGAAGGATGGGAGGACCCGATGTTTTCAAGAAATGGAAGTCTTGATTACATGAACGCTACCCAAGAACAACTATTGGGAAATATCAAGAAGCAGGTTAAGGAATTGATGAGAGCTGAAATGCCTGCAGTTGAAACTGCAAAGAGTCCTGATATATGTGTGAGTGCGATTAGCAAATACAATTTTCCTGAACGTTCACGACAAGAGGAGTTCGAAGGGATAATGATAACCTTCAAGAATCATCAGGAAAAACAAATTCGGAACTTAGAAGCTCGCATAGAAAGCACTCGTAATGCTTTTATGGAATTAGCAGACAAATTCATATCAAGAATTAAGGAAAAGATTATGGCAAAATCCACACCAAGAAAAATCGAAAAAATCTTTGAACTCCCAACCCCTTTGGTGTGTGACGAAGAGGATAATGAAAAATCCTTTTCAAGCGGTTCACCCGCAATTACCCCTTACTTTTATGAGCATCCTCAGGAGGAAAAGAACTTGCAATTTCATAACATCTTCATTGGAAGCTTGCAAACCACGCTCCCCAATTTGCACAGGAGACGTTCCTTTAGTTTTAAACCTGGTGTGAAGAGGTTGCACCTCAAAAACACCGCAGCTTTGGAAACTTCTATGGAACGACTCCTTCCCGTACCCACCGTTTACCAATATAAAGATCACAACCTAAATGGAACTCTGCCCAGCCCTTTTAATAACCACGCCTCACTTCGTGACAGTAACAAATTGTTTGACCCTGGTGGACTTTACTAACGGGATGGCTACTCATAGTTCTTACTTTTGATTAGCTATCTACATTAGTACAGGGACTGAATTTGAAATTGCCACTAAGTACTCATAAAACCGGCATCTGACGGCGTCAAATTTTACTCTTGACGCCGTCACCTCGCATTCTCAGCAATAATAACCCCATTTCCATCACTTTCAACTCATACCCCACAAACTATACCCAAGTGCTGCTCCACCTCCGAATCTCCAAGGTCAAATCCGACATCTTCCGTGATAAATTTCCACGTGGTAAGTAACTTTTCTTCATCCTTATTCGTTATATTATCCTTAGAACCTACCAATTTTGAAAACCCCCATCATCCGAAACCCTATCATTGACCCATCTTTAGAAATCATAATGCCCTTCCTTAGGTGTTTTGTAACCATGAGTTTAGCATTAGGTAGTAGTGGTTGATTTGAATCATGAGTCAATTGCGGAAAAATCTTTCATACCACGGATTTTTTGATCTCCCATCCATGTTTTCTGCAAAAAGGGGTGTTTGGGTCATGGATTTAGAGTTTGAAAATTGATTTTTCCCTCGTAATTGCATGAATGGACTTCTGCTGGGTCTGACGGCGTCAGGTATTATTTCCTGACGGCGTCAGATGTGTCTGACAGCATGACTTCGTAAAACTCTCATTCTAACCATTTATGCTCCATTCCATCTTTTTCCAGGAAAATGAGCAAGCGAACCCGACAACACCGAGGGAGCTCATCAAGGTCCCAACCTGTGAACTATGGTGACTTGGTCCATAGTTGGAGTGAGTTTGATAATCACGCTTCTTCAACCAAATATGCGGAACTATTCTATCACCATATCGAGGCAGGGGCAGTGATTGATTGGGAATTTTTGAGGTCCCAAGGTCTTGAGGGTGACTTCCTTGGGATGATCCAAACTGATACATTTACGGGTCCTCAATGGGAAATGCTGTTTAGGATGAGGGAAACGGTTTACAGTGAGTTGGTAAAGGAGTTCTTTCCTACTTTTCGCTTTGATTTGGCTGAGGCTAGGACAGATATGGGAGGTACCTGATTCCTCCCAAACTAGCTAACTTTATTTCTCAACCACTTGTGAATGGTCAATAATAAAAGTCAAACAGCCCGGGAGGAAATGCAATTATGTCCAAGGAGTATAGAATATTCCCAGGTCGTTTAGTCCCAACGAGGCGTGAATTCTGTAATACAACGAATGTGTGTTCTGGTGATGTTGAATATAGAAACAGGAATCTGACTGACTAACACTAGGAAGGTGAATAGTAATAGCTCTATCACAGCTATATCAGTAAAAACGTGCAATCAGAAACCCTAAAATGTAAAAGTTTATACAAACGTACGTTTAGTTTAAAATAAACGTAAACGTACAAAAACAAATGGGGGATTATAATAAAAGAAGAATTTGCATGCCTTAGGGGCTTAAATGCAAATTAAATAAATTTAATTTATTTAATTTATAATTACAAGTTTATTTAAACGTTTAAGAAAACCTAAAAACCTAAAACGCGTACGTTTATGTTTAAATAAACGTCTACGTACCAAATAAAAACTGAAAACTGATCAATACAAATCCCACAAATGTGAAATTTATATTTTTGTGATCCTAATAATATAAGAAAATTATTAGTGAATTAAAATGATTTTTATAAGAATTTATGTAATTGCTATTAATTAAAAACTATTATTTACTATTTAATAATTACCTAAAAATAAAGAAAATCTAAAAAATGCTTAGAAAAATAAAATTAAAACTTAGAAAAATCTAAAATAATATAAAAGAATTTCTGAAACTGGAAATATATTTATTATACAATTTATGTATTTATTATTAATTATTTACTATTATTTAATCACTAAAACTATTATTGATTTATTAAAAATATTAAACTACCTAAGAAAAATCTGAAAATTTTTACATAATTATAAAATAAATCTAAGAAACTAGGAAAAATATAAAAACTATATGTTATTAACATAAATAAGCTAATAAGCAAATAAGCTTCTAAATAGAAGCTATTACTTAGCTTTAAAGTGCATCTTTTTGTGTTTTTCTTTTTCTGGAACTACTATATGCTAATATTATACATGTTTAACAAAAATGAAACTTTACAAGTATAGAAAATAAACAGATGCCAAGCTTATGGCTTAATCAGTGAGCTTTTGGGGCTCTCAGATGGATTTTAAGCTTGCCATAAGCTTGGAATAAGCTCAATAAATGAAACCATATGTAAATATATGTATGTACAAGTATAATGGACAAGTATGAACAAGGTATGTGCACTGGGATTGACAAATAAGCTTGTAATAAGCTAATAAGCAATTCCAAATACCCACAGATCCAAACAACCCTGCAACTAATTCATTTGGCAATTTCAGCTCAGAGAATAAGCTGAAAAGGCCAAATAAGCTGTGGAGGTAGCAAGATGGGTTGGTAAGGATTTCAAAAAGCCAAAGCTCAACCTGTGGGGTCCACAGATGAGCTTTTGAGGGGCTTATGAAGTAGTCATGATTACACTGAATTGCTCAGTGTAATACAAGATAGGGACAAACAAAAAGCACATTTGCAGCCCTATTAAATAAGCTGCAATGTTGAAATTAAGCACTAGACCATAGAGTTTGGTGGTTAAGCTTATCAAAAAGCTAATGCACACAAGGTAGGGCCCACTGGAGAGCTTTTTGTAAGGCTATGAAAAAGCTAGGGAGCAGTGGGTTACCCAGTGTTCAATGGAAAATGGACAAGGTAAAAGCTTGTCTGCAAGCTTATGAAATAAGCCAGGAATTTAGATACAAGCCTAAAACCTATGAGACTGGTTGGTTAGCTTTCTAAAGATCCAAAAATCACAATATGAGGCTCACTAATGAGCCTTATAAGAGCTTATGAAATAAGCTTAACTACACTGAGTGATCAGTGTTTATTGTGGTTTTAATCAAAATGTTAAGCTAAGGATAGCTTATCAAATAAGTTGTGAAGCTATAGATAAGACTATTTCCAGTTATATGGACACCTATACTTTCTAAAAAGTAAAATGTGTCAAACTCAAGTCCATCAATAAGCTTTTTACAAGCTTATGAAGTTTGTCTAGGTATACTGGGAATCCAGTGTACTTTGTTTGAGATTAAGATTTTAATGGAACAAATTAAGCATTTAAGATAAACACCAAATGGGCTTTTAAGCATTTGCATAATTAGATAGCATGTACAACATCTAAAAACAACAAATAACTAAAACTAACATACACTTATAAACAATTTATGAGCTATTTGAAAATGGTAATAAACCTGTGCACAGGGCACCTTTTGGAAAAACTGGCTCAGAGATAAGCACAATTAAGCAGCTTAAAAGCTAAAATAAAAATTAACAAAAATACTATAGAAATATAAGCAGCAAAACTATAAAATACTAAAAGCACAAGTCTTATAACTTAATATTAAGCTCAAAACAAAATTGTCAATTTTATTCAAAAACTGCATATCAAGAAATTTGACTTATTAACAAAAACTAAAAAGTTGACTAAGGTGAATTTAAAACTTAATCTACAGACTAATTATGTTATATTAAGATACAATAACATGAAAATAAGCTAGATATACTACTTATACACTGATATGGTGGGTTTGGACTTGTAAACTTCCACAGTGGTCAAATTAAGGATCAAAGATATGATTTTTGACTTTTTTATGAATACACAATAGACTAATGGTTTGTCTGACCATTAGGTACTCAGTGTACACAATAGACTAATGGTTTGTCTGACCATTAGGTACTTAATGATTTTTGGATTTTCAAATAATAACACATATTAAGACCTGAAAACTAAATCCAAACTTCATCATATCATATACTAAGAATAATTGAACAAAAAAACAACATTAATAACAACAAATCCTAAGTATCACTCATAAGCCATTTTCACAGTGAAAATGCAATTTCAAGCAATATTATAAACTAACTTACAAACTATTAATCTTAAGCTTTAATAACAATAAATAACAACAAAGGAACATGAAAACACAGTAATTAAAGCATATAAAGAACTAGAACAGTAAATTGCAAAATTGAATAAAAAACTTACAAAATGGAAATCAAGTGAGATCAATGAACCAAGGGTTTAGATTACACCCATTAGCTTCCCAACAAGCTTCTAATACCCAATCAATTCACAATCAAGTCTGATCCAAGCTTCTTCTTCATTATGACTAATTTTTTATATTTTCTTTGATTTTCTTGTTTCTTTTTGTGATTTTTTACTTTTAAAAACTATAACTGTTTTAAGGTTTCTAAAACTTAACAAGCTTTTGTCAGGAGCTTATTTGAGCTTAACAAGTCCTCTAAACAACTACAATCAACAGAATTGAAAATGACATGGAAAATTAAAGATAATTAAGTGAAAACTTGAAATTTAAAGATAGATTGAATTAAACTGTAAATAATGTTCTATTAAGCTTTGTAAAAGATTAATACAACATTGAAAGCATTAAATTACATTTAACTAAAAGAAAACAGTAAAGATGATCACTACGTGACCAAGGTTAATCCAAGGTAAACTCTTCTCTCTTCCTTCTTCCTCTTTTATACACTTTCTGAGTTCCCCACATGTTCCTGGATATTTCCCACTTCTTTTCTTGACCATTGGATGAGCAGAATTGATCTTGGCCTTTAAAAATACTTTTGGTGCCAAAAATATCTTTGCCAGATGGGGGTTGCTTGTGAGGGATTGAAGGAAATTAAGGGGTCTTAGATGTAGTGTGAGGTGGAGGAGGCAAGTAGGTGGTGGAAGGGAGTGGTGGATGTCAGCTTGCAGGTGTAGGTTGGTGGCAGAGGTAGTAGCTTTGGTATGTGTCCTCCCCTGGTGCAAAACCAGGGGAAAGGGTTTAGTTTAGGGGGTGACAGGGATGTTATGAGGTGGAGATGGTGTAAGGTGGAGGTGGAGCAGGGAGAGTAGTAGCAGGGTGAGGTGGAATGGAGGTTGAAGAAGGGGATGGGTCAACGGGGTCAAACTCCCCGTTTTATTATTCAAGTTGTGTGTGGGCTATTGTGTGTTGGGCCAAGGGTGGGGTTTTGGGCCAGGTTTGTTTTGGGTTTGGATTTGGTTTTATTTGGGTTTATTTAATAATTGAGGGTCCGGATGGTTTTTAGTGATAATAAGCCCAAGGACCAAAAGTGTAAACTGCAGAAACTTTAGGGACCTGATTTGCCAACATTCCAAACTTCCTTCAAGGGACTAAACCTGCCAATAAACATTAACACAAGGAGCAAAGTTGATAATTATTACATTTTTTTAACTTCAAGGACCATTTGTGTAATTTTTGGATTTTAAGGGGGTGAAAGTGTAATTTCCCAAAAGTTATCAAAAGGTTCCAAATTGTAAGTTATGAATAGTACAAGGGTTTACTTTGATAAATTTCTATTTTATAAAACCCAAGGACTAATTTTGCCAATTTTGTAACTTGAGGGGTAAAAGTTGCCATTTTGTGAAAACTTTCATCCAGGGACTTATAGTGAACAAGTTTGATTCCCTAAGGACTTAAGTTTACTTTTCTTTTATTTAAAACCTTCAGGGACTAGTTTTGCCAATTTATTAAACTCCAGGGACTGAAAATGACAATTGTGTGAACTTTGCATGCTTTTCACTTGTTTTCAATCTTTTTGTACCTGGTTTACATAAAAACACATTTCAATGATATTTATAGTATTTTGTGGTCATTTGTGTGTTTTTGGTCATTTTGTGGGTTTAAACAGTATAAAAGATATGTGTATTTAGACACATATCAGTACCACCATTTACTTTAGGCTGGGGGGGGGGAGCTTAGATCGTGCTCGGTTACTGAGTTTGGGTGGAGATTAGGCTTATATACTTAAGAGGAGGCTGTTCAGGGAGGTTTTATGCAGAGGTTGTTGAATGTGGAGACAATGAGGAATGAATTGAGGGGTTCCATGTTCTAGCCGAGTATTGGGAATGGGGTATATACCTCAACCACTGGGGTGGCCTCAATCTGGGACCCTATGATCTGGTTAGCCCACAGATGCATCACGTACAGTTTGTCGGGGCGTCATGGCACTACTCACCGTGTCACTGCTTCAGATCTTTTCTACCTATACACCATGTTTTCAGTGGATCTATACTGTAACATCCCATTCTGGGTAGTGAGTTATTTGAAGACTAGTGTGGGGGAGAGGGATACCGACAAGGTGTATAGAGGGATGTTTGTGACCCCGTTTGGCTCGTTCCTATGGGATCCTTGTTCCTGAAGTTATGGGGTACCTGAGCGACTGTAGGGCATGTAGGGTGGTGAGGGCCAAGTCCCTCAAGCAGATGAGTATTATGATGGAGCTGGGGGATAGGTCCTTTACTTGGTATTTTGTGGGAGGACCGGTGGGCGCTGAGGATGATGATGAGGGTGTGCCCCAGCAGCCGCATTACGGGGATAATGAGGTTGGGTCTGCGGAATATTACCGACACATGGGTCGGGGAGATTGGCAGGCGCATCAGGGGGCTTGGATGGGTCAGGTGGACACATGGCGAACCACCACTGACCAGAGGTTTGACTGGATGTATGATCACACCATCCGCCAGATGCAGCATCTTTCTACCCGTGATCACATTGAGCCCCAGCTACAGATCGACCCATTCCCTGGTCGCGAGACGGACTACCCTCCCTACGGGTACACCGGGCACCTCCCTCATGGCTATTACTACCGCTATGGTCCCCCTCACCAGTGATTTTTCATGATATTTGTGATTTCTGAACAATTTATTCATGGTTGTATGATTTGAAACAATTTGTCTTGTAATAATTTATGGTATGGCCTCTGTTGGCCCTGGATAATTTTTATTTGTCTTCGTGTAGAATTTTAATTTTATGGGTTGTTTAAATTTTCAGTTTTTAAATTGCGTAAGTTTATTTGTTTGATTGTTATTTGCTTCCGTATGCATGCTTTATTTTTATTGTTGGTAGATCATGTTTCAAAATAAAATTGTGAAAATGCTTTATTTTGTCGTTTGACTTCATCTTAACTTCATACAAAGGTATTTCACAAAAGATAAGTGTAAGGGGAAACCCCAAATATGTTTTTAAGAAACGAAATTGATCATGATTCTCCACAATAGTAAATGGACATGTGTATTAGTATTTGTTAGAGTCAAATGCTTGTATCGAGTCATAATGATGTTTTGCAGGATTTTCCAGGAAGTAGGACATATGTTTTTCCAGAAATTTTCCGAAAACTTAACGTAAAGATTTCTGCAGGTAACTTCTGGCGACGTCGGGAGTTAACTCCTGACGGTGTCATGTGTAAAATTCTGGAAATTCTGGAAATTTTGCTAGTTTTGTTTTTTTAACGGAGTCTTAAAGTTTTTGTTAATTCTTTAGTTTTATAAACTCTAGGAAATCTGCAAACATTCATTCCACAAGCATTATATCTTAATTTGTTTTCTAGGACTTGTTAGTATATATAGATTGCCGCCGATTTTACGCGAGGTTGCCATGTTTGTTGATGCGTGGGAATTGCACCAGGCTTTACCTCTCGAGGGATCTCGAGAAGCTTACAACCCCCACCAGGCAGTGTACCTGATCGTTGTAGTATAGTATAGTGACAAGTACCGGGGGATTGATCGTTCAACTCAGGAATAGTGTCGCTAGGATTAGAAACCCTAAAAACTAGGTCTAGAGGTGAGAGATGATTTTTTTTGTATTTTTATATTTTTATAAAAGCAAGTAAAATCTCGGGTTTTGGAAGAGTGGGCGGAATTAGTTGCTAGTCAACTAACCCAATAACTAAAGATGCAATCAAAATAAAATAATAAAAATGAAAATAAACTAAATTAAACTAGTGGTGTGAGCAATATGTGGGAAAATGGTGTGTTTACTTAGATTTCACTACTCCCTAGTTATCTTTTACAGGTTAATTACTTGTTATAGTTGCGTGGATGACGGATTGTATTCCTTAATACCATTCATTGGGTGGCGTACTTACTTCCCCAATTCTATAAGCTCCTACTACACTCCTATGTCGAGCCGGCTAAGAAGCTCCTAACATGGGATCACTAGAATTCGCTCCTGCATTAAATACAACCATAAAAACCTAGTACACATCGGTTCATGTTTCTTAAGACGTTCAAGCAAGTTACACAATGGAGATCTGCCAGTTTTCTTAAGCCTAACATTGAAATCATTCATCCATTACAACTATAAACAAGAAATCAACCTATAATCAACATCTAGGTTTCATTACATCTAAGCAAACGCACAAAAGATCTAGCCTAGCATGTTATAATCAAGACAAGCATAAGATATATTCAAACAACACATAGACATATTGAATGAATTGAAAGGAGACTTATCTTAATTGAACATGAAAGGTTTTAAGGGGTGAAAACCCTTGAAAATACTGTGACAAACGACCTAGGGTTTATTAGGTTCGTCCCTAGTATTTTCCACACAAGTTCCTCTCCTAATGAACGAAAAATAGAAAAGTATATATAGATTTTGTGAGGTGACGGCGTCAAGAGTAAATTTCTGACGCCGTCATCTCGCCGCCAATAAAGTTCTCAGACTACCTAGATCTAGAGCTGACGCCGTCACGTGTAATCCTTCTTCAGGCCATCACAAAAATAACTCTTGATGCCCTACTTCTGACGCCGTCACGTTTTCTCTGGGTCGTCATGCATTTTGCTCCTGACGCGGTCACATTTTCCTTTTTGACGCCGTCAGGTACTGTTTCCAGCATGGAAAATTAAGTCTTTGCCGTTTTCTTCACTTTTATGCTCCAAAAACGTCCAAAATGCTTCCTTTTCCAGAATTCACTCCCAAAGTACCTAAAAGCACAAAAGGAATGATTTAGGGCAATATTTGATCAAATAAATTCCAATTTTGGCTTAAATGACCCCCTAAAAACGGTTCATTTTTCGCCTCATCATATACCTTTATTTGCTTGTCCTCAAGCAAATGCGCTTTTATTCTAGTCAAAATACAACTTAGGGGTCATTTAACACTAATATAAAAGTAATTACAACAAATAATCGTTCCACTAAAGACCAAAGACAAGCACGGAGGTCATATACTAGCACCTCACAAATAGTGTTTAGATACTCTCATCTCTCGGGTGTAATAAAGTATATATCACAATATGGAAATGGAAAACATCTCTCACTACCTGTCATAGCAAAATAGATTACCATAGACTTGGGAAAGGATCAAACCTCCACCACTTGGCGTAAGCACCTAGGATAAACTATCAAAGAGGTCTTTTAAAAGGTTATAACGTTAGGTGTAGGGATATGGAATACACGGTTTTGTTGGATAAAGGTAATCTTTACTGGTGGCGAGTTAATAATCTTGGTTAATTACATGTACAATATGGCGTTGCTAAGCCAAGACTAGACTCGACTTAAGCTAATAAATGAAAAATAACTAAAACATAAAATAAACATAGAATGAAACGGGATGGTAGTCCGTATGTTTATTCTCTTTTCTTTTTCTATATTTTTTTTAATTAAATTTTGTTTCGATTTTTTTTTCATACACTTTTACCCTACCATCCAAAACAATACATTATAGGGAATGTACATTCCCCTTATACTTGAATTTTTACATACTTTACAATAAATTAATCTAATGACTTGAATTAAGATAATCAAAACACTTGGAGTACTTTTAAGATTAATGCATATATGGGGGTAATAAATGATGTTCTTCCCCATTATTCCATAAAACAAGTACTTTACCCATGAGTCCCAATCATCCCAAAACAATATGTACAAGGATATGACTCAACTTAGCAACCATGTAATCAATTAGATAATTAACTAAGGATTTAAACAAATGATAATAATGCACTAAAGATAAGTGCATACACGGAAGGCTAAGGCGATTTGGGTGTACATTTAAGTGGGGTGTAACAAATTCTTCCTTTAAGTAAGATGCTTAAAGTTAGAAACAAAAAGATAGGCTCGGAGGGGTTTACAAGGGGTTTCGTGTACTAAAAATGAGTACAACGCTAAGGCGTGGGAAAAATTAATTGACTTAACTAGCCAAGTAATATGACTTAAATGGTCAAGTAATTATGATACGGGTTTAACACAAGGGTGATCCTAATGCCTCTTATCATGTAGTAAATCCTAGTACACGAATGTAGTCTCACTAGCGGACTCGGGATGCATCACTAACGCAAGTTCTAGAATCCAAATGCTACCGGTACACACATAAGCACTAATAATGAATGCTTTTCCTATCAAATCTAAAGGCGAACCTCACATATTTGGGTGGAAATTTTTTCAAGTGGTACGGTTTTGTGCTAGTCATACAACCTCCTATCCATGAGACGCTTGCTATGGCTAAAGTTTCACTCCTAAATGTTGTAAAAAATTTTAAATTTGGCGCTAAAATTACACTAACAAGTATTTCTCATAGTTTTATTACACATCTACCATCAAACAAACAAACTCAAGCGAAAGTGTTTCCTATGAGGTATCATCATTTTACCCTCCCCTTACACTTAGGCTGAACATTGTCCCCAATGTTCAAGTAAAGAATGTAAAAGTGAAATAAGTAAAAAGAATGAAATCAAATACTCCCCTGATTCGCTCGGAATGGATAATAAGGTAGCAAGGTTAGATCTTCCTCCAAGAAAATGAAGAATCAAAGCTTCCCTTCCAGAATATAAATCATCTTCTTGTCAAACATAACCTGTTAAACCTGAGAAAACAACTAGGCAACCTCGCGTAAAATCGGCGGCAATCTATATATGCTAACAAATTCTAGAAAGAAAAGTAAGATATAATGCTTGTGGAATGATGTTTGCAGATTTCCTGGAGATTATGAAACTAAAGGATTAACAAAAACTTTATGATTCCGTTAGAAAAACAAAACTGGTAAAATTTCCAGAATTTTACACGTGACGCCGTCAGGAGTTTCTTCCTGACGCCGTCAGAAGTGACCTGCAGAAATTCTTATGTTAAGTTTCCGAAAAATTTCTGGAAAAACTTGGTCCTAATTCCTGGAAAATCCTGCAAAACATCATTTTGACTCGATACAAGCATTTGACTCAAACAAATACGAATATACATGTTCATTTAATATTGTGGAGAATCATGATCGAGTTTGTTTCTTAAAAACATATTTGGAGTTTCCCCTTACACTTATCTTTTGCGAAATACCTTTGGATGAAGTTAAGACTAAGCCAAACAACAAAATAAAGTATTTTCATCATTTTAGTTTGAAACATGATCTACCAACAATAAAAATAAATCATGCATACGGAAAAAAGTAACAATCAAACAATTAAAAATCACAGAAAACATGGGTTGCCTCCCAAGAAGCGCTTTTCTTTATTAACGAGTCTAGTAGCTAGACTCAAGGCCATGGGTTACTACGTGACATGGGTGAGTTCCTCATTGAGGACATCTTTGGGATCAAACTTAGGTTTCAACTTCCTATCGGTTTTCTTAGTACGGTATGACCTTTCAAACTTTTCTCCATCCGGATCATACAAAATCATCTTCATATACCATGATCCGTCACTTTCCTTAGGTGGCTTGTCCCACCTCCATTTACACTTATCCCCCTCTCTTTTCCACTTGTTCATCTCTATGTTAATGGGCATTACGCTCAAGAACTCAATCATCTTTCTAAAGACTAGGGGGTTGATGAAGCGAAAAATGAACCATTTTTAGGGGGTCATTTAAGCCCGGAATTGAATTTATTTGATCAAATATTGCCCTAAATCATTCCTTTTGTGATTTTAGGTACTTTGGGAGTGAATTCTGGAAAAGGAAGCAATTCGGACGTTTTTGGAGCATAAAAGTGAAGAAAACGGCAAAGACTTAATTTTCCATGCTGAGAATAGTACCTGACGGCGTCAAGAGGCTTTTCATGACAGCGTCAAGAGTAAAAGTAGTGACGGCCCAGAAGAAACGTGAAGGCGTCACCCAAGGCCGTCACGTGTTAACTTGTCAAAACTTGCGCGCGGAGTAGCTGATATTGTTTTGGTCATAACTTTTGCATATGAACTCGGATTTAGGTGATTCAAAATCCCACGCGAAGAGGACGAAGAGATCTACAATTTGGTGATAAAATGGTCATGACGGCATCAAGAAAAATGAGCTGACGCCGTCAAGATGGGCCGACAGAAAACATGCCTATAAATATAACATCATAATTTCACTTTCTGTAAACCCTAAACCCTAAGGTCGATTCCTGGGTTTAGGTAGGTGTTTTTCCAGCAACTTAGAGGGTTTCAATCACTCCATAAACATCATGTATTGGTTTGATGATTCTATCTCAATTATGTCTTCATTTATTATTGTTGATTGTCCTTCTTTGATTATGCTTTGTTAATTTACCTTGTGTCTACTTGTGTTTATGTGAAACTTGTATATAATTGATTAGATCTTATTGATTCCTTGTTGATGTTTATGTCAATCTTCATCAATTAGGGCGTGACACTTCGATAGATCTAATTGGTTTAGCTTGTAATTCTTGATTCCTATTGTCTCTTGTTTGGTTGATTGTATTCAATGTTAGGCTTAAGAAAACTGGCAGATCTCCATTGTGTAACTTGCTTGAACGTCTTAAGAAACATGAACTGATGTGTACTAGGTTTTTATGGTTGTATTTAATGCATGAGCGAATTCTAGTGATCCCATGTTAGGAGCTTCTTAGCCGGCTCGACATAGGAGTGAAGTAAGAGCTTATAGGATTGGGGAAGTAAGTACACCACCCCACGAATGGTATTAAGGAATACAACCCGTCAATTAAAACAAGGTGTGACAATTCAATAGGTAGAATTGGATAGCTAGCAAGGAGTAACATATCATAGGTCGACATGCTTCACTTACCTTGTAGAACCCTAGTTTATTTTTTTTGTTAATTAGTTTAATTAGTAGCTTTTGGGTTAGTTGATTAGCAACTAATTCCACCCCTTCTTCCAAAACATGAGATTTTTACTTGCTTTTCATAAAATATAAAAACACAAAAAGAATCATCCTTCACCTTTAGACCTAGTTAGATTAATTTCAATCCTAACGACACTATTCCTAAGTTGAACGATCAATCCCCCTGTACTTGTCACTATACTATACTACAACGATCAGGTACACTGCCTGGTGGTGGTTGTAAGCTTCTCGAGATCCCTCGAGAGGTAAAGCCTGGTGCAATCCCTATGCATAAAGTTTTTGGTGCCGCAGCCCGGGGAATAGTTATTGTTTAGGTTGAATTTGATTTTTATTAGGTCTACTCATTAGATTCCTATCAAGTGAGATTTTTTCTTTTTATTTTGTAGCTTTCTCGTAGTCTATCTTTTCTTTGTGATTTTGTTTGTAATTTGCTTCAAATGGACTTTACACTTAGACTTCTAAGATTACAAGATAAGGTTGAGTGGCTAGCACACCAAAGAGTTCAAAATACCTCATTTAGAGACACCTATGAATCATATGAGCCTTCACCTAGGATAGATTCTTATGAACAACCTCCATGTTTAAGATCTAGTTTTAGTGAGGCCAATAAGAAATGCGACCTAGTTTGCCAAGGAATTATGGAGAGAGCCATTACAACAAATCATAAGTTGGATGAAGCACTAGGTTTGCTATTATCACTACCTAAGAAAACAATTGAGGAGGATTTAGCCGAGCATGATCACATTGATCAAAAAGACCGAGGTTTTATGATCGATGATGATGAATCTCAAGAAACAGATGATGAATCTCTGGGGCAATTTGTATATAGCAGTCAGAATATTGAGGATGATCCATATGATTCGGACGTAGAAGTTGAGATGCCTAGAGAAGCACGTGAGATATTTAGGAGAATGCTTAGGATAGATCCTACCAAAACACATGATGAGGATATAGGTGATCTTGACACATGGAATGATGAGGTCAATAACATAAGCACACAAAATACTCAACCATCATTTGAGGCACACACACCGCCCGTGACTTACCCAGAAGAAGTAGAAGAAACTTTAGGAATTCCGATGGAGGTAGAACCTTTGGACCAGGCACCACTTGAGGATATAGGTTTGAATACTTGTAGTGATAACCTTACTCCTAGTTCTAGGGAATTTCCTAGTGTTGATGAACCGGAACCTCAATCTTTACACACATTTCCATCCTTAGATATATTTCTAGGAGACAAAAGAGGAACCGACCCACCCATCAGCCAATATTATCCGGGTAGTTTTAGGATGAAGGAAGCCATTCACTCACCCCTTCACCTCACGTGGCATATTTCCACCCTAAGGGTGTGTATCGCTACTTCCACCCGCACTTAATTCAAAGTGTATGGAAAACCTCCCCTATTCCCGTTAAATAAGGGTAGAGTCAGGCTCGTGACTCAAACAAAAACAAGCGCTTATTGGGAGGCAACCCAAGCTTTATTTGTTTGTTTGTTTGTTTGTTTGTTTGTTTGATTTTATTTGTTTCCGTATGCATGTTTTATTTTTATTTTTTGTGGCTCATGTTTCAAAGTAAATTGTGAAAATGCTTTATTTTGTTTTTAACTTCGTCTTAATTGCATATAAAGGTATTTTGCAAAAGATAAGTGTAAGGGAGATCCAAATTTGTTTATAAAAACGAAATTGAGCATGAACCACAACAATATTAAATGAACATGTGTATTAGTATTCGTTAGAGTCAAATGCTTGTATCGAGTCATAATGATGTTTTGCAGGATTTTCCAGGAAGTAAGACATAAGTTTTTCCAGAAATTTTCCGGAAACTTAACATAAAGATTTCTGCAGGTCACTTCTGACGGCGTCAGGAATTAATTCCTGACGGCGTCATGTGTAAAATTCTGGAAATTTTGCTAGTTTTGTTTATACCGGAGTCTTAAAGTTTTTGGTTGATTCTTTAGTTTTATAAACTCCAGGAAATCTGTAAACATTCATTCCACAAGCATTATATCTTTAATTGTTTTATTTTTATTCCTAAGTCTGGAATTACATCTAGTTGTGAGTTTTCTTTGTTCGGATTGATGCTTTGGGCTTTTGTGGTTGTTTTCTCAGGTTTAACAGGTTATGTTTGACAAGAAGATGATTTATATTCTGGAAGGGAAGCTTTGATTGTTCATTTTCTTAGAGAAAGATCTAACCTTATTACCATATTATCCATACCGAGCGAATCAGGGGAGTATTTGATTTCATTCTTTTACCTATTTTACTTTTACATTCTTTACTTGAACATTGGGGACAATGTTCATCCTAAGTGTAAAGGGAGGGTAAATGATGATACCTCATAGAAAACACTTTCGCTTGAGTTTGCTTGTTTGATGGTAGATGTGTAATAAAACTATGAGAAATACTTGTTAGTGTAATTTTAGCACCAAATTTAAATTTTTTTACAACATTTAGGAGTGAGACTTTAGCCATAGCAAGCGTCTCATGGATAGGAGATTGTATGACTAGCACAAAACCGTACCATTCAAAAAAATTTTCCACCCAAATATGTGAGGTTCGTCTTTAGATTTGATAGGAAAAGCATTTACTATTAGTGCTTATGAGTGTACCGGTAGCATTTAGATTCTAGAACTTGAGTTAGTGATGCATCCCGAGACCGCTAGTGAGACTACATTCGTGTAGTAGGATTTACTACATGATAAGAGGCATTAGGATCACCCTTGTGTTAAACCCGTATTATAATTACTTGATCATTTAAGTCATATTACTTGGCTAGTTAAGTCAATTAATTTTTCCCACACCTTAGCGTTGTACTCATTTTTAGTACACGAAACCCCTAGTACACCCCTCCGAGCCTATCTTTTCGTTTTTAACTTTAAGCATCTTACTTAAAGGAATAATTTGTTACACCCCACTTAAATGTACACCCAAATCGCCTTAGCCTTCCATGTATGCACTCATCTTTAGTGCATTATTGTTATTTGTTAAACCCTAAGTTAATTATCTAATTGATTACATGGTTGCTAAGTCGAGTCATATCCTTGTACATATTGTTTTGGGACGATTGGGACTCATGGGTAAAATACTTATTTTATGGAGTAATGGAGAAGAACATCATATATTACCCCCCATATGTACGTTAATCTTAAAAGTACTCCAAGTGTTTTGATTTTCTTGATTCAAGTCATTAGATTAGTTTATTGTAAAGTATGTAAAAATTCAAGTGTAAGAGGAATGTTCATTCCCTATGATGTATTATTTTGGATGGTAAGAGTGTATGCAAAAAAAAAAAAAAAAAAAAAAAAAAAAAAAAAAAAAAATCGGAAAAAATAAATAAAATAAAAAATAAAAAGAAAAAAAACATACGGACTACCATCCCTTTTCGTTCTATGTTCATTTTATGTTTTTGTTCTTTTTGATTTATTAGCTTAAGTCGAGTCTAGTCTTGGCTTAACAACGTCATATTGTACATGTAATTAACCAAGGTAATTAACTCGCCACCAGTAAAACTGGTTATATCCAACAAAACCGTGTATTTCGTATCCCTACACCTAATGTTACAACCCTTAAAAATACCTCTTTGCTAGTTTATCCTAGGTGCTTACGCCATATGGTGGAGGTTTGATCCTTTCCCAAGCCTATGGTAATCTATTTTGCTATGACAGGTAGTGAGAGATATTTTCCGTTTCCATATTGTGATATTACTTTATTACACCCGAGAGATGTGAGTATTTAAACACTATTTGTGAGGTGCTAGTGTATGACCTCCGTGCTTGTCTTTGGTCTTTAGTGTAACGATTACTTGTTGTAATTACTTTTATATTAGTGTTAAATGACCCCTAACTTGTATTTTGACTAGAATAAAAGCGCATTTGCTTGAGGACAAGCAAATCTCAAGTGTAAGGGTATATGATGAGGCGAAAAATGAACCATTTTTAAGGGGTCATTTAAGTCCGGAATTGGATTTATTTGATCAAATATTGCCCTAAATCGTTCCTTTTGTGATTTTAGGTACTTTGGGAGTGAATTCTGGAAAAGGAAGCAATTCGGACGTTTTTGGAGCATAAAAATGAAGAAAACGGCAAAGACTTAATTTTCCATGCTGAGAACAGTACCTGACGGCGTCAAGAGGCTTTTCATGACGGCGTCAAGAGTAAAAGTGGTGACGGCCCAGAAGAAACGTGAAGGCGTCACCCAAGGCCGTCACATGTTAACTTGTCAAAACTTGCGCGCGGAGTAGCTAATATTGTTTTGGTCATAACTTTTGCATACGAACTCGGATTTAGGTGATTCAAAAGCCCACGCGAAGAGGACGAAGAGATCTACAATTTGGTGAAAAAAAATGGTCATGACGGCATCAAGAGAAACGAGCTGACGCCATCAAGATGGGCCGATAGAAAACATGCCTATAAATATAACATCATAATTTCACTTTTTGTAAACCCTAAACCCTAAGGTCGATTCCTGGGTTTAGGTAGGTGTTTTTCCAGCAACTTAGAGGGTTTCAATCACTCCATAAACATCATGTATTGGTTTGATGATTCTATCTCAACTATGTCTTTTATTATTATTGTTGATTGTCCTTCTTTGATTATGCTTTGTTAATTTACCTTGTGTCTACTTGTGTTTATGTGAAACTTGTATATAATTGATTAGATCTTATTGATTCCTTGTTGATGTTTGTGTCTATCTTCATCAATTAGGGCATGACACTTCGATAGATTTAATTGGTTTAGCTTATAATTCTTGATTCTTATTGTCTCTTGTTTGGTTGATTGTATTCAATGTTAGGCTTAAGAAAACTAGCAGATCTCCATTGTGTAACTTGCTTGAACGTCTTAAGAAACATGAACCTATGTGTACTAGGTTTTTATGGTTGTATTTAATGCATGAGCGAATTCTAGTGATCCCATGTTAGGAGCTTCTTAGCCGGCTCGACATAGGAGTGAAGTAGGAGCTTATAGGATTGGGGAAGTAAGTACGCCACCTCATGAATGGTATTAAGGAATACAACCCGTCAATTAAAACAAGGTGTGACAATTCAATAGGTAGAATTGGATAGCTAGCAAGGAGTAACATATCATAGGTAGACATGCTTCACTTACCTTGTAGAACCCTAGTTTATTTTTCTTGTTAATTAGTTTAATTAGTAGTTTTTGGGTTAGTTGATTACACTACTACACAAAAGTCTATAAACACCCCAAAATAGTAACCGGTTATATAAAACCCTATTCCTATGATAAAAAAACTAGTAGGAATAGAATGAACTGAGATAGGTTTTCTTGAAAAAACCAGTTTTCATAATATAAAACGTATAAAACTGGGTTTGCGGGTAAAAACCAGTCTTTTTACACATCTAAAGACACTAGTGTATAGATAACAACATGTCTCTATGCATTTATGTTACGGACACCGTTTTTGAAGAAACAACCGATATGCATATTCTCTATTTTGAATAAACCACCGGTGTGATCAAAGATTTATACGTTTTTATTGCTGCCTTTAAAAATTTTTCCCTAAAATTTTATCTTCCTCCTAAAAATTTTCTATCAAATCCCACCCCAATTTTCCCACAAAATCAAAATCTCATTTTTAGATCCCTCCATTTTTTATTTCCTCCAAGGCTCCAACCTTCCCTTATTCAGTCACACATATCCGTTTCCCCTAAAATCAAAATAATATCTATCACCAATACATAGCCATCTCATGGTGTAGTTGCCCATCTTCACCAGCCACCATTATCAATTTAGAGTGTTCATGGGTGAGGTTTTAATTTATTTATTTTATTATTTTATTTTATTTTTGAATTTTGGGTTTATGTAAACCTGAATCTATAAACTTGTAACATCATTTCTATAATAATTATTGCTCATTACATGTCGATTTTTTTAATTATACTCGATCTATGCTCAACTAGATCTACAATAAGAGCCATGGGATGAAGCATTCTTTACAAGGTCAATGAAATCATCCGCCTAAAACATGGACTTCTCAGTATGTTTTCTTTTGTGTATTATTTGTTACTTAGTTTCATGCCGTTAACGATTTATTCATGCTACCATTTACCTCTTGCCTAGATATTAAATAAATTTTCATAATATCCTTATTCAGGTTGTCGAATCATATTTTCCTTTATCTCAATGTATTGAGGGTTTGAAAATTAATAATATGAATGCTTAATGGTTTGTTCAATATGATAGCTCTTGCGCCTGGATCACTTTTTGGTCTTGCTACATTCAGCCACAAGTTAGGTTTGTATGATGTTCAAGGACCTGTTCATGTGGTGAAAAATGTTTTCCTACCTGCGGACTCTGATGGAACCGTATCGATTGAGCTTGGAGATGCCACACCATTGTTTTCCATCTTGGCTCCTGTAAGTTTATAAACCCTCCACATCTTATTATATTTAGTTTTGTAGGATCCATTTTTTAGAAGGCCAAATGATGAGGTCTGTCATGACTGTTATCTTTACTATAGGTAGAAACATGTAAGGATCGAATTGCATCTGTGCTTGAAACTTTAAGACCGACGTCAACATGGGAAGGTCCAGCTTCTGGACAGGGAATTTTTCTGGGAGGGCAAGGTTTTGGGCTGGCAATGGAAACACTAATTTCATACCTTAGGTCTGAACATGGCGACACTTACTCTTTAGGTTTGATAACTTTCATGGTTTTTATTTTAGAATTGCTTATGTTTTGCTGCTTACACAACCAAACTATGTTTTGGACAAAATGACAATTTTTTCCGCTTCTAACATGAAATTCATTTCAGCCAGAATCTTTTCTTTTCTATATAGACCTCCTGATTATGGACCTGGGCAACTAGACATGAGACGATATGGTGATCAATATGCTAGTAGAGGAGGACGCTGAGCTTGCCACTTCCAGAACAGACAACATTTTACAAATATTTGGTACTAATATGTATTTTGATTACCATCCTGTGTCTTTTATGTGATATGTGTATATAAGAAACATATGTTTTCATGTATGTTTTTACAGGCTGATGTCGCTGTTCAAACAGGTTTTTGCATAGACATACTTGCTGTTACAAATGAGTACACATATTTGGCATCCTTGAAGTTTCTTAGTATTGATAGTGGAGGCTCATTGTTTTTATACCCAAATACTGATGATTCAACACTTCCGCAGGATATGCAAGTAATGTTCATCTAAAATAAGTTACAAAATTTTGTATGGATCATCAAAAAAAAGAGCTAATTTATCTATTTTTGAGGTAGCCTGCTTAACTACTCTATTGTATGGTGTATCTTATCTCATGAAGTTACTCAAAAGATTGACATCTTAAGTTATTTTTTTATCTTATACAAGGAATATTGCTTCTTCCATTGCAGGTATCGGATGTTAAGTCGTCCATACGCTTTCAATTGTGTCATGCCGCTGAGGACGTCTGCTGAGTTCAAAACTGAAAATTCCACGAGTAGCTTTTTGTTCTATTGATGAACTTTCTTATTGTACCGCTTCGATCATGTCTCTAATAAAATAATTCTTTGCCTGCAGTATGGTCATTTCTGTCCAGATCCCTAGTATGATAATGTTCATCATGTTATCTGTTGCGACTCATTTGCTTCAGATGCTTATGACTTCAATTGTTTAAATAATTATGGGTTTGCCAGGTAGAAGTTCATATTTCACCCGTTCTTCTATTATCTATGTTGTATTTTTATGCATTTATATGTGCGGAACTCACTATTTCTAGGACTAAGGATGGGTGAGACCTCAGCCATCAGATCATCTTTGGCTAGATCTCATTCTTGATGTTGTATCTATGTAACCAAACACCTTCAACAGCTCCCCTACATATACGCACATATTAAAGCCAAGACAAGCTTAATATAGACGTGACACATCACCCTCTTCCTCTCTTACACCACCAGATACTCTCAGAAAATCGAAAAAACCGCTCAATAGTAATCGCTGCCGCTGCTTTGCGCGGGGTACTCTGCTTGAAAATGTTACTGTACAAGTTTGCCTTGTAGATTTACAGTTCCCTAATATCAAATGGCGGTGTTCTGTATTATGTTATTGCAACTATGTTGATATTTAAAGTCTAATGTGTTGGATCATATATGCTTCAGACATACTTCTGAGCTTCCTATGCTAGAATTAGCTTTCCAGTAAACCACAAGCTCAACTTGATAAGCTCATAGGAACATAACAGTAGATGGATCAGTAGGGAAGCATACATGTAGTTCAGCTACCATGACTCAACATAAGCCAAACAAGGTAAACATGTAATTTAATTTTATTTATTATTATTATTTTTTTTATCAACTCTTAGTAAGTTAAGATTTAGTTTTTTTTAAGGAAAAAGAATAGGAGCACCTGTTTCTATAAAATTTAACTTACACACGGTTGGTTATTTCCTTTTTAGTGTCGTTGGTAGTCTGAGGTGATAATTCCCTGCTGTGAATCGCCAGCCGCTTGATTGGGAGTGTGGATTTTATGTGATGAAATGGATGGGCATGACTTTGTGCTAAAGTATCAAAATGACAATTTCCCAAACATAGTAAGTAATTGTTAAATAACTTAGCAATTTGTTTCTTGCAATGAAAACCCATCTTATTTGTTGTATTATTGGAATTTGGTTTATGAATTTTCGTGCAAGTGTAAAAAATAATTAGTTTTGGATAACTAGGCGTGTTTAGGAGTAAAAAGTTGCGAAAAATAGCTTAACTGTTGTATTGAAATGCTATAAGTACTTTTTAAAGTAATCCTTTTAGTTTAGGAGTAGAAAGTCGCGAAAAAGTTGACTTATTATTTGGTAACTCCGTATGTAAATAACTAAATACCTCAACTTGTTTCATTGCGGAAAATGGTTATTTGTTTTTGATTATTTCTATAAGATAATCATTCTCAAAGTATAGTGTCGATCACCCCCTAGGAATATGATTGTTTCGACACTTGAAGTTATCCAAATCATTATATTCGCTACAATTTCTTCTTGAATAACTCATTAGATGTGCAATAGTTTCATCCTTTCTAAAACTTTTTGTTTTTTAGATTGCTGATATTTTTATCTCATTAATTAACGTATAGGTACCTTGGAGTGACAAGCGTCCGTTAGAGAACAAAGAGTTGAACGCCATCATTGGTGCGTGACTTACATTGTGGCGCAATTCATCGTTATGTTGAATTCTAGTGTTTTAATTTGGATTTTGTCTACAATGTATGTTTAGTTGAATTGACGTATTATCTTAATATACTTTGTTGATTTCGACATTTGTGGTGTATTTTAATCACTTTATATATATATTTGTAGCGCATATATATATATATATATATATATATATATATATATATATATATATATATATATATATATATATATATATATATATATATATATATATATATATATATATATATATATATATATATATATATTCTTTATTAAAAAAAAGTCACTTCTAAAATTTTCTAATTTATTGGAAAATTTCAGAAATGATTTTTCTTAATAAAAAAGATTTACCAAAAAGACAGGTTTTGAGTTAAAAACATATCTTTTTACTCTATATAAAGATATGTTGGATGCTTTCATAAAGACAGGTTATGGGAGAACCGGTGTTAATGTCCAATAAAAAAATGTTTGTTTACTATATAATGGAGACCAATTTTAAGGAGAAAACCAGTGTCGATGTTTCTAATAGAGATAGGTTGCAAAACCGGTTTCTATATTTTTCGATCATGGAGATACCCCCCTTCAGAGAGTGGTTCCAAAACCACTCTTCATGGTCCATTTTGACCGGTTTCTATGAGATTTTTTGTAGTAGTGTTAGCAACTAATTCCGCCACTTCTTCCAAAACCCGAGATTTTTACTTGCTTTTCATAAAATATAAAAACACAAAAAGAATCATCCTTCACCTTTAGACATAGTTAGATTAATTTCAATCCTAACGACACTATTCCTGAGCTGAACGATCAATCCCCCGGTACTTGTCACTATACTATACAACAACGATCAGGTACACTGCCTGGTGGGGGTTGTAAGCTTCTCGAGATCCCTCGAGAGGTAAAGCATTGTGCAATCCCTACGCATCAGGGGTCCTCAAAAGGGTCTAGCTCTTCATCTCTAGCTATGAGTTGTTCCACCGAATGTGTTTTATTGATGAAATCTTTTTCTAGATAGAATGGGCGTTGAGGTCCTATAAAGTTCCTTTCTATCCAAGGTCCATATCTAGATGGTATCCTATTCATCTCTACCCAATGTGGTATCCGTTCATCCTCACAATCATAGCTATGTTTCTTAACATCATATACCGACCAAGTATCGCCCTCACCTACCGCTATCTTAGACTCCTTACAATCTATCATGGCGCTAGCGGTTGCTAAAAATCCTCTTCCTACTAATAGTGGGCATGTAGTATCACTAACCATATCTAGGACGTGAAAATCCGCTAAAATAGTTAACTTCCCTACGTGAACAACTACATCCTTAATCATTCCAACCGGGTGGGCAATACTCCCATCCGCTAGACCAATTAAGACCTCCGTCTCCTCTAACTTCCCTAGCTTGAGAGTGGTGAAAAGGGATAAGGGAATCAAATTGAGGCTTGATCCTAAATCGGCTAGTGTGTCGAAAGCTTCGGATCTTCCTATCTTACAAGGCAAAACAAATATACCCGGATCATCAAGCTTTTTAGGCAACTTGTTTTGAACAAAGGTGGTCCCATTTTTACCTAGCTTAAACTTCTCATACTTTTCTAGGAGGGCACTATAGTAAGGAGCACGGGCTAAGACATCAATGACGGGGCGTTCAAGGTGAAGCTCCTTGAATTCATCGTCAAGGTCTTGCGTAGGAGGTGTTTCAACTATGCTTTTGACCGGTTTTATATCGGGTGTTTTGTTTGATTGGTCCTTTTGAAGAATTTGGTTTTGTTTGTAACACGTGCTCGTTGATTTAACCGAGTAGTATTGCGGACAAGAAGTGGGTGACGAAACTGATGATATGGAATTAACGTTTAGTTTCGGGTTCTTGACCGTGTCGCTTGGGAGTGCTCCCATTTCTCAGTCGTTGAGAACTTTCAACAATGTGTCAATTTTGGTGGTCATCTCGCTTTGCTTTTGTTTGAAATCGGCTTCAAACTTGGATATGCGAGCTTCTTGAGATGCCACAAACTTGGACATCAATCCTTCAAGATTGTTGGTACTACCATAGTTGTTAGAAGGATTGTTGTTGAAAGTACGGTTGGAGGGTGGACCGTTTGGTTGGTAACGATTAGGCGGATTGGAAGAATTGTTTTGGTTTTGTTTCCACCTAAGGTTTGGGTGATTTTTCCAAGAGGGGTTGTAGGAATCACCGTAAGGAATCACCGGTGGGAAAAATTGAGCAAGGAAACGAGTGGTGAGATCATCCCATGTGGTGATGGATCCCGCGGGTAAACGCTCAAGCCATTGACTAGCTTGATCCCGTAGAGAGAATTGGAATAGGCGTAATCAGGTAGTCTCTCTAGTTACAACATCTAGGTCTATGGAATCTACGATTTTAAGAAAGTCCTTAAGATGTTGATTTGGATCTTCGGAACGAAGTCCATGGAATGCACATCCGCTTTGCACCAACCGGATGGTGTCGGATCGCAAGGGAGACACATTGGCTCCGGTGAGCTCAATGGTGTTTCGATTGCCTTGGTGGCTAGGTCGGGAATACTCTCCTAGGGTTCGGGACCTAAGAGGTTGGTTAGCTAGTGGTGGGTTTTGTGGGTGGTCTTGTTGTGGTGGGTTGATGGGTTCAAAGATGTAACCACCTTCCATGATGTCGGATGGTAAAGAGTTACGAACAAAAACACGAAGAAACAAGATAGACTAAAGAAGACCTAAAAATAAAAATAAAAATCTTACTAGAAAGGAATCTAGCAAGTAGACCTAATAAAAAGAAATCCAAACCTAGATAATAACTATTCCCCGGGCTGCGGCGCCAAAAACTTGATGCGTGGGAATTGCACTAGGCTTTACCTCTTGAGGGATCTCGAGAAGCTTACAACCCCCACCAGGCAGTGTACCTGATCGTTGTAGTATAGTATAGTGACAAGTACCGGGGGGTTGATCGTTCAACTCAGGAATAGTGTCTCTAGGATTAGAAAGCCTAAAAACTAGGTCTACAGGTGAGGGATGATTTTTTTGTATTTTTATATTTTTATAAAAGCAAGTAAAATCTCGGGTTTTGGCAGAGTGGGCGGAATTAGTTGCTAGTCAACTAACCCAATAACTAAAGATGCAATCAAAATAAAATAATAAAAATGAAAATAAACTAAATTAAACTAGTGGTGTGAGCAATATGTGGGAAAATGGTGTTTACTTAGATTTCACTACTCCCTAGATATCTTTTACAGGTTAATTACTTGTTATAGTTGCGTGGATGACGGATTGTATTCCTTAATACCATTCATGGGGTGGCGTACTTACTTCCCCAATTCTATAAGCTCCTACTTCACTCCTATGTCGAGCCGGCTAAGAAGCTCCTAACATGGGATCACTAGAATTCGCTCATGCATTAAATACAACCATAAAACCTAGTACACATCGGTTCATGTTTCTTAAGACGTTCAAGAAAGTTACACAATGGAGATCTGCCAGTTTTCTTAAGCCTAACATTGAAATCATTCATCCATTACAACTATAAACAAGAAATCAGCCTATAATCAACATCTAGGTTTCATTACATCTAAGCAAACACACAAAAGATCTAGCCTAGCATGTTATAATCAAGACAAGCATAAGATATATTCAAACAACACATAGACATATTGAATGAATTGAAAGGAGACTTATCTTAATTGAACATGAAAGGTTTCAAGGGGTGAAAACCCTTAAAAATACTGTTACAAACGACCTAGGGTTTATTAGGTTCGACCCTAGTATTCTCCACACAAGTTCCTCTCCTAATGAATGAAAAATAGAAAAGTATATATAGATTTTGTGAGGTGACGACGTCAAGAGTAAATTTCTGACGCCGTCATCTCGCCGTCAATAAAATTCTTGGACTGCCTAGATCTGGAGCTGACGCCGTCACGTGTAATCCTTCTTTAGGCCGTCACCAAAATAACTCTTGACGCCCTACTTCTGACGCCGTCACCTTTTCTCTGGGTCGTCATGCATTTTGCTCCTGACGCGGTCACATTTTCCTTCTTGACACCGTCAGGTACTGTTTCCAGCATGGAAAATTAAGTCTTTGCCGTTTTCTTCACCTTTATGCTCCAAAAACGTCCAAAATGCTTCCTTTTCCAGAATTCACTCCCAAAGTACCTAAAATCACAAAAGGAACGATTTAGGGCAATATTTGATCAAATAAATTCCAATTCCGGCTAAAATGACCCCCTAAAAATGGTTCATTTTTCGCCTCATCATTTGTTTTCTCAGGTTTAACAGGTTATGTATGACAAGAAGATGATTTACATTTCTGAAAGGGAGGCTTTGAATGTTCATTTTCTTGGAGGAAGATCTAACCTTGTTACCACACTATCCACACCGAATGAATCAGAGGAGTATTTGATTTCATTCTTTTGCCTATTTCACTTTTACATTCTTTAATTTAACATTGGGGACAATGTTCATCCTAAGTGTAAGGGGAGGGTAAATGATGCTACCTTATAAGATACACTTGCACTTGAGTTTATTTGTTTGATGGTAGGTGTGTAATAAAACTAAGAGAAATACTTGTTAGTGTAATTTTAGCGCCAAATTTAAAATTTTTTACAACATTTAGGAGTGAAACTTTAGCCTTAGCAAGCGTCTCATGGATAGGAGTCGTATGACTAGCACAAAACCGTACCATTCAGAAAAATTTTCTACCCAAATATGTGAGGTTCGCCTTTAGATTTGATAGGAAAAGCATTCATTATTAGTGCTTATGAGTGTACCGGTAGCATTTAGATTCTAGAACTTGCGTTAGTGATGCATCCCGAGACCGCTAGTGAGACTACATTCGTGTAGTAGGATTTACTACATGATAAGAGGCATTATGATCACCCTTGTGTTAAACCCGTATCATAATTACTTGACCATTTAAGTCATATTACTTGACTAGTAAAGTCAATTAATTTTTCCCACACCTTAGCGTTGTACTCATTTTTAGTACACGAAACCCCTAGTACACCCCTCCGAGCCTATCTTTTCATTTCTAACTTTAAGCATTTTACTTAAAGGAAGAATTTGTTACAACCCACTTAAATGTACAACCAAATCGCCTTAGCCTTCCGTGTATGCACTCATCTTTAGTGCATTCTTGTTATTTGTTTAAACCGTTAGTTAATTATCTAATTGATTACATGGTTGCTAAGTCGAGTCATATCCTTGTACATATTGTTTTGGGATGATTGAGACTCATGGGTAAAGTACTTGTGTTATGGAGTAATGGGGAAGAACATCATATTATTACCCCCATATATGCATTAATTTTAAAAGTACTCCAAGTGTTTTGATTATCTTGATTCGAGTCATTATATTAGTTTATTGTAAAGTATGTAAAAATTCAAGTGTAAGGGGAATGTTCATTCCCTATGATGTATTATTTTGGATGGTAGGGTAAGAGTGTATAAAAAGAAAAAAAAAATCGAAAAAAATAAGAAAAAGAAAAAGAAAAATAGAAAATGAAAAAGAAGAGAAAAAAATATACGGACTACCATCCCGTTTCATTCTATGTTTGTTTTATGTTTTTGTTATTATTTATTTATTAGCTTAAGTCGAGTCTAGTCTTGGCTTAGCAACGCCATATTGTACATGTAATTAACCAAGATGATTAACTCGCCACCAGTAAAGATTGCCTTTATCCAACAAAACCGTGTATTCCATATCCCTACACCTAACGTTATAACCTTTTAAAAGACCTCTTTGATAGTTTATCCTAGGTGCTTACGCCAAGTGGTGGAGGTTTGATCCTTTCCCATGTCTATGGTAATCTATTTTGCTATGACAGGTAGTGAGAGATGTTTTCCATTTCCATATTGTGATATATACTTTATTACACCCGAGAGATGTAAGTATCTAAACACTATTTGTGAGGTGCTAGTGTATGACCTCTGTGCTTGTCTTTGGTCTTTAGTGGAACGATTATTTGTTGTAATTACTTTTATATTAGTGTTAAATGACCCTAACTTGTATTTTGATTAGAATAAAAGTGCATCTGCTTGATGACAAGCAAATCTCAAGTGTAAAGGTATTTGATGAGGCGAAAAATGAACCGTTTTTAGGGGGTCATTTTAGCCCGGATTTGAATTCATTTGATCAAATATTGCCCTAAATCGTTCCTTTAGTCATTTTAGGTACTTTTGGAGTGAATTCTGGAAAAGGAAGCATTTTGGACGTTTTTGGAGCATAAAAGTGAAGAAAACGGCAAAGTCTTAATTTTCCTTGCTGGGAACAGTACATGACGGCGTCAAGAGTCTTCATGTGACGGCGTCAAGAGTAATACAAGAGGTGGAAGTGGAAAAAGTCCGTGACGATCCAGAAGAGTTTTACACTATGGGCATGACGGCGTCACCATAGGCCGTCATGGTCCAAATACATGTGCCGGCCCAGAGTAGAAGTGCACATGGCGGCATCAAATCTGGATCTAGCCAATCCGATTTCATTATGGGCGGCGAGTTGACGGCGTCAGAAATTCCTTCTTGACGTCGTCACCCTGTAAAATCTATATATAGTTTTGCAATTTTCATTCATAAAAAGAGGGACAAGTAGGGTATAATTTTGGAGAAACCCTAGCACGAATATTACTGCTTTTTCAAGGGTTTTTACTCTTTGAAACCTTTCATGTCAATTTGAGATAAGTATTCTTTCAATTCAATCAGTATGTCTATGTGTTGTTTGAATATATCTTACGCTTGTCTTGAATTCAACATGCTAGGCTAGATCTCTTGTGTGTTTGCTTAGATGTAGTGAAACCTAGATGTTAATTATGGGTTGATTGTTTGTTTCTAGTTGTTACGGATGATTGTATTCGATGTTAGGCTTAAGAAAACTGGCAAACTTCTATTGGTAACATGCTTGAACGTCTTAAGAAACATGATCAGAGGTGTACTATGATTTTTGGTTGTATTTAATGTGTAGGAGAATTCTAATGATCCCATGTTAGGAGCTTATAACGGCTCGACATAGGAGTGAAGTAGGATCTGATAGAGTTAGGGAATATTGTACACGGCCCTACGTCTGGTATTAAGGAATATAACCCATCATCCATGCAATTGTAACAAACTATCAACCTGTAAATGATATCTAGGGAGTAATGAAACCTAAGTAAACACAACTCTCCCTATTATTGTTCACACCACTAGTTTAATTAGCTTTATTTTCATTTCTGTTATTTTATTTTGATTGCATCTTAGTTATTAGGTTAGTTGACTAGCAACTAATTCCGCCCACTCTTCCAAAACCTGAGACTTTAATCGCTTTTATAAAAATATAAAAATACAAAAAGAATCATCCCTCACCTCTAGACCTAGTTTTTAGGTTTTCTAATCCTAGCGACACTATTCCTGAGTTAAACGATCAATCGCCTGGTACTTGTCACTATACTAAACTACAACGATCAGGTACACTACCTGGTGGGGGTTGTAAGCTTCTCAAGATCCCTCGAGAGGTAAAGCCTGGTGCGATTCCCACGTACCAAGCACCCAATCGCCAAAAGTTAAAAGAAAAATATCAGGGAATCCAAGGTGAGATCATGAAGTTCAGCTTTAATCATCTTTCTACCTGTGTTATGTCTTTGAGATATTCTGCTATTAACATCACTACTTTTTTGTTTTTATTGTAATGACATAAAAAGGTTGCACTCATATTAGAATTATTCTTACTTGCCAGATAGGAGATCGTGGGAGATCGTGGGCTATCAAAGGTAAAAGAACACATCATGGTGCGTGGCGGTGTTCGTGAAACCTTACCTAGGATGGCACTTGAGCCTTCTAGAGGAAAAAAGTCACTTGGTAACTAATAAGGTATATCACTAAACTTAACTAGTGATCTGGGTCGGAAATCAGTTTATCAGTTTCTAGTGTTTGGGTAAAGTGAAACTAATAATGTGGCTCGGAAATTAGTTTATCCTACTATCTAGGGTATCCTGCTCCTCACCATCATTAGACGCCATTGTACAAGGACTCGGATATGCTGCTCCTCCAATTATGGCACTTCTCTTTTTACTAGATGTACGATCAAATTTCAAAATTATGTTCCTCTAGTTCAACCACCAAGTTTGTAAATTAGGTTAATTTCAGCTTTGTTTGCTTGTATTTCCTGCTTTTTGCATGTTTTTTACTGACAGTTTTGCTCTCTCTTCTTTTCTCTATCACTCGCACACCTGCACTTGCCGGAGGTCTCGTTGGAAGCAGTCTCTCTACTCCTGGGTTTATCCTGGGTAGGGGTAGGATCTGTCTACATTCTACCTCCCCCATACCCTGCGCCGGCGGGATTGGGTTTTTTGTTGTTGTTGTTGTTGTTGTTGTTGTTGTTGTTGTTGTTGTTGTTGTTGTTGTTGTTGTTGTTGTTGTTGATGATGATGATGATAGATGATTAAAATGAATGTTGTTCGGCTAGCGCAAGATGAAGTTGTAAAGGTGTCTCCTCATGCTCGTGCAATACGGGATGTTGAAGATGAGGAGTTACGAAGCTTTTTCTACGAAATGTCTCCATGGCAAGTGTAAACTATTTAAAGATGTTGCAAGCTCAGTTAGTGAGGAGCTAATTTACCGCACTGCTCTTCAGGGTGCACTAGCAGACGTGTTTGTAAGGGGAAATGATTTTGTAGAAACTAGAAGGGGGGGGGGGGGTTGAATAGTTTCACCGTTATTAATCACGTTTTTATAAAATTGACTTTACAAATTGTGTTTGATAAAATGATTCGATCCAAAGCTTACGTGAAATCAACGCAACAATATATAAGCAATGATAAGTAAACAAGTAAAGATAAAGAAAGGAAGGATCAAACCGGCACACGAAGATTTATAGTGGTTCGGCCACGAAGCTCACTCCTTCGTCCCTACTCCACTCCTCGAGTCTCACACTCGAGAGTTTCACAAACACTATATCAACACGCTCCCTTATGGCGGAACAAACCCTACACAAGCTTACACCAAGTTTAACGACACTAAGCGGAATGTCGAGTCCTAATCCTAGCTAGAACCAATCTACCAAAGCCCACGTGGCTTCGCACCTCGTACCAACACGATGGCACGATACAACACAATACACAATATAAGACTTGCACTCAAGTCCTATTACATACACGAAACAATGAATGAAAGTAATGATAGATTCGCAACAATAAGATGAGATGAGCAAAACTCTTCTTCAACACTTCGTTTCTTGATTACAACGAATGTTCTTCTTTTGCACTTAGAGGAAATATGAGTGTGATCATTTGTAAACAACTAGAACTTGATAATGTGATCAAAGAGTATGTTTTAGAAAGGATTTCAGAATACAGAAGGTTTTGGTGCATAAGAGGTGAAGATTTCTAAAGGAAAACAGTTCTGTATTTATAGGCGTCAGGAGAGAGGCGACGGTCCCTTAAATGAGTGACGGTCCCTTATCGATAAAGGACCGCCACCCTATTTAAGGGACCGTCCAGATAAACGCTCATCTTTTTGTCCTGACGTGGTGAAAAACTATCTGGTGAAGTTTTGTTGTCGGTTTTGAGCGGGAAATATGGCTGTTATGATTTTGAATGTTGAAAAAAATTTCTTAATAAAATATTTCTTTAAATTATACAAAAATACTTTTGTAAAAATGTTTTGTTACATGAGAATGTAAAGTTTTTAAATCCTTTGATCACATACATAAGTTGGTAGAAGTTTGTACATACCTTAAGTGATGTTGATGATGAAAACGAGTTTTCCCGATTAAAAACTTATTAGTCATAGTTTTATGTAACGTGTGTTTGTATTTTGTGATTATCAAAACTAGTAGAGACCGATTAATGCAAATGACGTTTTTGACATTATTTGTATTAACAATCTTCCCTTTTTTGATGATTACAAAATATAAACTCATTCTAGATAAAACTCGGCATTAATGAGTTTTGAAACGAGTCTCGTTTTGCTATCCCCCTTTTTGTAGAATCAAAAAGGCTTCGTAGAAGAGATGAAATCCACGGCATTATGATGACTCCCGCTAGCTTAGTGCTCCCCCTTGATGAGGCCACTCGGGAATCGATCGATGGAATTAAGCTGCAATATGTTAGAGGAAACATGCAAGCAAACATAGAAATTCTGTAGCAAAGATAAGAGAAGGCAGGATAGACATATACTGAGGACGGTCCCATAAATGGGTCGACAGTCCTTTAAAGTTTGGGACCGCCGGCAGGAAGATTTTTTGGAACAATATTTCAACAATTCATGCATAAACTAGATCATTCATTAAAAGACAAGAATAATGTCATTCATATGACATTTACAACATGATTTTACAAGCATAATCCTAGGCTAATCTCCTAGGATATCTCATGTTAAGTCCGGTTTTATTAGTGATCATGCATGCTTCTCTAGAACTTGCGACCGCAAGGTGGAGAGGAATTTTTGGGTTGTAGAAACCCGGGTGACAAGAGGATGGAAATGATGTAGTCAAGATCATTCTTCATCTTTTGAAAGTGGTTGGGATTGTAGATGCAACAAGCACAATAACCCCCATGGGCATCCACTTGGCCAAGAGTGGGATGAGACATTGTTGGAGGATGAATTTTTTAGGATAGGATGATATTGAGGAGGCTCAAATCAACAAGATTGGAGAATTCTTGAGCTTTGATGGAGTGTAGGGAGTTGACATTTGTCATTTGAGGTAGAAACAAAGGTGGTAATGAATGATCTTGAGGAGTCGAGTTTGTATACTCATTGTGAGTGGATGGTGGCCCATTTTGTGGTTGAGAGGCAAAGAAGGAGGATGATGAAGATGATGCCTCATTATGTGATGTGGGATTGTAATTGACATGGTTATTGTGTGAGTTGTTTGAGTTGTTCATGAAATTGCCAAGGCTTTGTTTCTTTCTCCATATTGGTTTGACCGATATTCTTGGTTTTCTAGGGGATGACATTTTGTTGGATGACATTGTGAAGAGGAAAGGTTATGCCATGGCAATGGATGGAGGAGGAGGTGGCTTAAATAGAGGATGAAGGTAGCAAGAATAGTAAAGCATTCATGCTTGGTTAAATTAGTTCAAATGATGCGTAAGCAAATTAGGAATGTCCACAAGACCCAAGAGTAAGCTAGTGAAACATGCAGGAATATAAAGCAATTGACGACACACAAATAGGTGGACGGTCCTTCAAATAGGTGGACGGTCCCTTATCACTTATGGGACCGTGGGTCGATAAGGGACCGCCACCAGGAGGTTTGCCAGATTTCAAAAAATGTTTCTAGTGTGTGCCTATATGAAACATATGTGGAGATGTGATTATCTTGACCCTAAAAGAGAATAAAAATCCTAAGAGATAATCCAAAGTCTCCTAATTTCAATTTTGCTCATATTTCCATGTCGGATAACATATTTGTTACATGATCCGATAGAGGAATTGAGCACATCGTGCATGCATGGAAAAACGTTTTTGAAATGTATTAACAATGCAAGAAAAATTGATTTTTCCTATTCGTAAGAAGATTTTGAACACATGAATTGGGGTTTTTATGCACGAAATCAAGTTCTCTTATTATCATGCAATAATGGTTGTTAATAAAAAGAAATAGTTACTTCCCCAATTTCTAATTTTTGTACGCAAGAGAATCCTAGACTCAGATTAGAAGGGACTCATTAACTATGAAATCTAAGGAGATATGTGTTCCATCATTCCTAATCCTAATCGAAGATAAATGAATAGTTCACGCTTAAGTGGTTTAGTAAGAATATCAGCTATGTTTTCCTCCGTTCGCACTTTTTCAATAGATATGTTACCCTTTTGCACATTATCCCTAAGAAAATGGTGACGAATCTCAATGTGTTTGGTACGAGAGTGTTGCACGGGGTTTTTACTTAAATCTATTGCTCCTTTATTATCACACATGATTGGAATGTCATCAAGTGTAATACCATAGTCTACGAGAGCTTGTTTCATCTATAGTGCTTGTTGACATGCCTTTCCGGCACTTACATATTCAGCTTCGGTTGTGGAGATAGCTAGTGACGCTTGTTTCTTGGAGAACCAAGAAGTTAAGCAACAACCCATGAAGGTACAAATGCCACTAGTACTTTTTCAATCCACATAATCTCCCATATGATTAGAGTCGGCGTAAACTATAGTTTCTATGCCGGTCCCCTTAGGATACCATAATCCTAAGTGCATAGTGCCTTTAATGTATCGTAAGATACGTTTAACCGCTTCTAAGTGAGAAGATTTGGAATCTTCTTGAAAGCGAGCACAAAGGCAGACACTAAACATGATATCGGGCCTACTTGCCGTTAGGTACAATAAGATTCCTATCATACCTCTATACTTAGTACTATCTACGGATTCACCCTCTTCATCCTTGGTGAGCTTTGTGTCCGTAGCCATTAGGGTTTTCATAGGTTTAGTATCTTCTAGTCCAAATTTGTTAAGCATTTCCTTAATATATTTGGATTGATTAAAGAATATTCCATCATCTAATTGTTTTATTTGTAGTCCAAGGAAGAAGTTAAGCTCGCCCATCATACTCATTTCAAACTCGTCATGCGTGATTCTTCAGAATTCATCACACATGTCTTGACAAGTTGAACCAAATATAATGTGATCAACATATATTTAGACTATTATGATGTTTGAATCTTTCTTCTTGGTGAAAAGAGTGTTATCTACCATTCCCATCGAGTATTCATGCTTAAGAAGAAAAGCTTTCAACCTATCATACCAAGCCTTAGGGGTTTGCTTTAAACCATATAAAGCTTTCTTTAGTTTATAAACATGCTCGGGGTACTCGAAGTCAATGAATCCTGGAGGCTGTGTAACATATACCTCCTCATTGATGAGACCGTTTAGGAATGCACTTTTCACATTCATTTGGAACAACTTAAAATCTAATGCACATGCATATGCGAGTAATATCCTAATTGACTTAAGTCTAGCTATGGGTGCATAGGTTTCGTCATAATCAATTCCCTCTTGTTAATTATAGCCTTGTTCGACTAACCTAGCTTTGTTCCTAGATACAATACCATTTTCATCTAGTTTATTTCTAAATACCCACTTAGTCCCTATTATTGTCATATTCTTAGGTCTTGGTACTAACATCCAAACATCATTAGACTTAAATCAGTTTAATTATTCTTGGATTGCGATGATTCAACTTTCATCTTTCAATGCTTTATTAACATTTTTAGGTTCAATGATTGAAACAAAACAAAAGAAGTTGCTATTGTTTTGAACTTGTGATCTAAGGGTTCTTTGGTTTAGGCTTCCTATGACATTATCTAAAGGGTGGCTTTAGATTCTTTAATATTTGAAGTTTCACCTATTTCGATGATTTCTTGAGATATGTCTAGGTTTTTCATGTTTTCAATGGTGTTTTCTTCATCCAAATCATCATCTACCAAAGGTGAAGTTTTAGATGGAGGGGGACTTTCATCGAATGTCACGTTGAGTGATTCTTCGACGACCATTGTTTCCATGTTTAAGACAATGTAGGCTTTACTAGTTTGAGAGTAACCTAGAAATACACCTTCGTAAGACTTTGGGTCGAACTTGGTGAGATAGTCTTTGGTATTTAGAGTATAGCATTTGCTACCAAACACTCTAAAGTAATCTAGGGAAGGTTTCCTACCTTTCAAAATTTCATAAGGGGTTTTTCCTATGATTTGTCTAATTAAAATTCTATTAAGAATATAGGTGGATGTATCTACGGCATTACACCAAAACTTTTGGGGAATCGATTGCTCATTAAGCATGGTTCTACTCATTTATTGTAGGGTTCTATTTTTCCTTTTGACTACCCCATTTGATTGTGGAGTTCATGGAGCCAAGAAATTATGAGTAATACCATTAGCATCACAATAAGCTCTGAATTGAACTTCATTGTCAAACTCTGTACCATGGTCTGCCCTAATGGAAACTATGTTGCATCCTAATTGATTTTGAATTTTCTTGCTAAATATTTTGAATTGATCGAAAGTTTCAGTCTTGTTTTGAAGAAACCTAGTCCAAGTACCTAGAGTAATCGTCTACGATCACTAGGGTGTAGAGATTTCCTCCGTAACTCCGTATGGCGGAAGGAACGAAGAGATCCATGTGAAGAAGTTCTAGACATCTAGATGTTGAGATCATGTTCTTAGGTTTATGACTGGAGTGAGCTTGTTTTCCAACCTTGCAAGCATCACAAAAATGTTGGTCGAACCTAAATTTGGGAAGGTTTCTAACTAAATCCTTAGAAGACAATGATTGTAATAGACGCATGTTGGCGTATCCTAATCTTCTATGCCATAAAGTAGAGTTATCATTAAACGTAGCTAAGCATATGTTCTCACTAGGTTTGTTACTAATTTTCATGACGTGTAGGTTACCTGTTCTAATTCCTTTTGCAATAACTTTTCCGTTCTTATTTATCTCACTATCATCTTTTGAAAAGATTACCTTGCAACCATTATCACATATTTGACTAATACTAAGTAAATTAAAACCTAGGTTATCCACATGTTCTAAATTAGTAATAGTAAGAGAGTTATGAGTGATCGTACCTTTGCCGATGATATTGCCCTTGAGCTTACTACCAAATGTAACATTACCTCCAGTACTTGCATTGTATGATGAGAATAGCTTGCGATTACCCATCATGTGATTTGTGCATGCACTATCCTTGACCCATTCGTCGAGCTCCAGGCCAATTTCCAAGCATATCTAACGATAACACAAACAAAATCAAACATATGGTCCCCAATATCTCATGGGTCCAAAGCTGTTAGCGCCAAACATCCTATACATTTGTTGCATTTGTCTAGGGTGTTGAAATGGTAAGTAGAATCCCATAGGAGGGAAATCATTTTTCTAATTCATGGAGTAGTTCTTATAATTATTTTTATTTCTACCTGTTTTTTATCCAGTTTGTCTATTTGGTATATTTGTTCTCCTAGGGGATGGAGGTGTAAATCTTATAGTTCGTTTGTTGTAACCTAACCCGGGTTTTAGTATTGGTCTATAGAATTGTTTTACTTCTTCTATACTAGCAACAAGTGTTTCTGGTTTTCCTAGTATTGACTGTTTTGAACTAGAATCTGTAGTGGCTTTGGGTAAGATCACAGTCTTCCTTACTGGGGACGATCCTTTATCGATGGGACGGTCCTTTAAAGGTAAGGGACCGTCGGGTGGATTTGAGGGACCGTCTCCAGTAGCCAAGTCCAACTGAGATTTCACAAATTTTATTTGTTTTGATATGTTTGGTGATGCTTCAAAAAAGTTATAACCTATACTAGTTTTATCGTCGGAAGCCTTTTGAACTCCTATTAGTTGTCTAAGAGAGTGAGTGCTCTTTTCAAACTTATTTAATTTTGAGGCTTCCTCTTTGAGTTCCTCATTTTTGATTTTAAGAAGTTTGCACATTTTACACTCGGAAACAATTTCTTTTCCTTTCTCAAGTTTAGATAACGTCTCTTTTAATTCCAATATTTCTTTTTCTAATTTAGATTTGGTGGATTTTAGAGATTTTTTTTCAAAATTATCTTTTGACTCACTTCACAAATTTTATCATATTCATTATCTAAGTCAAGAGAATCTAGTGAGCAAATATCAAAATTGTGGAAATCGGTTTTGGTACGTACCTCTTTTGAAGATCCGGCCATGAGACAAGTCTAATTCTTATCATCTTCTTCGCCATCACTCCAAGCACCGCTAACATATGCCCTTTGGTTTTTGTCCTTTGTTTGGTGTGGACAATTTCCAACTAAATGTCTTGTACCACCACATCGAAAACATCTTTTCTCACCTTTGATGTATCTATCTTCACGAGCTTTTTGAGGAGCTTTCTTTTCCTCTTGTGGTTGTCTTACAAATCTTCCTCTTCGCTTAAAAATTTTCTTGAAATCTCTAACCGCCAATGCATACTCTTCGTCATCACTTTCCGAGCTTGAGTCTTCATCATCACTCAATTCCTTTTTAGCTTTTAATGCAATTGATTTTTTTCCACCTTACCATTGACAATATCGGAATCATTTTTGATGATTAACTCATGGACCTTCAAGTTACCAATGAGCTCATCTAATGATAGAGATGCCAAGTCTTTGGATTCTTCAATCGCCGTGACCTTTGCTCTCTACTTCGGATGTAAAGCCCTGAGATATTTCCTAACACAACTTTTGACAAAAATTTCCTCATCGAGTGCTTTTAAACTCGTGATTATGATGTTAAATCTAGCAAAAGAACTATCTATAGATTCATCTTCAGGTATGATAAATTTTTCATATTGTTGAACCAAAAGATCGATCTTATTATCTTTGACTTGATTATTACCTTGATGAGTGACTAACAAATTTTTCCAAATATCTTTAGCCGTATTGCACATAAAAATTCTTTGAAATTCCTTTTTAGGCAAAGCATTATAAATTACCATTTTTGCTTCATCATTTTTAGCTAATTTCTTTTTAAGACTATCACTTTGTTTGTCATAAGGAACAATTTCATTTTGTTTAGTTTCAAGATTAAATTCAATAGGTTTAAAGTCACCTATTGTAATAACATGCCAAAGATCAAGATCTTTTGATTTCACATACGTTTCGAATCGAGTTTTCCAATAAATAAAACTATCAGCCTCAAAGAGTGGTGGTCATTGCATAGACTGCCCTTCTTAATATTTTTCAAATTCCATTGATCATTTCAAGTTTTAAAATACAGTATATTTTAAAAATCCTTGAGCAACGAAGCTCTGATACCAATTGTAGAAACTAGAAAGGGTGGTTGAATAGTTTCACCGTTATTAATCACGTTTTTATAAAATTGACTTTACAAATTGTATTTGATAAAATGATTCGATTCGAAGCTTACGTGAAATCAACGCAACAATATATAAGCAATGATAAGTAAACAAGTAAAAATAAAATGATTCCAATTTTCGATATGCATTAATAGTTTCTTTTTGAAACATATGTTTTCAATATTTCTTTTTTTTTTTGTTTCAATTTTTCACTTTTCACTAAGTATAGATATCTATACTATATTATAAAGCATTTGAGACTTACTACGAAAGGAAGTCTTAAAATTTTAAGACTAAAAACATTACTATTAAAGGAAAAGTAGAAAATTAATGTAAAATATGAAAATTTAAGTCTAATTTAAACCATATGTAACCCCCTCTCCAATAATGATACATTTTAATGAAAGTGTTTATAACAAAAACTCACTATTAACCATCAATTTCATGCTAATATTTGAAAAATAAAAGTGTTAACCATTTAGACTATTAATAATTTAGACGTTCTACTTTTGAAAAACATATTTCTAATACTTTATACTATTTGGGACATGCTAGATAAGGAAATTTAAAATGAAAAACATTTGCTCGCCACAAAAATAGTCGCCGGGTACCCGCCGCCGCATTGCGCGGGTACCCTTCTAGTAGATATAGATATATGTTATTCCTATTTAAAAAGTGCATTATTTTGTCTTAAAATTTTGGAATGTACAAACTTTGATGTTAATAGTTCAAGTACTTTAAGCCAATATACGAATGTTACAATGATAATAAAAAATAGACAAAAATACACTGTTGGTCCTTAAAGTTTTAGTGGCCGATTGCTTCCTTTGACCGTTATCAGCCGGTCAACGCAATTTCTTTCCGTTAAGGTTTGTTTTTAGGACTAGGGTATAATCGTCATTTTGCATGTGAGCTATATCAAAACATGAAAAGTAAGAAGGGATCCAGGTTATCCAGTTGATGATACCTTTAGGTCAATATCACAATTAGATTTACAGAGTTAACTGTTTGATTGATTTAAATATCAGGGATTGTGGTAGTGTGGCTGCTGAAGCTGTGCCTTCTTCAAGTGTCTAAGGTAGAAATACAGCCTCTCAAGCTGGTGGTAGTTCAAGTGTCCAAGATGGAATACCTGTTGATATATCAACTCAATCCAGCCAAGCAAATGACAGTCAATAATGGGCTTTCCTATAAGCATGTTTTAAATTCAGGACAAGTATGTGTTTAAATACAATGCTTGTTATCAAAGTCTGTAATGCAAGTCCACATAAGTGGCAAACATCAAAGTCCATAGCTGTGTCACTTCTCTAAGTCCTTCTAAAGGCAGACATTAAAGTCCACATATGTGGCAATTTTATAAGTCCTTTTAAAGGCAAACTTATAAATTCCACTTGTGTGGCAATTTTCTAATGCTTTAATGTTATGGGTTGGATTATATGTGTGTGAATTATTTCACTTATTTTACTTGTTTCTGACTTGTTTGACTACATTTTGACAAACACACCTAATAATGACCTACTACAGGTGCTATGTCAAACACTCCTATTGTGGTCTGTATATAGCATTGTTAATTATGCCAAACACTCCTACTGTGGTATGTATATAGCATTGTTAGAATACTTTGTCTGCCTACAAGTATGTACATAGCATTGTTACAATGTTCATGAACCTGGATATCTATAATGGTGCTTGACTTAGTATAGTCAAATGCATCAAAATTTAATACTACAGCACAATGGAAATATAAATGTGTTCATATTTCCAACAAATAATTAGGAAACCGAAGAGTCCAAAAATGCTTCTAAAATTTAATACTGAATCTTCGTTTTCCAAATTATTTGTGTATATATTCGTTCCATAAACATGTTGCTGCATACCAATCTTATATCATCAACCTCAAACATCAAAAAATATTTACTTGTAAGCATGTTATCCGGAAACAAAAGAGCAAGAGATGCAAATGCAATTAAAGAAAATAAGGAAATGACCAAAAAACCAAGAGATGAAGCAGATGTGGCAGTAGAAACCTCTGTATCTAACCAACAACAATCGCCCAAAGTTGAAGGTGATGAAAGCTTCTATTATGAACTAGAAGCTACGTTGGAACAAGATTTTAAGGAGGAAGATGAAAAGGAACAGAAAGAAGAAAAGGAGCAGGAAGAACAAAAGGAAGAGGCAAAAGAAAGCCATGGTGAAGTGGAACAAGGAAGGCATGCTGCAGCGGCAGAGGAGCTTTGGAAAAAGGTGGCTGCAGTTAGGAAATTAGAAAAAAAATGGATCAAAAAAACAAAAAATGATGAATGTTTAGAAACATTCAGTTATGATGATATACATTTGTCATACGCTTCAGATTAATGTCATTATGTAATGAAACAAATTTTAAATGATAACTTTAATCTTGATTTTCCGAGTTTTTGGTTTCAATTGCATGTTTGCAACTGCATATGCAATTTAGTGGTTGTTTGGATTTAACCAGTTTGACTTTCACAAGTCAACATACACCCAAAAATTGAATGACTGTGTAACCAAAATGTTTCAACGCATGTTTAGTATTCACTTTAACGCTTAATAGTTAATACATTCAAGATGTTTTAACTTGTGCCATGCAACTGTTAAAAAGAACTAGCATTATGCATATGCAACATCAACTTTGATTTTCCTACGTCAAACAGAACTAGCATCCAATAAACACACAGTACAGAGTTTTGATACAGCTCACATGCGAAATGACGATTATGCCCTAGAGCTAAAAACAAACCTTAACGGAAATGAATGGCGTTGACCAACTAATAACAGTCAAAGGACACAATCGGCCAACAAAACTTGAAAAAGGGACGCAGGGCGACGATTTTTCTCAGTTTGGGGGCCCCTGCGACACTTTTGGGAAGGTTTAGGGACCAATAGTGTATTTTTGTCTAAAATTGTATGCTATGTTTATAGATTAAAGATCATTTACATACCAAACTTTTTTTTACATACCAAGAGATTAATCTCTACCCTCAATCTTTATTTGATCTAATGAATGAGATTTAGTCCCAACAATTTTAGAAACCCACTTTTATCATTTTTTTTCAATTATGAATATCTTTCAAACCGTTAATCGTTAAACGAAAGAAATATACCGTTACAACGAGCATTTAATTATCTTTCTATACATAGACACTTTGATATACTTTCGACAAAATTATCATTTTTTTTCGTATTTTTCACTTTTTTTAATTCTTTTTCGTCTTTTTTCTCGTTACTGAAATTTGCATGAAAAAATCATATGTGATTTCACACTAATATCACATGTGATATTACATATCATATGTGATTTAACACTAATATCACACGTTGTTCTTTCATGCAAATTTCAATAACGAAAAAAAATGTAAACAAAAACGTGAAAAAAAAATTGTCGAAAGCATATCAAAGTGGCCGTCTATAGAAAGATAATTAAATGCTCGTCGTGATGATGTAATTATTTTCGCTAAACGATTAACGATTTAAGAAATATTTAAATTTTAAAAAATAAGTGAAATATTAAAATGTTTTTAATCTCAATTATTAATTTATTTTTAAATGAAGAGTAAAAATGAGTTCACTGATATATAAAAAAGGTTTAGTATTTAAAATAACTCTCCACGTGATTATAATGATATTCTATGTCTCTTTGACTTAAAACAATGAAACTTACAAATATGAATATCCACATTATTATCGTTTATCTATACTACATATAAAAGAAAAATGGTCAATCTTGAAAAAATGGTCAATTTTGAAAAGTGGAAATCTTGAAAAATCTTATTAAATGAAATTATGAAATATAATTAATACTCTTATTAAAACACCCATTATTTAAAAGTACAATGATTTATTCACATTGTACAACCAATTAAAAACATATCTACCAAATTAAATACAACCAATTAATACAAATCACAAACCAGGTTGACCCGGGATGCTTCAAACCAAACGGGTTGAACAGGTTTAATTTGACCCGTTTTCGACCCAATCTAGCAAGTTGACCCGGTTTAAATCGACCAATTTTTCGCCCGGAACGGTTCACCCGGTTGAACCACCCGAGTCGAACCGGGTTTCAAGACATTATGTTTAATTCCTAAATATTTAAACTTTTATTATTTTTCATTTATAACCTATAAACTTTTTTTGATGAATAAAATATTTGTCGAATAAACTATTTGTCGCTATAAAGAATGTATGGTCAAATCTTGAAAGTTAAAGGTGAGAGAAATGCATAGTATAATTAATACTCTTATTAAACACCACATAACTTTAAAGTGCAATAATTTATTCATATTGTACAACCAATTAAAAGTATATATATCAAATTAAAAACAACCAATTAAAACATCCCTTACTAAAAAGTACAATAAAATTTTCACGATGTACAATTTAAACAAGCTACAACATAATCTAAATATAAAATTATTAACATACTAACTAATGTTATTTTACACATTATACAAATTAATAAACACACACAAAGTTTCATACAAGCTAACAAGTTGATGGTACATATAGTTTTGAAAACTGGACCGGACCAACTGGTTCAACCGGGAACCGGTGTCGACACCGGTTCATCTAACTGATAAAAGCCATACGAAAACATATATTTCAAAATGAAACTATTAATACACATCGAAAACCGGGTTGACCTGGGACGCTTCAAACCCGGCGGGTTGACCCGGTTTAATTTGACCCGTTTTCGACCCAACCCGTCGGATTCACTCGATTTAAATCGACCCGTTTTTCGTCCAGAACACGTCGAATCGGGTTTCAAAACATTATGTTTAATCTCTAAATCTTCAAACTTTTATTATTTTTCGTTTATAACCCATAAACTTTTTTTATCACTAAACGATCTGTCGTTATAAAATCTCGTTACTATGCACAGGTACTCGTCTAGTATTATTTAATTGAAAAATTAAGATCTTGAAATAATAATTAAGTTTCAATTACATTTTAAAATTTTTATTGATAATTAAATCTGTTGACTATATTCTCTTAAATAAAAAAATGATCATTAAAGATGATCAAATTATTCCTTGCTTGAAGACGTAAAAATATTTGCTCTTCGGAAAAGTTAATTACACAAGTATCCGGCGGCATAACATGCGGGTGCCCGTCTAGTTGTTAAAAACAAATCAAATTAATTTGCCTTTTTAAATTCAATTACAAATTGCAGCACACTTTAATTTCCAGTTACAAGTTGCAGCTTGCAGCACACGTATAATTGTAAAACAAAAATTTATGTTTATTTTAACAATTTATAAATTACAATAGCTATAAGTCACAAATTCACACTATATTTAGGTAGAATTTCTACCATCCTCCAGGCCTCCAAGTATGACATATTCTTTGTTCCGCCAAAGGTGACTTCTGGTGCATTGCACTTTTTTAAATTTCCATGAAGATCATTGATAGCCAGGTCAAGGTCCAAAATTTAAGTCATCATATAGAAGAATAAAGTAACTAGGGGCCAATATTATTGGCGGGTGGCAGCATTTTTATAATCAAAACTTATTAGATACGTTGCTTATTTAATATCGTTTAATTGAATCTATCAAATTTGACCTGAGTTATTTTTGAGTTGCCATCCATGAGTCCTTGTGTATATTATTATTTTATTTTTTTATTTTTTTGGAAACCCTTGTGTATATTAATATATTATTACAAATGATGAATCCATGAAACTACCTATGGGGGCATTGGATGTATACTACACGTATAATAGTCATACATATTACTCTGACGGGCATAACATCTCTAATATTTGGTAATGAGATACGAGCATATAAGTTCAAGAATAAAGGCGGCCAAGAATCTATGCCAAGTTGTCAGTATATGAAAAGAGACTTTTACATAACATTTGTGTTGCAGTTGATTAGTGTAGTAAAAAGATACCGTTTATTTCGTGAAATTTACGGGATTTTAGAGGGTTTTGCATAAAAAAATTAGGGGCAATTCTACAAACGGACCAGTCGCTCAAAGTGGTGGGCTTTTGTGTACCTAAGTAGGTTGATTTCTTGAAATGGCCCGAGCGACTAGCGAAATTTACATAACTTCGACATGTGGCACCCCAAAAGTAGTGCCCAATCATAATATGTAAGGCATACTTTTGTGCTACTTATCACATGCGACTTATCAAAAGTTCGAGCGACCTTCTATTTTGTCACTTTCCTCCAAAATAGTCAAACTTCGACAAATAATATTTTATTCGTATTGAACCTTCCCAAAGCCCAGTGACCTAGCGAAAAGTATTGAGCGACTGACAAAATGTCACTTTTTTGTACATCACACATCAACCCTTTTTGTACATTTTCAACAACTTTTGTTTAATAATAATTCGTTTTAAATGATTTTTAACACCATTTTTTAATCCTAATTATCCAGCGAAATAAGTAGTATATCTGAGCGATATTCAAATATCCGAGCGACTTTTTTATAACCCCAACATAATGAACCATTTTGTATATTCTAAATTTTCAAATACCAAGAAACTCACAACTTCCTTTCCAAACCTACTCCCACTAAGAATTCAAATCAAAATCAAACGTTAGAACCCTAACCCTAAATTTGTGTATACACATTTCGAATCCCAAATTATTAATAAGTCAATGCAAATGGAAAATATTGACGGCTACTTTCATGCAAAGGTAACGATTCGTTCCAATTTAGAGTTGCTGGAAAAGATTAAAAGTAAGTTGGGAAAGAATCAAAATCGAATTAGCCTTTTCCGGGAAAGTGTATTCGCGCAATGGTTGGCTATTCCCCCTTGTCATTCAAATGATAACCATCTCCTAAACTTCGTTTTACAGCATCAGGTATATATTCCTAAATTGCTTGATACTTGTCCACCCATTACATATAGAATTGGGGATAATTTGTTGCGGTTTGGCCGTGAGGAGTTTCTTTTGGAGACGGGTTTTCTTTTCGGCCCTTTGCCTGACCACGTAGTAGTTGATCGTAGCTCGTTTGCCTTGCGAATCTTCCCTCATAAGCAGTTTGATAGAAAGGTTACCGTAAAAGGGAATGAGCTTTTACATATTTTGAACAACGATAAAGTATTTGATGCTTTGCCAACTGAGGATGCTGTCAGGGTTTGTCTTTTGATATGTGCTGAGGTCATATTTACCGGTCGTGGGCCTTGGTACAATGTACCTAATGAATTTTTGCAGCTCGTTGAGGATTTTAATGCTTGGAATGCTTATCCATGGGGAGAGTACTTGTGGAGACGTTTGTACGCCAGTCTAGCCAATTTGGTTCCTAAGCATTATCAAAGGTATTACAAGAAGAAGTAGGCAGTAACCCCAGATAAAACTGCCACATATAATATTTGTGGATTTATTTGGGCTTTTAAGGTATGATTTTTTTTAAATTAAATTGTGTAATTTTTTTTTATTGTTTTCTTGTACCAAAAATAACTTTAGATTCATTGTTTTATTTAATTTTAGATATGGATTCTTGAGAGTTATCCCAATAGTCAACAGTGGTTTAAAAAAGTCCCTAATAGGATCTCACGTGGTCTTTCTTGGTTAAAGATTAAAACATTCCGAAAACGTGATTATTCTATACTGTTTGGTCAGGTATTCGTTGTCATTATTCTTTGTTATTTGTTTACTAATTTAGGACTTATATATAAATTTGGTTTTGACCTTTTATAATAAATTTGTTACACAGGGTTCGGATCCTGTGGAACTTGTTCCGACTAATGATGAAAAGTTGAACCCACGCTTTGTGCGTAGTACTGCATATTTTGGACAAGTAGCAAATGTCGCTGATGATTCAGATGATGCCATTCCTCAACTATCAGAAGTTCCTTTTGAGGTACATTGTTAACTTTGAAAACATTATGTTTGACCCTTAAGGCCTATAAGATATAAATTATTAATGTACATCTCCTAAATCTTTTAAAATTATTTGTTACTTAGGTACAAGCAGAAGAGCTCAACGATGCAGCGGAAGAGCTCAACGATGCAACAGGTGGAGGGGTTCCAACAGCCGCAGCAGAATCAATTACCGAAGTACCTAAATTAGTTGCTGAGGTTGAGGCCTTGAAGTCAATAGTTCATTTGATTGGTAACTCAGGATCGAATGTTGAAGTATTCAATGATGTTAAAAAAAAGGTTTGTCATTGTTGAGAAAGCTTTGAACATACATCATCCAGAGGTCAGCGATTTAATTTTATTTTTTAATCTATACCACAATTTGATAATAACAATCTTAGGTCACCATAAAAGCGTGTATAAATGTCTTTTTAATTTCAGGCTTCGACACCAATACAGACCTCAAATATTATTCATGCCAATCCAGAGCCACAACAAACTGGCAATGAAGATTTGCATTCCAAAGATGCCATGGTAGTATCATATACACACTTTATAATCCTTAATTAAACGGATATTTAAACGAACCTTTAAACATTCCATCACATGGGAATAAAATTCTGTCAATGCATCGACAAAAACTTGGCCACTGTCGTAAAATGTAACTAGTCCCGTCTCTATCTCGAAACATGCAAGAAACCAGTGACTTTCTGTTTCATTAATAGGCATAAAAACCTACAGTGGATGTGTGGCAAAAATCATCAAAATAATATGACAAGCCAAGAAAATACGGGAGCAAAACAAAAGGAATTACTTGCTTAACATCGGACCATGGAATGGAGTACCTCTCCCCATTAGCATACCACAAAGGCAGCGAGTTTTGAAGTATAAGCTGTACAAAGTAGCCACTAACAATAGCCCAATCAGCCGTTTGGGGTCTCACATGCCACATGTAGTTTACCCACAACTCTATATGCTGTAAATTGGGAAACATAAACGAGTGTGAACAAACTTTAAATAAAATATTTCAATCGAGTGATCATGTTGCTAGTTCAAAAGATCATACTGCTGATCATCCGGCTAGTTTGAAATAAACTATTTGTAGGGTGAATTACAGATGTTATATTACTTGCCTCATCTAGTAGCCAACCTTGCCTTTTGGGGTCTAAGCAAACTAAACTTTCCCAGAACCTTCTATCAACAGTCACATCTTGACACCATGGGAACTTACAATTTAGCGGACCAGTTTCACAAAGATATTGGCGGTACTGATCCGAAAAATAAACCTTGTTGACATCTTTGTGTCGGCGTTTGAGATCCTGGTATAAGACACAATTACACTTATGATCATAAATGAAAATTACAAAATAATTCATACAATCAAATAACAAGTTTTAATACCTCAACCCACGGCTTAACATGCTTAAGTTGTTCCGTCAAATCTGGATTCAATAAGCCAAAGCATTGTGCTTTCCTTACCGCCTTTTCTGAATATGCTTTAGTCCAGTAATACACATTAGCTTCACCGGAACATTTACTCTTCTTTGTAGGGACGATGCGAGCTAAACTATTTTTCCAGTGATTTGTTCCCTTAAGCGCTACTGACCATTTCTTTCGTTCACTTTCATCGTGTAACATCTTTTTCTCTTGCATCCTTATCATCTTATCCTCCTCCCTCATCAACCTCTTCTGCTCTTCCCTCAATTTTTCTAATGTTTCACGTCGTGATCTTAATTCTTCTTGAATAATAAATTCCTGTGAAAGTAAAGTTACTTTTTATAATTATTATTATATATTATTGTACAAAATTACTGTACATATATATATACAGTCAAATTGTAATTCACCTTTGAAACATCATCATAATCGTCAAATTCTACACATTGTGAGAAAGCAGTATCCATACTTGAATGAAACAACTCAAGAAAACAATCATTGAGCTCCTCACAAAACTCTCCACTCAGATTCCGGAGATCATCATCAAAAACCAATTTCTCCTGCGAATGAAAATATAGTGGTTAAAAGATAAATTATATTTTTAACCTTGGCATGTGAATGTAAGTAAAAAAGGAAACAAGTTATAATACCCCATTTCTTTCTCGAGCAAGAACCTGAATAATTCCCTCTAATTTGAACAAACGGGCATTAAGCTCTGGAATAACACCATCCTGAATTATGCTAATCTCTAATAAACTGCTTTCACTATTGCGTATAATAGGTAAATGTTTCCGCTCTACTTTGCCACGTTTGCGTGCCGTGGCCAACTTGTTTAAATACTCATCACTGATATGTGTGGTTTTCACTGGGGGAGTTCTAGGTATGTAATCATTGAAAAAATCCATAAACTGTATATACCAATCACATTTCCTCTCAGCTAATGTAGGCCTAAGATCTTGAACAACATTTGATTCCTTACACAAAAAAAAAAAAAAAAAAAAAAAAAAAAAAAAAAAAAAAAAATTAATTAATTAACAATAAAATAAATCATTAATACAACAATTTGGATGAAGACATCTACCTTTCCAAATAGGTACTTATAATCTGATATCTTAAATGTTGTGTTCTTTGACCATGATATTCCTCTGGGTACCATTTCTGGCAATTTATTCCACCAAATAATGCTTCTTTCAAATGATTCCAGTATCCATATCTATAAAATGGCACGAAATAATTCAGATTCGTTGAAAAAAAAATACCATAAGTAAGTGGGAAAGAGTATATTGATTAAAAAAATACAAACCTTGAAAGCCCAAACGAAGCCTGAAAGCGTATATGTTGGAACAAACTTTCGGTCTTTGTTAATACCTTCAAGGAATTTATACTTGTGTTTAGAAGCCACGTCCAAAATTTGATCATATAATCGTCTCCAAATATACTCCCCCCATGGAAAAGCATCCCACTCATCAAGGTTTTCAATCAATCGAAATAGTGTATCATCAACTTCTTCAACCAATAATCTGCCCATAAAGATAACCTCCAAGGCTAACAATAGACAAAGACGTACGGCATCTTCATCGTATATAATACCAAATGAATGTTCATCTTCAATGAGACCAAAGATATCTAAACTAGTGACCTTTTTACCTACATGGTTTGAGAAAACCCTGTTCCTAAAATTGAGATGTCCTGACTTATATGAGTTTAAATCTACATTTCTAAAACTAAAACCTGTGATAAGACAAAATTCTGGTCTGCCGAAATGTATAGGACGCTCTTCAACATAATATACAATTGGCATATCATAATGAGCATTACTCGGACAACATTGTTTTTGTAAGATATAATCTATCATATGTGGTTCGTGATCAAAATAAGAAAGGTCCAACCATTTACCAAAACAAGTAGCCCGAAACAACTTCCTACGGTTTTGATCCAATTTTGATTTTATCAGAGAAAAGTAATTGTGTTTACTTCTAATAATGGGTTTGGCTTGATATTCCTACATTAACAAAAAAAAAAATAATAATAATAAAAATAAATAAAAAATAATAATAATCAAACACCAAAACATAGTAACCATCACATGAATATAATGGATCTGGTGAAGCAATATTTGGTTGCAAACTAAACTATGAAATTGAATGCAAAGGTAAACAAACATAATTAAACCAATTTAAATCAAATAAATATGCAGACATGTCATGTATAACAATATATGCAAGTGTAAAGCATTTTCATTATACGAATACGAATATGATTTACAAAAGGTATAGAATAATGGTCGAAACATAGTAAACATACCCTGATATGAAACAACATTAAGATTCTTTTAAGGTTACAAGTTTGCAATTGCAGAAGATGGGTCTTGGTTTGTGAGAGTATAGTAGTGTTTTTTGTGTTTTTCGGATATAAAATTTATAATATACAACGGGCTTTTTGTTGGGGATATAAAAAAGTCGTTCGGATATTTGAATATCGCTCAGATATACTAATTATTTCGCTGGATAATTAGGATTAAAAAATGGTGTTAAAAATACTTTAAAATGAATTATTATTAAAAAAAAGTTGTTGAAAAGGTAAAAAAAGGGTTGATGTGTGATGTACAAAAAAGTGACATTTTGTCAGTCGCTTAAAACTTTTCGCTAGGTCGCTGGGCTTTGGGAAGGCTCAAAATGAATAAAATATTATTTGTCGAAGTTTGACTATTTTGGAGGAAAGTGACAAAATAGAAGGTCGCTCGAACTTTTGATAAGTCGCATGTGATAAGTAGCACAAAAGTATGCCTTACACATTATGATTGGGCACTACTTTTGGGGTGCCACATGTCGAACTTATGTAAACTTCGCTAGCCGCTCGGGCCATTTCAAGAAACCAACCTACTTAGGTACACAAAAGCCCACCACTTTGAGCGACTGGGCTAGTCTCAAATTTAGCCCAAAAAATTAAGTACCTGAATAAAGTTAGAAAGAATAGCAAACATAAACGCTATGAAATTTTCTTGTAACAGAATAATAAGTTATAAATAAATGATAGTATAAAATACAATGCTTGTAAATATTTGTATAATAAACATTCATTGCCTCTTGATCTCCAATATGTTTAACTTCAAAAGCAATGTATGTAGTGATCATTATAACACTTCAATAAAATGTACATTACGTGAACACCTAATAAGTTTAAAAAATATGTAAGTAAAATCAATTTGGGATTTATAATATGTGTAAATAAGAAAAATGTCATAAAACATGTAATATACATATTGTACATACCTATTGACCATTTGATCATAAACCTTGAAAAACTTCTTTATATACCACATTTATAGTAGTTTTTGATATGTTACCATTCGCATCTGAAACAACCTTCAAACCTTTTTTGCTTTTGACACGTGAAAGAGCCACATATAGCTGCCCATGTGTGAAAACAGGATGTGGCAGATACAATCCTACTTTTGAAAGCGATTGCCATTGGCTCTTGTTTATTGTTGTGGCGAATGACACTGAAATGCACAAACATACCATACACCAACGACTCGAAGACCAATCTTTAAAGCTACTCTTCTACTAAGGGGACTTTCATATAGATGTACATTTGTCTATTATTCATCTAATATCGCTCAATTCTAGATTATAGCTTGACAAAGTTTGCATTTGAAAATTTTCCGAAATGTTAAAGTCAGTTTAATAACCGGTCATGCAATGCTTGTGAGAAATAGAGTAACAACGTACTTTTTAGTCTCATTGATCGATATGGCATACTTATGTACAATCATGTAATGTTTCACCTAAAATATATGTGCTCTCTTTTCAACTATGGGCTATTTAAGCGAAAGTTTCATAAACGAAAATTGTTTGCACATGAGATCAAGCGTCCAATAGAGTAGTAATCATAAATTCATAGCTTCTAAGTCTCAAAAATCCCCTTACTTGATAGTTGAAACCATCTTAAAGGTTAATAGTCGTAAATAGTATGAACGAAACTGCACGTAAATGCTATCAAACACCCCGGTATCATGAGAGAAATTAAAAAGACAAAAGAAATAATGAGACACTAATACATTTAATATGGTAGTTTAATAGATCGAGTTAAAAAAATTTATAATCTTCAGATTAATACTCATATTCATCCTCACATGAACAAACATTGTTATTGCTTACTTTTAGCCAGCTTCATTGAATCCCGTTTAAGGAGCATCACCTTTTATGAGATTAGCCTACAGTGATACATACAAAACATAAGAAACATACGAAAATGTACACCATATTACAACAATAAAACACAAGTTACCTCAAAAAAAGTATTCCATTAATTTACTATCCAAAAATAGGGACAACAAACCATTAATTTTCACTCTTGAGAAGCATGACTATTTCAGAAAACTCGAGTGATGCTTCCCATCAAAGAGCGATATTGCAAACAAAATACCTGAGTACTTCATGCTCATTTTATGATCATAAAATTAAAAAAAAAAAAAAAAAAAAAAAAAAAAAAAAGGTTGTTAGATAAAAGTATATGTAACGTTAAAAAATGATGCAAAGCCAGTTGGGTGTTCAGTTGCATCAGTTTTGACCTTATGTCTTTCTTATTTTAAAAGTCTCTATAATTAGATTGAATTATAGAAAACATGATATAAAAGTTATTGCAGTTGGTAAACAAAAAATTAAAGATTACACAAAAAATTAATAAATTGCACACGAAATTTGATCATAATGCTAACACTTGATTTAATTCATAATAACAGAGCTCATTCACACATTAGAAATTATATTGCAATGTAAAAAAAAATAGCTACTAAAATACACCATGCCTTCACAGTGCATCTTTGTGTTGCCTATCTTAGAGTAGTTTACAACAACATCATGCAATACAATTAACACAAACATATACACGCATTGTATATTCAGAAACTCTGATACAACTTATACGTTCACACTTTTACCTCAGCTGCAACTTCCTTAATCTGATCTATTGTAAAAACACCCAAGCAATCATCATCTTTTACTGGATTTATTGCAGCTAATGCTACATCGCCGACACTAAAAGGAGGAGCCAAAATTAGATCGGATGATGGTGATGAACTCAAGGCTTTGGTGAAACTTGCAGTTTCATTTAGAAGTCTTTCGATGGGTTCGCATATTAAATAAACCGGGATCTCGTATTCACCCACCTTTCTTTTCCCATATATAGTCCAGGCCTTAGCACCACACCTCCAGTAAAATCAAGACTAATGAGAAAACATCCAGTTTCGTATTGTAGTCTTCATTTCTAAAGACATCAGGTGCAATATATCTACTTATTCCAGAAACATCAGGTGCAATATATCTCCTTATTCAAGAAACATAACCAAGTCAAAAGACTCGCATGTTGTGTCATCATATGACGTGTTCGTTCCTTGTTTTACCATCTTCATCACTTTCATTAATGGGCTTATACAAAATTCTGTGAGTTTGAGATACCGAGAATCAACTCGCAAAATATTTATGTTTTCTAAGGATCAGTGGATGACTGTGCGATTTTGACCAAGGCTAAGAAAATAGTCTAATACAATGTTTTCTAAGGAGTTATGGGTATTAACCTATATATTCTTCTTTCCCCAGGGATATCAACATAGAAAAAGGAGCGTGAATGATGTGAAGTCGTGGAGCCAATTTGAGGGAGGAGCGCAAAGTCGCATACCCTTGTAGCTTGAGAGAAACACTACAACAATGAAAAGTTAACATCTTTTGATCAGCAACACAATGTAAAAGTAATTTGATGGATTAATTTACGCAACAGTATCAATTTTAACAATGAGTTTAAAGTACTTCTCACCTGATTTGTGAAAAAGCACCTCAAAGCTGTGAAATTAAGTCTAGAAAGAACCCACACAAATCAACCAATGACGGATATTCAAACCGACTTACAACCCTGAAATTAACAATTTCTCAGTGTGGACATGTAATAGTATCAATTAAGCATAAGAAGACCTAGATAAGCGCGATTACAGCATTCGGAGTTCATCAGAGATGTACACTAGCCAAATCGGGCATAGATATCATGTTCATAATTAATTCAGCAACTTATCAACTACTGTACTTTTGAGTCATTTTTAAGCTTATATAAGTTGCCTGATACGGACCAGCTTATACTTATTGTAATACAACCAAACTAAAACACTACTACCTATTCATTTGCAGTCTTTTAATAAGAACTCCCAAACATCATTAATTTATTATCTTTATTAACATGGCCAGCCACTCAACGTTTACTCAAACAATCACAATTAGGATCTATTTATCATACCAAGCTCATTGGGTACATGAGAACAATATAAATTGCTCCTAATAAGTCGAAGGTTGCCAATATAAAGTACAAACATTTCTTCCAAGCTCAGTTGATTACATTTTTCAGGGTCAAGCACAAATCCTATCAAATGGGAAATTACATGTAGGAATATTACTACTCCATATGTTTGACATTCAATGGGACCCACACTGTGTTACCATTTCATCTAAAACCATATTATGAGACCAGCAAAAGGAAATCACAGTTTGGATCTATTTATTATACCAAGTTCAATGGGTACATGAGAACAATATAAATTGCTCCTAATAAGTTGAAGGTTGCCAAATAAAAAGTACATACATTTCATCCAAGCTCAGTTGAATACATTTTCCAGTGTCAAGCACAAATCGTGTCAAACGGGAAATTACATGTAGGAATATTACTATAGGTTTGACATTCAGTGGGACCCACACCGTGTTACCATTTCATCTGAAACCATATTATGTGACCAGCAAAAGGAAATCTAAAAATAGGCAAACTAACTCTGTCCCGAAATTATTGTTCAGTAAAAGTTGTATAAGAGATCCAATAACATACGCATGGACTTTTTAGGTGAACAAACTGCTATTCAAGTTATAATAGACCTAAATTATTTGAACATAATAACCAAAACGACCTTTGAAAATTACACTCAATCAACTTGAAATGGTAGTTTGGCTAATGCAATATACACATACCATGTGGAGCTTAAAAAATAGCAGGTTTGACGTATTGCTCCTTAAAAAAAGTTTAGAAAGAAAGAGGATCTCAAAACATCCCTGCATTAACATGTTTGCTCAAAGCCATGCGACAATATTTTCTCATTTAAAACTCATTGAACATGTTTTCTCAAACCCAATCGAAACTGTTTTCTCATTAGCGCGTTTAATGTAACAGTTAGTTTGCTCTAAAAATACATTGGCATCTATCATTATCGGACAAAAAGTCGGAAACCATGGTTGTAACCCAAAAAAAATTGCATGAAAAGTAATTCTCGTAACAATTTTTCAGTTATGTCTCTACTTATATTTCAACCAAACTACCAACGTTAAAAATAATTCAATAATGAAGCTAGTATTTATCAGAAAAATGGTGTAATGAAAAAGATATGAAAGAAGAACGGGGTAAGTTTGACCATTCACCTGTTTCTCACATCGCACACTCCTGAAAAACAGGTCCCCGCCAGTGAATTGCTTGCCCAAGCATACATTTAAGGTTACTTGTGAGTCATCCACATGGAAACCTAGATATAAGATACATAAATGTTATAAATAGAGAAAAATGTTCACAGTTTAACATGAAGAAACATGAAAATTCAACTTATCACATACCCAATTGTGACAACTGGCAAATTAGGGAGCCATTTTGAAAACCCGCATTACTTTAAAATTTATGATTTTTGGAATATTTGAAAAGTTTATTCGTGATGAGATTTGTAAACGTTGGAATATGATTTTAAACCTTGCGTTATTTATGGAAGTTGAGTTTTTATTTATTGGTTTGGTTTGATATATTCGTGGTGATTATTTTTAAGATATTTATTTGGCACTACTTTGACTCCGGCACTAGGATAACCTAACAATTTTATTTATTCTAAATGTTGGTTCGAGTATATTATATTTTTGGAACGTATCGTGAGATTTTTGAATATTTGGAATGAGCTCGGTTCAGGAGAGTCGTTTTACTTTAAATGAGTTTCGGGTTTGGTCCGTGTATTCTACACCTAGTTACCTCACCCACTATACCACTAATAATAATAATAATAATAATAATAATAATAATAATAATAATAATAATAATAATAATAATAATAATAATAATAATAATAATAATAATAATAATAATAATAATAATAATAATAATAATATTATTATTATTATTATTATTATTATTATTATTATTATTATTATTATTATTATTATATAGAGTGAATACAAAATCGTCCTTGTGTTTCTTGGTCATCACACACACAACACAAACACCCTCACCAATTTCACTCTCTCTCTCTCTTAATATCACCTCACCCTCACCAAAACCTAGCCGCCACATCCTTGGCCGGCCACCACCATCACACCGCCACTCCCACATACAAAGTAACACCACCATTTTAACCATCTCGTCATGATCTATCTTTTGGTATACTACACGCGCCCTAAAACCCACTCTAACACCTCGAAAGCACCACCACCGCCACATAAACACCATCTTTTTCATCCTTTCTTGTTGGGTTTTTGAAGAAATATATTCTTGAAGTCATTTTGAAGGTGAGTGACCACGAGTTTTAACTCGTGTGTCTCGTGGTGTATCCAAATCGTGGGTACACGATTTTTCTTAAATGGGTTTTGTGAATTAATGATGGGAAATGAAGTTTTGGTTAATAAAAACTTGTTTGGTATCCGGGTTGTGGATGTTTGGTTGTTGTCGACTTGTTGACCACGAGCCGTGGCTCACGGCTCATCATGGTTCGAGCCTATGGCTTGGTTTTGATGTTTGAATGTCGACCTAGTAATCATTTTAGCGAGTGGTTGATATATAGAATTGGTTTTGGCTTGATTTTTGGTTGATTGGATATTGTTGTTGTGCTTGTGTTGCCGCGACCCAAAGGGGTCATTTTGGGCAGCTTTGGTGTGCTCGTTTGAGCTTTTGCCGAGACCAAGGTGGTACTTGGTTGAGTCCTTCTTGACTCATAAATTTAGCCGAGACCCAAGTGGGTCACTTGGCTCGGGTTTGGCTTGGTAAACCGACCCAAATTATATGTAAGGTGATGCTTTTTTTTTTTTTTTTTTTTTTTTTTTTTTTTTTTTTTTTTTTTTTTTTTTTGTTGTTATTTTTCATGTTGTTGTTGTTGGGATATTTGGATTTTGGCCGAACACTTTGGTTGGGTTGAGGCCCTTGTGGTCTCGACAATGGAATTATTGTGATGATTGTGGAGTTGTTGACGAAGGGTATTTGGAACCGGTTATGAGACGGTTAAATTAGATTGACGGAGATAGGTTAGTTAGGTGCCGTAGTCGGACCTTATTGTTGTAGCACGTGGATTTGGGATTGATTTGGACGGAGTTGGATTATCTATTATGACTTGGTTATTTTATTTTGGACTTGGACTATAAGCCGAGAGTGATGACTCGGACATGTGACCAATTCTTATGACTCGATAAATATTCAAAATCAAACATTAATAATAAAACTCGTAATAATATTATTGATAATATAATCCTTTATATACGTATATAGACGTGATAAACGTATATATATATATATATATATATATATATATATATATATATATATATATATATATATATATATATATATATATATATATATATATGCGTATATTAATAATAAAACGACCACGAGTAAACGATAAATATTGTACTATGTGAATAGTGCAATAAATGTCGAGAGTATTATTATAAATAAATAACTAGAAATAATGACGAGAACTAATACGTTAGGTAATTAATAAATAAAACATGACTTTTTTTTTTATAAATTTGGAAAAACTTATCAAGTTATACGAATTGTGGTTACTTAAGTCCAAGCGGACTTTATTATGTGACTTTTGTGTTGTCACGGATATATGACGATTAATATATCCATTTTCTATAACTACGTAACTTATTTAATCGACGGGTTAAATTGAGTGTATTTAGCTATATAAAATGAGTATATTAATGGGCATCGTATCCCACGACGCCCATAGGTTATGGTATGTGTATTAGGATAATAAATTACTAAATATCTCGTGGAGTTGGCTAAATTGACGGATTTGGCAAACTTGACGATATATCTAGGGAATTTATTGGACTACGATATTTGCCATATAGTATTCTTTGTGCTATGTGATTTAGGCTGGGTATAATCTTGGAGTGATATATTACGTAAATAAGTATGGAGGATTACCAAATCGACGGATTTGATAAACTTCGATGATTTATTTAAATAATATATTGGGCTAATATTAGACCTATAGATTGTTTATTATTTCTTTTCGTTGTGTTTTCTTGGTTTGAGTTGTGTCGACCCTCCACCCATATGGATACCAAACGTCAAACTTCAAATTAATATGAAGATAATTCGAGAAATGGATATTTTTGGAAAGTTAAATGGAATACGTTCGGGATTGGGAATATTTGATTTTTGAGGAAATGATTCTGAACGAGTTTGATATTCTTAGGAAGTGCCGAGTCTGTAGTTGCCGTTACTTGAGTTTGTTTACGTCTTTCATCTATCGATTTCTTTTGCGGATTGCTGGAGTTGAGGTGAGTCATAGCCCCACTTTTACTCTTGAACTTTGTTTTCAATACTTGGGGTGAGAAACGTGCAAAATGTTTTATGTGGACTATTATCGCTTTGTTTATTGTTAAAAACTTGATATGCTTATAGAACTAGGTAGGATTTAGAGCGAGGCCTAGTCCCGAACTAGGTAAGCTATTGCTTGGTTGTTGAGCGAGGCCTAGTCCCGAACTAGGTAAGCTATTGATTGGTTGTTGAGCGAGGCCTAGTCCCGAACTAGGTAAGCTATTGGATTGGTTATAGAGCGATGCCTAGACATGATCTAGGTAAGCTATTGATGGTATTGATTTGAGCTATAGTGTGCACCTATAGGGTTGATTAGTTTTGGTTGGATTATTTGGTTGGAGTATTTGGTTGGATTATTTGGTTGGATTATTTTGGTTGGATGATTGAGGCCTAGTCTAGCTAGCAAGCGTTTTGAGTATACGTCCACTTGATTTAGTTATGAACTTAAACCTATGATCACACCAGCGAAAGCTGGCTTTTAGCGCATTTTCTCAGGTAATTAAGTGATGCCCTTGGATGCTTGGATTGGAGGCGTGGCTATGACACCTGGTTATGGATCTATTTTCTGAAACTCTGATAAATAATTGTGGACCTACGTTTATTTTCTTTTGGGCCTGACTTTGATTGATTTTGGGATAAATGTAAACTTTAAAACCCCGCGTGGTTGAATTTTTCTCTTGTTTACTTTATCTCGTTCTTTTATGTCTTGTGTTGGATATCAATCCCCGTAGCACCCCGAAAGCTTGTTGAGTCTTCCGCTGTACCAAATTTTGGGGGTGTTACAGATTGGTATCAGAGCCAAGGTTATAGAGAACTAGGTAAATAGACACCTAAACTATAACCGATTTTTATAGAAAACGATCCTCGACCATTGCCCGCCAGCCCGCCAAGCCGAAGCATCAATGTTATTATTGAGGTATATTTAGATGATTATTAGATATGGGATTCTTGAGATGATTTGAGGATTTGAGATTTATTGATTTAGTGATATGATGGCGTTTTGAGGAATTATATGGCGTTTTGAGGAATTATATGGCTTAATTGTTTTATGAATGTTTTAGTAATGCGGTATTTTAAATCTTTATTTGAAACTATATGATTGGGATTATATGATGATTTTGATATGGTATTTTGAGTTCGCGGTTTAGTTGTTTTGAAACACCTACACCTACCCTACGCCGTTGTCACAGACTATGGCCTCCCATACGTTTGACGTTGTTGAGGATATTCTTACTACACCTGTATGCCCAGCACAGATCACCATGGCTCCTGATGATCCTTACAGGATTGCCATGCATTCAGCTACTGTGTCACCCACAGCTTCTACTTCTGCACCGCCTGCTGCACCTACGCAGGGACCCTCATCTTCTCTAGGGTTCCCTGGTACTTCGAGGCAGCTTACTCTTCATCAGGATTTGGCTCGTGTGGCTCCACGTTTTGCCCACCGAGCTACGACATGTATGTCGGTACGCCTTACTTCACCACCTTTACATTTGGATGCTCACACTCTCCTGTCAGATGCACCACCTACATCATTGCGTCGTCATCCTAGATCACCTACCCCATCTCCACATGGTTCACCTGTTAGGAGACGACGATTGATGGTGTACTCTTCCGATGAGGAGGAAGAGGAGTACGAGGGTGAGGATGAGGCTGATGACCCTCAGGAGGCTGAGCAGGGTGATGATGACCCTGAGGAGGAGGATGACCCTCAGGAGGAGGAGATGCCTGATGATGATGGTTTGTTAGTGCCGCCAGCTCAGGCTGAGGAGCCTGATTCACCTATACATCCGATAGAGCCTGTTGATGAGGCGGAAAATGAACCGTTTTTAGGGGGTCATTTAAGCCTGGAATTGAATTTATTTGATCAAATATTGCCCTAAATCGTTCCTTTTGTGATTTTAGGTACTTTTGGAGTGAATTCTGGAAAAGGAAGCATTTTGGACGTTTTTGGAGCATAAAAGTGAAGAAAACGGCAAAGTCTTAATTTTCCTTGCTGGGAACAGTACCTGACGGCGTCAAGAGCATTTTGATGACGCCGTCAAGAGTAAAAGTGGTGACGATCCAGAAGAAACGTGACGGCGTCACCCAAGGCCGTCACGTGTTAACTTGTCAGAACTTGCGCGCGGAGTAGCTGATATTGTTTTGGTCATAACTTTTGCATACTGATGCATAGGGATTGCACCAGGCTTTACCTCTCGAGGGATCTCGAGAAGCTTACAACCCCCACCAGGCAGTGTACCTGATCGTTGTAGTATAGTATAGTGACAAGTACCGGGGGATTGATCGTTCAGCTAGGAATAGTGTCGTTAGGATTGAAATTAATCTAACTAGGTCTAAAGGTGAAGGATGATTCTTTTTATGTTTTTATATTTTATAAAAAGCAAGTAAAAATCTCGGGTATTGGAAGGAGGGGCGGAATTAGTTGCTAATCAACTAACCCAAAAGCTACTAATTGAACTAATTAACAAAAAAAGTAAACTAGGGTTCTACAAGGTAAGTGAAGCATGTCTACCTATGATATGTTACTCATTGCTAGCTATCCAATTCTACCTATTGAATTGTCACACCTTGCTTTAATTGACGGGTTGTATTTCTTAATACCATTCATGGGGTGGCGTACTTACTTCCCCAATCCTATAAGCTCCTACTTCACTCCTATGTCGAGCCGGCTAAGAAGCTCCTAACATGGGATCACTAGAATTTGTTCATGCATTAAATACAACCATAAAAACCTAGTACACATCGGTTCATGTTTCTTAAGACGTTCAAGCATGTTACCCTATGGAAGTCTGCCAGTTTTCTTAAGCCTAACATCGAATTCATTCAATTAAACAAGAGACAATAGAAAACAAGAATTATAAGCTAAATTAACTAGACCTATTAAAGTGTCACGCCTTAATTGATGAAGATAGACACAAACATCAACAAGGAATCAATAATATCTAATCAATTATATACAAGTTTCACACAATCATAAGTAGACACAAGATGAATTAGCAAAACATAATCAAAGAAGGACAATCAACAATAATAATGAAAGACATAATTGAGATAGAATCATCAAACCAATACATGATGTTTATGGAGTGATAAAAACCCTCTAAGTTGCTGGAAAAACACCTACCTAAACCCAAGAATCGACCTTAGGGTTTAGGGCTTACAAAAAGTGAAGTTAAGATGTTATATTTATAGGCATGTTTTCTGTCGGCCCATCTTGACGGTGTCAGCTTGTTTCTCTTGACGCCGTCATGACCATTTTTTCCCCAAATTGTAGATCTCTTCGTCCTCTTCGCATGGGCTTTTGAATCACCTAAATCCGAGTTTGTATGCAAAAGTTATGACCAAAACAATATCAGCTACTCCGCGCGCAAGTTTTGACAAGTTAACACGTGACGGCCTTGGGTGACGCCTTCACGTTTCTTCTGGGCCATCACCACTTTAACTCTTGACGCCGTCAGGTACTGTTCCCAGCAAGGAAAATTAAGACTTTGCCGTTTTCTTCACTTTTATGCTCCAAAAACGTCCAAAATGCTTCCTTTTCCAGAATTCACTCCCAAAGTACCTAAAATCACAAAAAGAACGATTTAGGGCAATATTTGATCAAATAAATTCAATTTCGGGCTTAAATGACCTCTTAAAAGTGGTTCATTTTTTGCCTCATCATATACCCTTACACTTGAGATTTGCTTATCCTCAAGCAAATGCATTTTTATTATAGTCAAAATACAAGTTAGAGGTCATTTAACACTAATATAAAAGTATTACAATAAATAATCATTCCACTAAAGACCAAAGACAAGCACGGAGGTCATATACCAGCACCTCACAAATAGTGTTTAGATACTCACATCTCTCGGGTGTAATAAAGTAATATCACAATATGGAAACGGAAAATATCTCTCACCACCTGTCATAGCAAAATAGATTACCATAGGCTTGGGAAAGGATCAAACCTCCACTACATAGCGTAAGCACCTAGGATAAACTATCAAAGAGGTATTTTTAAAGGGTTGTAACGTTAGGTGTAGGGATATGGAATACACAGTTTTGTTGGATATAGGCAGTCTTTACTGGTGGCGAGTTAACAATCTTGGTTAATTACATGTACAATATGGCGTTGCTAAGCCAAGACTAGGGATGGCAAAAGCACCCGAAACCGACGGGGAAAACCGAAACCCGAACCGGTTGGGTCGGGTTCGGGAGCGGGTTGGCAGGTTTGGATGCGGGTTTGGGTATTGATATAAGTTTTTAGCCAGGTACGGGTTCGGGTACGGGTTCTGGTAATACCCGCCTGATTACCCGTATCTGTTTACCCGAATTTATATCCGCTTTATTGATATTATAATTAACTAGAATATATATGTATTATATATAATTTCTTCCATTATAGTTTTTTATATACGTATCTCTATTACATAACATATTTTATTTTGTAGATGAATTATTTAAAAGCATTAAATCATTTGATACTATACTCATTTTCTTTAACTAAAAAAAATGATTATATTAGAGTGTTTTCCTTTGTTTTTCGGTGGATTTTAGTGTCACTTAATGTTAATACCGTCATTTTGTCTATATATTATTCAATTATATATTATTCACTTGGGGATAACCGAAACCCGCGGAGAAACCCGAAAAACCGATGGATAATATTAATCGGGTACCCGACGGGTTTTGGGGCGGGTTTGGGTATGGATATTATAAACGGGTACGAGTACGGGTTCACTAAAACCCGACCCAAACCCGACCCGTTGCCATCCCTAGCCAAGACTAGACTCGACTTTAGCTAATAAATGAAAAATAACAAAAAACATAAAATAAACATAGAATGAAATGGGATGGTAGTCCGTATGTTTTTTCTCTTTTCTTTTTCTTTTTCTTGATTTTTTCGATTTCTTTTTTTTTTTTTTTTTTTTTTTTTTTTTTTTTGCATACACTCTTACCCTACCATCCAAAATAATACATCATAGGGAATGAACATTCCCCTTACACTTGAATCTTTACATACTTTACAATAAACTAATCTAATGACTCAAATTAAGAAAATCAAAACACTTGGAGTACTTTTAAGATTAACGTACATATGGGGGTAATATATGATGTTCTTCCCCATTACTTCATAAAATAAGTACTTTACCCATAAGTCCCAATCGTCCCAAAACAATATGTACAAGGATATGACTCAACTTAGCAACCATGTAATCAACTAGATAATTAACTAAGGTGTTAATACAAATATCGCCTAAAAACGTTATTTATATTTTACGATCTTTGCTAAGTTTTGTTAATAACAAAGTATGAACTTTAGCTAAAAGTAAATTATCACTTTGAGTGTTTAAGTCTTGTTTAACTAATGTTTACATTTTCTTTTAAACTAAACATTGGTTTTATTTCTTAAATTAGAAATAGTCACATCACATTTATGGCAAGTTTTGTCATTATGTATTTATGGCAAGTTATGTGTTTGACTTGCTTTCATGTTGCTTGCAAGTATCATGTTTGACTTACTTTAAGTGATGTGACATTGTTTGGTTGCTAGAAGTTATGAGACAAGACATTGTTTGGTTTGGGAAGTTATTGCAAAAACCTACTGCAGACCCGGCGGTACCCTGGGGGTACACGGGCGGAACCCATCTGAAGGTTCCGCCTGATCCGCCAAGCTTGCAGTATGGTGTGCTATAAATACCAAGCCATAACTTGATTTTTGGCTAACACTTTTAGGACATATATTCTCACATATTCTCTCAACTAACTCAGTAACCCTTGACTTGTGTGATTCTCTTATGTAGCAAGGAACTCCACAAGATCATTCAAGAAGTTACAAGCTTCAACTCTAAAGTTGCAAGTCTTGATAGCTTGGTCATGTATAAGCTTTGGTAGTTTATACTTCATGTGTGTCATGTATGTAGAAGTTATAGGTTAGTATTTTAGGCCTCAAAATACAAAGAGTGTTGGGAGTTGTTGTACCCTAGTAAAAGAACTAACGGGAGTGGTTGTACCCTTGGTAAAGAACTCGACATCTAGCTTTGTGTCGGTAAAAGTGTAAGCGACGAATGGGAGTGGTTGTACCCTTGTAAAAGAACTCGACATCTAGCTTAGTGTCGGTAAAAGTGTAAGCGACGTTGTAAAGGTTTTCTCCGCCGGTGAAAGGAGATTGTTGATTAGTGCTTATAACTCTCGAGTTGGAAACTCGGGGCGTGGATGTAGGGCAAGGAAAAAGAGTCCTTGTAGCCGAACCACGATAAACAATCGTGTTGTGGTTTTATCGTTTCTTTCTTTATCTTTGCTTATTACATGTTGTCTTTTAGTTACAATTGCTAATCACATATAAAGCTTTCCAAAAGAATTAAAACAAGTAAAGTTGTACTTATATCTTAAAACAAATGTAAAGCTTTTCAAAGAACTAAAACAAGCAAAGTTAGGATCATCACAAGTAAAGCTTTTCAAAGTATGAAACAAGTAAAGTTAGAATTGTTATTTACATGAAAAGCTTTTCAAAGAATCAAACATATAAAGTTATGTTTATATCTTTAAGCAAACGTAAGGTTTCTAAAAGGATATTTAAGATAAATAAGAATCGAAAAAGCGGTTAACTATTCAACCCCCCTTCTAGTTTTCCACAATTGGTATCAGAGCTATGTTACTCAAGATCTTTAAAATAGAATGTATTTTAAAACTTGGATCGATCCATGGATTTTGAAAATCTCAAAGAAGGGCAACCTATTCAAAACTAACCGCTTTTTGTAATAGAAAACTTACTTGAATGGAAAAGTAATTTTGAAAACTATGTGAAATCAATTGATCAAGATCTTTGGCATATTAATTCTTTTGGTAATTTCAAATCAAAGAAAACAAGTTTTTGAAAACCATGATAACTAACTTAAATTTGGTAAAAATACTAAAGCTAAAACAATGATTTATAAAGCTTTAGTACCAAAAATGAAAGAATGACATTTAGAAAAATATGTTAGATTTTCATCAAGATATATGTCAAGCCAAAGATGATCAAGTTGATCTCACAAATGTATTAGAAATCTTAGATATATTAATTGATTGATTTTTAGTTGAGATGAATACATGTACTACTAGTTTAAATGTTTTAAATGAAGGTGTAAGTGAAGACGATTACTCATGACGAGCTCTTAGTGGACTTGCTTACGATTCATGGAATAACACGGATGAAGATGTAGCCAACCATCCGGTTTGTGATTCTAAACTAGATAAAACATCAAGCAAGGTACACTTTGAAACCAAACACTTTTGCTTTGACAAATTTATCCTAGAGTTTACTAAACTAGAAAATGAGTCTAAAACGTTTATGCAACATGGACCTAAAAACTATCTTCAAGAAAGAGTCTTCAAAATCTTTTAAGAAAATCTTTGAAAAGGAAATCTTATTAGAAGATAAAATGTCAAGTATTGAGAGTAATGTTGAAATTAATCTAGAATGTAAATTATGTCTAGATTACAAACATGAGATTAAAATGCAAAATGAGAAAGGAAAAATTATTAGTTAAATTTGATGAAAGCTCAAAATCTTTTGAAAGATTCTTGAGGAGTCAAAGGTTGTTTAAAGATAAAACCGGATTAGGATTTAACTCAAAAGCACCATTAACTAATAAAACAAAGCAAGTAAAATTTGTCTAACCTAGAAGAGAGATTTAGAAATAATTCTATCTCTAATAGAAACTCATGATAGAAGAATTAAGATTATCATTTTCTATGCTTTTATATGATTGTCTAACCTTCTTGGATACATGAGTAATTGAGTTTCAAAGCGTGTCGTCAAACCAAGACTCTACGCGTTGTGTTTATCCTCTTGATAGCATCTCTATGCAATTTAAAAAGTACACATTACTTCAACTTGAATTTAATAGTCTCTTGCTTCTAGCATTATGTGTTAGAATATGTGTTATTAGTAATACTCTAAAAGTATTTACTTGCTATTAGTAATAACTAGGATTAGATTCTATGCAACAAGGAAATTCGTCTTTAGTACTAGTAGGAGATATAAGGTGCTTTGGTTCTTTAACCATCAAGAGATAAACACGAGAAACTCTTGAGTGAGTCTCACTCAACTCTTGCTTACAAGTGAGCTAACTAAGAATTTCCTAAGTGTTAAAATGTCTAACACTTTTGTGATGCTTGCAAAACAAACCTTTGTTAAATAACATTCTCAAACACCATACTTTGAGTCTTAAATTGTGTTTTTCTTCAATCACTCCTTTATGATAATCTCACATAAAACACACAAGGTGAAATAAATCACATTAGCATATATTAGGATGAGTGAAAGAAAATAAGTTTTCAACATCTAGGATTTACTCATCAAATGTGACACATAGTCTCATGATGTTGTACCTCTTAGACTTTTTCAAAACAAATAGAGTTCATAGTGTCTTAAGTAAGAAAACCCAAAGAGTCGAGGAGTCGTTGAATATGACATTTAACGAGTGATCTCCTCCTTCTATGATATCATCTTTGGTAGATGATAACTTAGTCGAAAGTCCAATGATGGCAAGACAAGTATTTTGTGTAAAACATCAAGAATAAAAGTATAAAATAACATCTCCTCACCATGAGACAAACATTGAATCAATCAAAATTGACATAAGTTATAAAACTTGATTTATAGGTCATAGTTGTGTCTAAACAAATTCAACAAAAACAATTTTTGGAATTTAGAATAAAACAACTAGTGAAACGAAATTGATATTTCAAAGTAATCAAGTGAGTATAGTGTCAATATTTGAAAGACCTTTTGATAATAAAAGCAAGCCACAAAAGCAAGGGATTTTAACTTAAAGACATTCCTAGTTGCTCTCTTGTTCTCAAGGGTTAAGTTATTGATGACTTATCAAGAATGAGATTAGTAAATCCGTAGGTAAAACTAAACGTAGAGAAATGTTTGGAAGACTACTTGTTCTCATAACAATTAGATTCAACATTATGTTTAGCTTTTGTCTATGTGCTCGTGTTAAAGAAGATCCTTAAACAACTCTTTAATTGAGCATATTTGGATACATCATAAGGTACTACACAACTAGGATTATGGTCTCCCAAAAGAACGGGAATAGAAACCATAGTGTATGCCAAATGGAATTATGTCGGTAATAAGTTGATAAGAAAAACACAAGTGGTACTTGCTCTTTTATACTTACTTACCCAATGATTCTCCAAAACGCGTAAGATTCTCAAATTAGTATCGGATGGAGAAGCACATCAACAAGCTCCACTTGAACAAGCAAACTCGCATCAACAACGGAATTCATCTTATCAACATTGTTATACCTTCAACAAAGGAAGCATCGACTTCAGCGACAATTCAATCCATTATGTTCTTAATTGACATATTGTGATTCATCATCATCGTCTTGGTAAAAATGTTCATTGAGGAACATCTTAACTAAGAAAGTCTTATACGTTAACCATTCTATCAACGTTTTCACAAAACCTCTTGAATGAGAAGCATTCATCATCCCTAGGCTTAGTCAAGGACTCATAAGACCTAAAACCTTAGTTTTGAACATTAGGATAAAACCACAAAAATCAAGACAATTCCTTTTGAGTTTTCCCTGCAGATCCCACGGCACCCTCAGACCATACGGGCGGAACCCACTTTTTGGTTCCGCCTGGTCCGCCAAATCTACAGGATATTTTATTTTTAATTTCAAAACCAAACACCTCTTTACTCACAACACCAACTTACCATCAGCCCATAAGATTCACAAAATGAGCAAAACTTCAAGCATATTCCTCATAACCTTTCATCACTCAAACCTCAAACAACCAATGTGAAATGAGAAACCGAGTTATCCTTTGTCATATCAATATCGAGTCATCCACCACTTCCATGCCCTCAATGAAACCAAGTGTCAATATCATCTTCACCAATAACTCCACCTAGTCATCTTCACAAGAAGATTCCACAATGTAACCAAACAAGTGTGTCATCCCCACTATAACCTAACCTATTAAGATTAAATCACCTTTCATGATACATAAACCTATGTTCACCTTTGTGTCGCTCTTTGAAACAAAGGGCAATTGTCATGTCCATACTCTCATTAACATATTTGTCTATGTCGTCAAAAGTCAAGTGAATTTCATTATGAAATGCGTCTCTTCCACTTTCTAGCAAGTGAAGAACACAAAGAAGATATCCAAGCTTTAAGTGTTGTCAAACAATCACCATCTCATTTCACATATCCACTCTCGGTCGTCACCCATACTTTACCACCGTTCACCACATTGTTAAAACAAATGAAAAACGTCATTGAAACATCACTTGCATTACAAAACATTTTTAAGCATCAAAATGAGTCAAGTCAACCGCACCTCCACATTGTTTTCATATAGGCACACACTAGAACATACACATTACAATAGTCATTTACTTAAATGTGAAATTTTGATTTTCTAGGAATCATCATGCCTCATCTAACTCACTACGACCACAAGAACACCATCAAGTACCTACCCAAACTCCACAAAACCAAAGGTCTCACTCAAACTTAAATCGTTGTCTTCAAAACCTTAGGAAAACGATATGTCCCTAAGGGTAGAACCATTGATCCATCCTTCTTAGAAGGTACAAACCTCTACACGGAATTTGCCACAATCAACTTTGAGTGTCTCTTAGAAATCGACGAGCCTATTCGTTCTAGGTTTATTTTAGAATTCTATGCATTCATCACCCTCTCCAAGGATGAGTACGGTCGCATGTCTATTAACTTTAGGGCTAGTAGTCATTAATACTCCCTCACTCTTGAGGTGTCTGCTCAAATCCTAGGTGTCTCAAACCATGGTACTTGCATCTACTCCTACTTGCACTCCCTCTCAACTCTTGACACACTCTTTGACCACATCTATCCCTATGATACCCCTCTTGTGTCCAAAAATGAACTACGTGACCTCCTCTTCATTAGGACCACCAACACTAGGAGAACTAGAACTGGAAATGAGGTCATCTAGGACCCATATGGTATGGAATTCAATGAACTCAAGCCCCAATTAAAAGAATGGGAAGAACTCCTTAGAACCAATGAAATTAGCACCATAGGAAACCGGGATCACATCAATGTTTGTCTTAGCTACATGCTCTATAGCATTTCCACCGGTCAACCTTTTAACTTAGCCTATAACCTCGCCAAAAGAATGGCCGACATACCTTTGGTAGGAACAACCGCTCTTCCTTATGGAATACTTCTCACCCGCCTCTTTAGAACAATCTCTCATTCCTCACATCTTCGTTCCTCTAAGTGATAAACTAGTTTTCAAAGGTAAGGTCAAACGTACTCGCTCACCTACACCATCATCATCATCATCTGACATGAGAGAGGATGATTAACTTCCTAACTCTAAGTTACCTCCTTTAGACTACCTTCTAGAACTCCCCGTCATTGAAAATGTATCCGAAGTGTTCAAGCAAACCAAATGAATTTTTAAGTGCTTTGGAAGGTACCTAAGCAAGCTCAATAAGAGGATAGACCGGTTATGAGACGATTAAGGAGTGTTTGGCTTAAGAATGCCTTAGAATCGTCTTTGTGTTAAAACTACGTGAATTATGTGTTTTTCACTTTCATGGTCTATTATGATTGATGGATTATGTTTTGTATGCTCTTTTATGATTAATGACAATATTGGTGGTATGTGTCAATTTCATGCTTATGGTAAAATTCACTAAGTTAAGTGAAAATCGTTAGCCCCTGGTCAAAGTCCTAAGAGATGAATGTCTATATGCCCAATTTTTGCATTTCCTAATCTGTCATATAGTAAATTTTCATTTCCAAGAGTTTTCGAAAATTTTGAAAATCGTTTCGCGGGTCAAAAACGCGGACTGTGAAGTTTTTCAGGCCTGGCGGATCCGGCGGATCCCAAATTTGGGTTCCGCCAGTACAATTTCTGGGAATTCCAGAATTGGCCCAACAGACCAGGCGGATCCCAAAACAGGGTTCCTTCTGTGTAGTCTCAGGGTGCCGCCAGTACCTGCAGAAAATTTGTGAACATTTTTCTTAAGATCATAACTTGTAAAGTGTCAAATCATTATCCCAAGTGAGAAACATCTTTCATTAACACCAACAACCATATTGGAACAAACCTCACTCACTAAAACAATTAGGAAGCCACTTCCCTCCAAAAATTCAAATTCAAACATAACTAACCCAAGGAACCCTTTTAAAGGATCCTTCAAACCATTGAAACATTTTCAACCAAATCACATCCCATGATCACAAAGCATTGAGTGCATACGTTGATCTTTCACTCCATCCTATTACATTGAATTAACATCAGATGATGTGACATGGTCATGAAAATCATTTGAAACCTCATTCTTTGAATGGTAGAACATCAAATCCAAACACCCATTTCAACACCTTTTCAACCTTATAAATTTGAAAGTTTTGCAACAATTCAAATCACACCATAACCATCAAAATCCTTCTCAAAAGCCACTAGGATTAGTGTCAAACCTTGTTGCTTCAACAAAACCGTCAAGTCAAGCTCATCATCTTCAAGTGATGCTTTGCTTAATATTTCTTCACCTATCCAAGATTTCCTTAACCTCACTACCTCAACACCATCCTCAACACATTTCAATACCAATGTGATCACTATTCAAGATTTGCTTAATCTTGCTACTTCAACACTTACACCAATGGAACTTTTCCATACACCACCAACATCACCACATCCACTATTGGAAACTTTTGAAAACCTATCACCTAAACCATCAAGCCCTCCATCATTGTCACCTTTTAACACCATTGCCCAAATGGAAACCCATCAACAACCAATATTTCAACCAAACGAGTCATTGGATGATGCACCTCATCCACCGTCATTGCTTGAGAGTTTGGCCTACCTTTATGCTAAATCCTCAATTTTTCCAAATGATCAAGGTCATACACACCTACAATCATTTGTGTTTCACCCCATTCACAAAAACCTTCATGGTAACCATTTACAAATAACCAAGCCTACACCATTTTGTTCAAACAACAACCACCACAACAACAATAACTACCACCACCTCAAGAACCTTCCCAACACTTTGAATCTCTATTTTCTTCGTATAAGAAAATAAAAGCATCTCAATGATCTTCCACCAAGACCAACAACAACCACCACCTTTCACAAATGAATAACCAAGGTCATTGCTTAACCAAAATAAGTCTTTCGACCACAACCAACCACCACAACAAGAGTATCATCACCCAAAACCATTGTTGTTTCACCCTATCCAATAAAATGAGGTTTATCCTAAACCACATTGTGGAACGTCTCAAGTTTAGAGTCTCCAAAATGAAACAAAACCGTTTCTTTTGGAAAATGTTGCTCATTAAAACCAACAAACCAAGTTTAGAGTACCAACACCACCTCAAGTTTAGAGTCTCCAAAATGAAACAAAACCGTTTCTTTTGGAAAATGTTTCCCATTTAAACCAACAAACCAAAACCCGTGTCACCCTCTCAACCTTCAAACTAAAGCCCGCTACAACCACAACCCACATTTTCTTCCTTAAACAACCTTAGCCTTGTTTTTGGAAAATGTTTCTCACAAAGGAAAATGATGATTTCCTTATAGCTTTTTATGGTCGTAGCTTATTTGTAGCTTTTTCTTTATTTCTAGAGGTAGGATAGTGTAACCAAAATTTCTTGTCTTTGACTTTTTAAGAAGTCTAAATTTTACATGAAATGAAGTTCACTACACTATAAGGTTTTCTTTGTTTGTTGACCATTTTAGGTATGATATGTGAACTACACCTTTATATGGTACCATACATAAATCTTGTGTTTTAGAAACTAACCTCTCTTTTTGTAGGTTCATTATCCATGTTTTCCTTCCTTGAAACTCCATTTAGGGGAGTAATATTCAAGGGGGAGCATGAGCATTGCATTATTCCGCTTCACAACTCTAAGTTGTGTTTTTAAACATGAAATGCTTTCATGACTTATCTTGTGCGGAAACTAACTTTTCTTTTGTAGGTTCAAAATCCATGTCTCCTCTCTTGGCACTCCATTTAGGGGGAGTATCAACCAAGGGGGAGCATGCCTATAATTCCGCTTCGCTACTCTTCTTTTTGTTTCGACAAAAAGGGGGAGAATTTATATGAAACTTGCTCTATTATTTTAAACTTCCGCGTAGCTAACTCTTTGCAAAAACAAGTTTCATTACTAACTTTACAAGACTTAACACTAAATCTTATGACTTACTTTTAAATAAAGTTTATGTTTTGTCATCAACAAAAAGGGGGAGATTGTTAATACAAATATCGCCTAAAAACGTTATTTATATTTTACGATCTTTACTAAGTTTTGTTAATAACAAAGTATGAACTTTAGCTAAAAGTAAATTATCACTTTGAGTGTTTAAGTCTTGTTTAACTAATGTTTACATTTTCTTTTAAACTAAACATTGGTTTTATTTCTTAAATTAGAAATAGTCACATCACATTTATAGCAAGTTTTGTCATTATGTATTTATGGTAAGTTATGTGTTTGACTTGCTTTCATGTTGCTTGCAAGTATCATATTTGACTTACTTTAAGTGATGTGACATTGTTTGGTTGCTAGAAGTTATGAGACAAGACATTGTTTGGTTTGGGAAGTTATTGCAAAAACCTACTGCAGACCCGGCGGTACCCTGGGGGTACACGGGCGGAACCCATCTGAAGGTTCCGCCTGATCCGCCAAGCTTGCAGTATGGTGTGCTATAAATACCAAGCCATAACTTGATTTTTGGCTAACACTTTTAGGACATATATTCTCACATATTCTCTCAACTAACTCAGTAACCCTTGACTTGTGTGATTCTCTTATGTAGCAAGGAACTCCACAAGATCATTCAAGAAGTTACAAGCTTCAACTCTAAAGTTGCAAGTCTTGATAGCTTGGTCATGTATAAGCTTTGGTAGTTTATACTTCATGTGTGTCATGTATGTAGAAGTTATAGGTTAGTATTTTAGGCCTCAAAATACAAAGAGTGTTGGGAGTTGTTGTACCCTAGTAAAAGAACTAACGGGAGTGGTTGTTCCCTTAGTAAAGAACTCGACATCTAGCTTTGTGTCGGTAAAAGTGTAAGCGACGAATGGGAGTGGTTGTACCCTTGTAAAAGAACTCGACATCTAGCTTAGTGTCGGTAAAAGTGTAAGCGACGTTGTAAAGGTTTTCTCCGCCGGTGAAAGGAGATTGTTGATTAGTGCTTATAACTCTCGAGTTGGAAACTCGGGGCATGGATGTAGGGCAAGGAAAAAGAGTCCTTGTAGCCGAACCACGATAAACAATCGTGTTGTGGTTTGATCGTTTCTTTCTTTATCTTTGCTTATTACATGTTGTCTTTTAGTTACAATTGCTAATCACATATAAAGCTTTCCAAAAGAATTAAAACAAGTAAAGTTGTACTTATATCTTAAAACAAATGTAAAGCTTTTCAAAGAACTAAAACAAGCAAAGTTAGGATCATCACAAGTAAAGCTTTTCAAAGTATGAAACAAGTAAAGTTAGAATTGTTATTTACATGAAAAGCTTTTCAAAGAATCAAACATATAAAGTTATGTTTATATCTTTAAGCAAACGTAAGGTTTCTAAAAGGATATTTAAGATAAATAAGAATCGAAAAAGCGGTAAACTATTCAACCCCCCTTCTAGTTTTTCACATAAGGGTTTAACAAATAACAATAATGCACTAAAGATGAGTGCATACATGGATGGCTAAGGCGATTTGGTTGTACATTCAAGTGGGGTGTAACAAATTCTTCCTTTAAGTAAGATGCTTAAAGTTAGAAACGAAAAGATAGGCTCGGAGGGGTGTACTAGGGGTTTCGTGTACTAAAAATGAGTACAACGCTAAGGTGTGGGAAAATTAATTGACTTAACTAGCCAAGTAATATGACTTAAATGGTCAAGTAATTATGATACGGGTTTAACACAAGGGTGATCCTAATGCCTCTTATCATGTAGTAAATCCTACTACACGAATGTAGTCTCACTAGCGGTCTCGGGATGCATCACTAACGCAAGTTCTAGAATCTAACTGCTGCCGGTATACTCATAAGCACTAATAGTAAATGCTTTTCCTATCAAATCTAAAGGCAAACCTCACATATTTGGGTGGAATTTTTTTTTGAATACTACGGTTTTGTGCTAGTCATACAATCTCCTATCCATGAGACACTTGCTATGGCTAAAGTTTCACTCCTAAATGTTGTAAAAAATTTTAAATTTGGCGCTAAAATTGCACTAACAAGTATTTCTCATAGTTTTATTACACATCTACCATCAAACAAACAAACTCAAGCGAAAGTGTTTCCTATGAGGTATCATCATTTACCCTCCCCTTACACTTAGGATGAACATTGTCCCCAATGTTCAATTAAAGAATGTAAAAGTGAAATAGGTAAAAGAAGGAAAACAAATACTCCCCTGATTCGTTTGGTGTGGATAGTGTGGTAACAAGGTTAGATCTTCCTCCAAGAAAATGAACATTCAAAGCTTCCCTTCCAGAAATATAAATCATCTTCTTGTCCAATATAACCTGTTAAATCGGAGAAAACGAACACAAAAACCCAAAGCATCAATCCGAACAAACAAAACTCACAACTAGATGTAATTCCAGACTTAGGAATAAAAACAAAACAATTAAAGATATAATGCTTGTGGAATGAATGTTTGCAGATTTCCTGGAGTTTATAAAACTAAAGAATCAACAAAAACTTTAAGACTCCGGTATAAACAAAACTTGCAAAATTTTTCAGAATTTTACACATGATGCCGTCAGGAGTTAACTCCTGACGCCGTCAGAAGTGACCTACAGAAATCTTTACGTTAAGTTTCCGGAAAATTTCTAGAAAAACTTATACCTTACTTCCTGGAAAATCCTGCAAAACATCATTATGACTCGATACAAGCATTTGACTCAAACAATTACTAATACACGTGTTCATTTAATATTGTTGTGGTTCATGCTCAATTTCGTTCTTATAAACAAATTTGGATCTCCCTTACACTTATCTTTTTGCAAAATACCTTTATATGCAATTAAGACGAAGTTAAAAACAAAATAAAGCATTTTCACAATTCACTTTGAAACATGAGCTACAAACAACAAAAATAAAACATGCATACGGAAACAAATAAAATCAAATAAACAAACAAACAAACAAATAAATAAATAAAGCTTGGGTTGCCTCCCAATAAGCGCTTGTTTTTGTTCGAGTCACGAGTCTGACTCTACCCTTATTTAACGGAAATAGGGGAGGTTTTCCCTACATTTAGGATTAAGTGCGGGTGGAAGTAGCGATACACACCCTTAGGGTGGAAATATGCCACGTGAGTTGAAGGGGTGAGTGAATGGCTTCCTTCATCCTAAAACTACCCAGATAATATTGGTTGATGGGTGGGTCGGTTCCTCTTTTGTCTCCTAGAAATATATCTAAGGATGGAAAGGTGTGTAAAGATTGAGGTTCCGGTTCATCAACACTAGGAAATTCCCTAGAACTAGGAGTAAGGTTATCACTACAAGTATTCAAACCTATATCCTCAAGTGGTGCCTGGTCCAAGGGTTCTACCTCCATCGGAATTCCTAAAGTTTCTTCTACTTCTTCCGGGTAAGTCACGGGCGGTGTGTGTGCCTCAAATAAGAAAAAATTCTCACTTGATAGGAATCTAACGAGTAGACCTAATAAAAATCAAATTCAACCTAAACAATAACTATTCCCCGGGCTGCGGTGCCAAAAACTTGATGCGTAGGGATTGCACCAGGCTTTACCTCTCTAGGGATCTCGAGAAGCTTACAACTCCCACCAGGCAGTGTACCTGATCGTTGTAGTATAGTATAGTGACAAGTACCGGGGGATTGATCGTTCAGCTAGGAATAGTGTCATTAGGATTGAAATTAATCTAACTAGGTCTAAAGGTGAAGGATGATTCTTTTTATGTTTTTATATTTTATGAAAAGCAAGTAAAAATCTCGGGTATTGGAAGGAGGGGCGGAATTAGTTGCTAATCAACTAACCCAAAAGCTACTAATTGAACTAATTAACAAGAAAAGTAAACTAGGGTTCTACAAGGTAAGTGAAGCATGTCTACCTATGATATGTTACTCCTTGCTAGCTATCCAATTCTACATATTGAATTGTCACACCTTGCTTTAATTGACGGGTTGTATTCCTTAATACCATTCATGGGGTGGCGTACTTACTTCCCCAATCCTATAAGCTCCTACTTCACTCCTATGTCGAGCCGGCTAAGAAGCTACTAACATGGGATCACTAGAATTTGCTCATGCATTAAATACAACCATTAAAACCTAGTACACATCGGTTCATGTTTCTTAAGACGTTCAAGCATGTTACCCTATGGAAGTCTGCCAGTTTTCTTAAGCCTAACATCGAATTCATTCAATTAAACAAGAGACAACAGGAAACAAGAATTATAAGCTAAATCAACTAGACCTATTAAAGTGTCACGCCTTAATTGATGAAGATAGACACAAACATCGACAAGGAATCAATAAGATCTAATCAATTATATACAAGTTTCACACAATCATAAGTAGACAAAAGATGAATTAGCAAAACATAATCAAAGAAGGACAATCAACAATAATAATGAAAGACATAATTGAGATAGAATCATCAAACCAATACATGATGTTTATGGAGTGATAAAAACCCTCTAAGTTGCTGGAAAAACACCTACCTAAACCCAGGAATCGACCTTAGGGTTTAGGGCTTACAAAAAGTGAAGTTATGATGTTATATTTATAGGCATGTTTTCTGTCGGCCCATCTTGACGGCGTCAGCTCGTTTCTCTTGATGCCGTTATGACCATTTTTTCCCCAAATTGTAGATCTCTTCGTCCTCTTCGCATGGGCTTTTGAATCACCTAAATCCGAGTTTTATGCAAAAGTTATGACCAAAACAATATCAGCTACTCCGCGCGCAAGTTTTGACAAGTTAACACGTGACGGCCTTGGGTGACGCCTTCACGTTTCTTCTGGGCCATCACCACTTTAACTCTTGACGCCGTCATAAAAAGCCTCTTGACGCCGTCTGGTACTGTTCCCAGCAACGAAAATTAAGACTTTGCCGTTTTCTTCACTTTTATGCTCCAAAAACGTCCAAAATGCTTCCTTTTCCAGAATTCACTCCCAAAGTACCTAAAATCACAAAAAGAACGATTTAGGGCAATATTTGATCAAATAAATTCAATTTCGGGCTTAAATGACCCCTTAAAAGTGGTTCATTTTTTGCCTCATCATATACCCTTACACTTGAGATTTGCTTATCCTCAAGCAAATGCGTTTTTATTCTAGTCAAAATACAAGTTAGGGGTCATTTAACACTAATATAAAAGTAATTACAACAAATAATCATTCCACTAAAGACCAAAGACAAGCACGGAGGTCATATACCAGCACCTCACAAATAGTGTTTAGATACTCACATCTCTCGGGTGTAATAAAGTAATATCACAATATGGAAACGGAAAATATTTCTCACCACCTGTCATAGCAAAATAGATTACCATAGGCTTGGGAAAGGATCAAACCTCCACCATATGGCGTAAGCACCTAGGATAAACTATCAAAGAGGTCTTTTTAAAGGGTTGTAACGTTAGGTGTAGGGATATGGAATACACGGTTTTGTTGGATATAGGCAGTCTTTACTGGTGGCGAGTTAACAATCTTGGTTAATTACATGTACAATATGGCATTGCTAAGCCAAGACTAGGGATGGCAAAAGCACCCGAAACCGACGGGGAAAACCGAAACCCGAACCGGTTGGGTCAGGTTCGGGAGCGGGTTGGCAGGTTTGGATGCGGGTTTGGGTATTGATATAAGTTTTTAGCCAGGTACGGGTTTGGGTACGGGTTCTGGTAGTACCCGCCTGATTACCCGTATCCGTTTACCCGAATTTATACCCGCTTTATTGATATTATAATTAACTAGAATATATATGTATTATATATAATTTCTTCCATTATAGTTTTTTATCTACGTATCTCTATTACATAACATATTTTATTTTGTAGATGAATTATTTAAAAGCATTAAATCATTTGATACTATATTCATTTTCTTTAACTAAAAAAAAATGATTATATTAGAGTGTTTTCCTTTGTTTTTCGGTGGATTTTAGTGTCACTTAATGTTAATACCGTCATTTTGTCTATATATTATTCACTTGGGGATAACCGAAACCCACGGAGAAACCCGAAAAATCGATGGATAATATTAATCGGGTACCCGACGGGTTTTGGGGCGGGTTTGGGTATGGATATTATAAACGGGTACGAGTACGGGTTCACTAAAACCCGACCCAAACCCGACCCGTTGCCATCCCTAGCCAAGACTAGACTCGACTTAAGCTAATAAATGAAAAATAACAAAAACATAAAATAAACATAGAATGAAACGGGATGGTAGTCCGTATGTTTTTTCTCTTTTCTTTTTCTTGATTTTTTCGATTTTTTTTTTTCTTTTTTTTTTTTTTTTGCATACACTCTTACCCTACCATCCAAAATAATACATCATAGGGAATGAACATTCCCCTTACACTTGAATCTTTACATACTTTACAATAAACTAATCTAATTACTCGAATTAAGAAAATCAAAACACTTGGAGTACTTTTAAGATTAACGTACATATGGGGGTAATATATGATGTTCTTCCCCATTACTCCATAAAATAAGTACTTTACCCATAAGTCCCAATCGTCCCAAAACAATATCTACAAGGATATGACTCAACTTAGCAACCATGTAATCAATTAGATAATTAACTAAGGGTTTAACAAATAACAATAATGCACTAAAGATGAGTGCATACATGGAAGGCTAAGGCGATTTGGTTGTACATTCAAGTGGGGTGTAACAAATTCTTCCTTTAAGTAAGATGGTTAAAGTTAGAAACGAAAAGATAGGCTCGGAGGGGTGTACTAGGGGTTTCGTGTAATAAAAATGAGTACAACGCTAAGGTGTGGGAAAATTAATTGACTTAACTAGCCAAGTAATATGACTTAAATGGTCAAGTAATTATGATACGGGTTTAACACAAGGGTGATCCTAATGCCTCTTATCATGTCGTAAATCCTACTACACGGATGTAGTCTCACTAGCGGTCTCGGGATGCATCACTAACGCAAGTTCTAGAATCTAACTGCTACCGGTATACTCATAAGCACTAATAGTAAATGCTTTTCCTATCAAATCTAAAGGCAAACCTCACACATTTGGGTGGAAATTTTTTTTGAATAGTACGGTTTTGTGCTAGTCATACAATCTCCTATCCATGAGACACTTGCTATGGCTAAAGTTTCACTCCTAAATGTTGTAAAAAATTTTAAATTTGGCGCTAAAATTGCACTAACAAGTATTTCTCATAGTTTTATTACACATCTACCATCAAACAAACAAACTCAAGCGAAAGTGTTTCCTATGAGGTATCATCATTTACCCTCCCCTTACACTTAGGATGAACATTGTCCCCAATGTTCAATTAAAGAATGTAAAAGTGAAATAGGTAAAAGAAGGAAAACAAATACTCCCCTGATTCGTTTGGTGTGGATAGTGTGGTAACAAGGTTAGATCTTCCTCCAAGAAAATGAACATTCAAAGCTTCCCATCCAGAAATATAAATCATCTTCTTGTCCAATATAACCTGTTAAATCTGAGAAAACGAACATAAAAACCCAAAGCATCAATCCGAACAAACAAAACTCACAACTAGATGTAATTCCAGACTTAGGAATAAAAACAAAACAATTAAAGATATAATGCTTGTAGAATGAATGTTTGCAGATTTCCTGGAGTTTATAAAACTAAAGAATCAACAAAAACTTTAAGACTCCGGTATAAACAAAACTTGCAAAATTTTTCAGAATTTTACACATGATGCCGTCAGGAGTTAACTCCTGACGCCGTCAGAAGTGACCTACAGAAATCTTTACGTTAAGTTTCCGGAAAATTTCTAGAAAAACTTATACCTTACTTCCTGGAAAATCCTGCAAAACATCATTATGACTCGATACAAGCATTTGACTCAAACAATTACTAATACACATGTTCATTTAATATTGTTGTGGTTCATGCTCAATTTCGTTCTTATAAACAAATTTGGATCTCCCTTACACTTATCTTTTTGCAAAATACCTTTATATGCAATTAAGACGAAGTTAAAAACAAAATAAAACATTTTCACAATTCACTTTAAAACATGAGCTACAAACAACAAAAATAAAACATGCATACGGAAACAAATAAAATCAAATAAACAAACAAACAAACAAATAAATAAATAAAGCTTGGGTTGCCTCCCAATAAGCGCTTGTTTTTGTTCGAGTCACGAGTCTGACTCTACCCTTATTTAACGGAAATAGGGGAGGTTTTCCCTACACTTAGGATTAAGTGCGGGTGGAAGTAGCGATACACACCCTTAGGGTGGAAATATGCCACGTGAGTTGAAGGGGGTGAGTGAATGGCTTCCTTTATCCTAAAACTACCCAGATAATATTGGTTGATGGGTGGGTCGGTTCCTCTTTTGTCTCCTAGAAATATATCTAAGGATGGTAAGGTGTGTAAAGATTGAGGTTCCGGTTCATCAACACTAGGAAATTCCCTAGAACTACGAGTAAGGTTATCACTACAAGTATTCAAACCTATATCCTCAAGTGGTGCCTGGTCCAAGGGTTCTACCTCCATCGGAATTCCTAAAGTTTCTTCTACTTCTTCCGGGTAAGTCACGGGCGGTGTGTGTGCCTCAAATAAGAAAAAATTCTCACTTGATAGGAATCTAACGAGTAGACCTAATAAAAATCAAATTCAACCAAAACAATAACTATTCCCCGGGCTGCGGCGCCAAAAACTTGATGCGTAAGGATTGCACCAGGCTTTACCTCTCGAGGGATCTCGAGAAGCTTACAACTCCCACCAGGCAGTGTACCTGATCGTTGTAGTATAGTATAGTGACAAGTACCGGGGGATTGATCGTTCGGCTAGGAATAGTGTCGTTGGGATTGAAATTAATCTAACTAGGTCTAAAGGTGAAGGATGATTCTTTTTATATTTTTATATTTTATGAAAAGCAAGTAAAAATCTCGGGTATTGGAAGGAGGGGCGGAATTAGTTGCTAATCAACTAACCCAAAAGCTACTAATTGAACTAATTAACAAGAAAAGTAAACTAGGGTTCTACAAGGTAAGTCAAGCATGTCTACCTATGATATGTTACTCCTTGCTAGCTATCCAATTCTACCTATTGAATTGTCACACCTTGCTTTAATTGACGGGTTGTATTCCTTAATACCATTCATGGGGTGGCGTACTTACTTCCCCAATCCTATAAGCTCCTACTTCACTCCTATGTCGAGCCGGCTAAGAAGCTCCTAACATGGGATCACTAGAATTTGCTCATGCATTAAATATAACCATAAAAACCTAGTACACATTGGTTCATGTTTCTTAAGACGTTCAAGCATGTTACCCTATGGAAGTCTGCCAGTTTTCTTAAGCCTAACATCGAATTCATTCAATTAAACAAGAGACAATAGGAAACAAGAATTATAAGCTAAATCAACTAGACCTATTAAAGTGTCACGCCTTAATTGATGAAGATAGACACAAACATCGACAAGGAATCAATAAGATCTAATCAATTATATACAAGTTTCACACAATCATAAGTAGACAAAAGATGAATTAGCAAAACATAATCAAAGAAGGACAATCAACAATAATAATGAAAGACATAATTGAGATAGAATCATCAAACCAATACATGATGTTTATGGAGTGATAAAAACCCTCTAAGTTGCTGGAAAAACACCTACCTAAACCCAGGAATCGACCTTAGGGTTTAGGGCTTACAAAAAGTGAAGTTATGATGTTATATTTATAGGCATGTTTTCTGTCGGCCCATCTTGATGGCGTCAGCTTGTTTCTATTGATGCCGTCATGACCATTTTTTCCCCAAATTGTAGATCTCTTCGTCCTCTTCCCATGGGCTTTTGAATCACCTAAATCCGAGTTTGTATGCAAAAGTTATGACCAAAACAATATCAGCTACTCCGCGCGCAAGTTTTGACAAGTTAACACGTGACGGCCTTGGGTAACGCCTTCACATTTCTTCTGGGCCGTCACCACTTTTACTCTTGACGCCGTGATAAAAATCCTCTTGACGCCGTCAGGTACTGTTCCCAGCAAGGAAAATTAAGACTTTGCCATTTTCTTCACTTTTATGCTCCAAAAACGTCCAAAATGCTTCCTTTTCCAGAATTCACTCCCAAACTACCTAAAATCACAAAAGGAACGATTTAGGGCAATATTTGATCAAATAAATTCAATTCCGGGCTTAAATGACCCCTTAAAAGTGGTTCATTTTTTGCCTCATCACATACGAACTCGGATTTAGGTGATTCAAAAGCCCAAGCGAAGAGGACGAAGAGATCTACAATTTAGTGAAAAAATGGTCGTGACGCCGTCAAGAGTAACGGGCTGACGCCGTCAAGATGGGCCGACAGAAAATTAGCCTATAAGTATAACATCATAACTTCACTTTTTGTAACCCTTAAACCCTAAGGTCGATTCCTGGGTTTAGGTATGTGTTTTTCCAGCAACTTAGAGGGTTTCAATCACTCCATAAACATCGTGTATTGGTTTGATGATTCTATCTCAACTATGTCTTTCATTATTATTATTATTGATTGTCCTTCTTTGATTATGTTTTGTTAATTTACCTTGTGTCTACTTATGTTTATTTGAAACTTGTATATAATTGATTAGATCTTATTGATTCCTTGTTGATGTTTGTGTCTATCTTCATCAATTAGGGCGTGACACTTCGATAGATCTAATTGGTTTAGCTTATAATTCTTGATTCCTATTGTCTCTTGTTTGGTTGATTGTATTCGATGTTAGGCTTAAGAAAACTGGCAGACTTCCATAGGGTGACATGCTTGAACGTCTTAAGAAACATGAACCGATGTGTACTAGGTTTTTATGGTTGTATTTAATGCATGAGCGAATTCTAGTGATCCCATGTTAGGATCTTCTTAGCCGGCTCGACATAGGAGTGAAGTAGGAGCTTATAGGATTGGGGAAGTAAGTACGCCACCCCATGAATGGTATTAAGGAATACAACCCGTCAATTAAAGCAAGGTGTGACAATTCAATAGGTAGAATTGGATAACTAGCAAGGAGTAACATATCATAGGTAGACATGCTTCACTTATCTTGTAAAACCTTAGTTTAGTTTTCTTGCACATTAGTTTAATTAGTAGCTTTTGGGTTAGTTGATTAGCAACTAATTCCGCCCCTCCTTCCAATACCGGAGATTTTTACTTGCTTTTCATAAAATATAAAAGTACAAAAGAATCATCCTTCACCTTTAGACCTAGTTAGATTAATTTCAATCCTGACGACACTATTCCTGAGTTGAACGATCAATCCCCCGGTACTTGTCACTATACTATACTACAACGATCATGTACACTGCCTGGTGGGGGTTGTAAGCTTCTCGAGATCCCTCGAGAGCTAAAGCATGGTGCAATTCCCACGCATCACCTGTTTCACCTGATCATCCATTTTTGTTTGAGTTTCCACCCGGTCGTCCCGTTGAGTCGGATGCACCTTCTGAGGTTTCTGCTGAGCATGCAGAGTTAGGTGAGACTGGTAGGATGTGGGCTCAGATTACTACACAGGGCGAGAGGATCTCGCGGTTATCTGACCGACTTGTGATGGTTATTGGAGAGTTTATCGCGGAGCTGAGGGTTGATATGACTGTGGTTGTGAGCAGGACGACTGAGATGAGGAGAGGTTTGATGGAGATTCATGAGCATATTGAGGGTTTACAGCGAGGTTTTATCACAACTCGAGAGGCCGACCGCAAGCTATGGTAGAGGAATACCGAGCTAGAGAAGGAGGTGGCAGACTTTAAGAGAGACAGCGACACCCATAATGTGGACTTAGGATCATTATGGAGAGAGCTTGATGGCTTGAGGCAGGAGTTGAGGAACCTCCGCCAGCAGCGTGGCTAGATGTTTGGGTTATGTTGTCTTGTTGCTTTCTACACCGAGGAGTGTTCGGTTAGAAAAGCTAGTTATCGTATTTTGATGTACTTTCCGTTGAGTATTCGTCTCGTTTGGAACGATTATTATCTTTTGTGTTTTTTGGTAGTTGGAACGATGTTGGATCTCTATTGTATGGTTAATGGTTATTATTATATGGTATTATGTGGTTTTTGGATATTGTGGGAATTGAGTCCCTATTCGCCTTATTGATGTCTTGTGGTGTATTGTTGATATTCTTTCCATGACTTGGCTTCGCTGACTTAATTCTTGTTGAGTATATGATAAGTTCTATTGGAGACTTATGAACCTTGTATTGTGACTTCGATCAATGGCCCCACGACGAAACCCTATTGAGCTACCCGAACTGGTCCTGCAGGGACTACCCCTGGTCGCCGAGGATGCCGTCCTACTCGAAATGTTGAAACCCCTACTCCTGATAACCTGGACGCTACTAATCACAACAACAAGAATCAAAATGTTGAGGTTCAGGGAGACAATGATCATGTTCCACCTAATGCACCTACTGTGGATCAAGCGATGATCAATCAACTTGTGGAGCAACGAGTTGCTGAGCTACTAGCTGAGTCAAATCATTCCAACAACTCTGCTAGAACATTTCCACCTGTTCGTGCTAATGGATGTAACTACAAGGAGTTTAGAATTTGTGGACCCATTGAGTTTGGTGGAACTGAAGGAGTGGTCTACTTGGTCAGGTGGATAGAGAATACTGAGTCAGTGTTTAATGTCAGCAACTGTGCGGAGAATGCAAAGGTAAAGTTTGCTTCTTTTACTTTCAAGGATGAAGCTTTAACTTGGTGGTACAATTACCGTAATTCGGTTGGGAGGGATGTGGCTTATGCTATGACTTGGGAGCAATTTAAGTCTTTGCTGATTCAGACTTACTGCCCAAGGAATGAGGTTAAGAAGCTAGAAATTGAGTTCTGGAATCATAAGGTGAAAGGTACCGATATGGCAACTTACAATCGCCGTTATCGAGAGTTAGCCTTGCTTTGCCCCGATATGGTTAGGACTGAGACTCAAAGGATTGAGCGGTATACCGATGGGTTGCCGGTAGCTACAAGGAACGATGTGATTTCTGCTAATCATGCAAACATTCATGAGGCTATCACAATCGCTCAACAATTGATGGACTCGTTGATATTGGAGGAAGCTGAGAAAGACAAGAATGGAAAGAGGAAGAGGGATAATCACTCTAAGGGTAATGATCATCGAAACAAGCGACAAACAACTACTAGAGCTTATGCTATGGGAGATGGAGATAAGAAGAACCACAATGGAGATGCACCCAAGTGTAACTGATGTTATAAGAATCATTCTGGACGATGTACTGTGATGTGCAAGAATTGCTCTAAGATGGGACACATAGCTAAGGATTGTAGAGCTCGACCACTTGCTATGGTTCAAGCTACTCCTGAAACTATGAGTAAGGCAAATGTTACTTGTTATGGATGTGGAAAGAAGGGACATTATAGGAATGAGTGTAGGGAATCATGGAACCGAGGAAATCAAGGATCGGGTGGTAATGGGTACAATCATGGAAACCGTGGAGCTGGAGGAAACCGTGGACGACAGGATAATGGGGACCAACGTGTGGAAGCTGGAGCTGCTCATGGAAGAGTGTATGCACTTGGGAACGAGAGAGGAGAAGATCCGAACGTCGTTACTGGTACGTTCCTTCTCAATAATCGTTATGCTTCCATACTATTTGATACTGGTGCCGATAAGAGTTTTGTGTCCACTAAGTTTTCACCCTTACTAAAGAAACCCCCGATGGCCTTAGGAATTGGTTATGATGTAGAGTTAGCTAATGGGAACATAGAAAGGATTAGGACTATCATTCGCGGTTGCACGTTAAACTTTCTGAATCGTCCTTTCAACATAGATCTTTTACCCGTCATATTAGGAAGTTTTGATGTCATTATTGGTATGGATTGGTTGTCAAAGTATCGTGCTCATATACTTTGCGATGAGAAGATTGTGCGTATGCCTTACGGCAGGGAGATTCTAAATATACCAGGAGATCGAAAGGAATTGAGAGGCTCATCTAGATTAGCGGTCATATCTTGCACTAAATTACCGAAGCTAATGGAAAAAGGATGTTGCCTTTTCTTAGCTCCAATTTCTGAGAAAGGAGGGAAGGAGAAGACGGAAAGATGCATTGGAGATGTGCCTATAGTTCATGATTTTCCGGATGTGTTTCCCGATGATTTGCCGGGAATCCCGCCTACTAGACAAGTAGAGTTTCAAATTGAGTTGATACCTGGTGTTGTACCCGTGGCACGAGCGCCTTATCGACTTGCACCTACTGAATTGGAAGAGTTATCGAAACAACTAGCGGAGTTAGCCGAAAATGGATTTATAAGACCAAGTTCTTCGCCTTGGGGAGCCCCGGTCTTATTCATGAAGAAGAAGGATGGATCGTTTCATATGTGTATTGATTATCGAGAGTTGAACAAGTTAACGGTGAAGAATAGATACCCGTTACCGAGGATCGGCGATTTGTTCGATCAGCTTCAAGGATCGAGTGTGTATTCGAAGATCGATTTGAGATCGGGATATCATCAACTTCGAGTACGTGAGGAAGATATTCCGAAAACGGCTTTCAGAACCCGTTACGGGCATTACGAGTTTCAGGTGATGTCGTTTGAGTTGACTAACGCACCGGCGGTATTCATGGATCTCATGAATTGGGTGTGTAAGCCTTACTTAGATAAGTTCGTAATTGTGTTCATCGATGACATTCTAATTTATTCGAAGAGTGAGAAGGAGCATGAGGAGCATCTAAGGCTTATCTTAGAATTGCTCAGGAAGGAGAAGCTGTATGCCAAGTTCTCCAAATGTGAATTTTAGATTCCAACGGTACAATTCCTGGGTCATGTGATTGATAGACAAGGAGTTCATGTAGATCCTGCTAAGATTGAAGCAATTAAAGATTGGGCTACACCAACGACCCCGACTGAAGTTCGTCAATTTTTGGGATTAGCCGGTTATTACCGAAGATTCATTGAGGGATTTTCGAAGATAGCAAAACCGTTGACCAAATTGACTCAAAAGAGTGTTAAATACGAATGGGGAGATAAAGAAGAGGAAGCATTTCAATTACTCAAGGAAATGTTGTGTAGTGCTCCTATCTTAGCATTACCTGAAGGTAGTGATGACTTTGTCGTCTATTGTGACGCTTCTCATAAAGGTTTGGGAGCTGTGTTAATGCAAAGAGAGAAGGTGATAGCTTATGCTTCCCGACAGCTCAAGAAGCACGAGAAGAACTACACCACCCATGATTTAGAGTTAGGTGTTGTGGTTTTTGCCTTGAGGATATGGAGACATTATTTGTATGGAACCAAGTGTGTTGTGTTTACTGACCACAAAAGTCTACAACACATTTTAAATCAAAAAGAGCTCAACATGAGACAACGACGTTGGATTGAGTTGTTAAGCGATTATGATTGTGAAATTTGTTATCATCCTGGTAAAGCAAACGTTGTTGCTGATGCTCTTAACCGAAAGGAGAGAATACCACCGTTACGAGTTAGGTCATTGGGAATGACTATCGTATCGCCGATACCGTCTCAAATATTAGAAGCTCAAACGGGAGCGTTGAAAGCAGAAAATCGACCTGCTGAGAACATATTTGGGATGGCTAAAAATGAGAAAGGATTCGTTAAGCGTTCTGATGGAGTATTATGTTTTGGAGAGCGAAGTTGGGTACCTCTGTATGGAGGAATTCGAGAGTTGATTATGCACGAGTCGCATAAGTCAAGATACTCTATTCATCCTGGATCTGACAAGATGTATCAGGATTTGAAGAAGTTATATTGGTGGCCAAACATGAAGGCAGATATAGCATTGTATGTTAGTAAGTGTTTGACTTGCTCTAAGGTTAAGGCCGAACATCAAAGACCGTCAGGATTATTGACGCAGCCAGAACTCCTGGTTTGGAAATGGGAGCGGATTACAATGAACTTTATTACCAAATTACCAAAGACAGCTAGCGGTTGTGACGCTATATGGGTAATTGTGGATCGATTGACTAAGTCTGCTCATTTCCTGGCGATTAGTGAAGATGATAGTGTCGAAAAACTTGCGAGGTTGTATGTGAAGGAAATTATTTCTCATCATGGAGTTCCGATATCGATTATTTCTGATCGCGACAACCGCTTCACATCAGCTTTGTGGCGATCACTTCAAACCGCTCTGGGGACGAAACTTGATATGAGTACTGCATATCATCCCCAAACCGATGGTCAAAGTGAGAGAACTATTCAGACTTTGGAGGATATGCTTCGTGCATGCATAATAGACTTTGGTAAAGGCTGGGAGAAGTATCTACCCCTTGTGGAGTTTTCTTACAATAATAGCTACCACACAAGTCTTAAAGCTGCACCGTTTGAAGCTTTATATGGCCGAAAATGTCGTTCACCTATTGGATGGGCTGAAGTTGGAGATAGCCAACTCACAGGCCCTGAGCTTATTCTAGAGACTACTGAGAAAGTGACGCAAATTCGAGATCGATTACAAGCAGCTAGAGATAGGCAGAAAAGTTACGCCGATCAGAGACGTAAACCCCTAGAGTTCCAGGTTGGAGACAAAGTGATGCTGAAAGTCTCGCCTTGGAAGGGTGTGATACATTTTGGGAAACGTGGGAAACTCAACCCCCGCTACATTGGACCATTTCTCATTTTGGAAATAATTGGGCCCGTGGCTTATCGGTTGAAACTACCACAGGAACTGAGAAAAGTTCATGACGTGTTTCATGTTAGCAATCTGAAGAAGTATCTTTCGGATGAAACACCGGTTATACCAATTAAAGATATACGTGTGGATGAAAGTTTGAATTTTGTGGAGGAGCAGATTAAGATATTGGATAGAGAGATTAAACGACTTAAGAGAAGTCATATTCCACTCATCAAAGTTCGTTGGAATTCACGGAATGGACCGGAATTCACGTGGGAAGGTGAGGATGAGTTTCGAAAGAGATATCCGAAGCTTTTTACTTCGTAGATGGTTTGTTCCGAGTGAAACCCGGGACGGGTTTCTTCTGAGGCTGGGAGGATGTGACAACTGGCAAATTAGGGAGCCATTTTGAAAACCCGCATTACCTTAAAATTTATGATTTTTGGAATATTTGAAAAGTTTATTCGTGATGAGATTTGTAAACATTGGAATATGATTTTAAACCTTGCGTTATTTATGGAAGTTGAGTTTTTATTTATTGGTTTGGTTTGATATATTCGTGGTGATTATTTTTAAGATATTTATTTGGCACTACTTTGACTCCGGCACTAGGATAACCTAACAATTTTATTTATTCTAAATGTTGGTTCGAGTATTGATGAGGCGAAAAATGAACCATTTTTAGGGGGTCATTTAAGCCGGAATTCGAATTTATTTGATCAAATATTGCCCTAAATCGTTCCTTTTGTGATTTTAGGTACTTTGGGAGAGAAATCTGGAAAAGGAAGCAATTCGGACGTTTTTGGAGCATAAAAGTGAAGAAAACGCCAAAGTCTTAATTTTCCTTGCTGGGAACAGTAGGTGACGGCGTCAAGAAGAAAATCTTGACGGCATCAAGAGTAATTTGCATGACGGCCCAGTACAGAATTTACGGCGTCACAAGGTAGGGCGTCAAGAGGAAAATGCATGACGGCCTGGAAACACGTAACACATGACGGCGTCAAAAGTATATCAAGGCAGTCCGAGGAGTATTTTGGCGGCGAGATGACGGCGTCACAAATTTGTTCTTGACGCCGTCAGACCCTATTTCCTATATATATTTCTAATTTTCACATTAAAAAAGAGAGAAGTTTTGGAGAAACCCTAAGTACGAACTTGGCACGAATTTTACAGGTTTTTCAAGGGTTCTTAGCCCTTGATCCCTTTCATGTGTAATTAAGATAAGTGTTCTTTTAATTCAATCAATATGTCTATATGTTGGTTGTCTATATCTTGTTCTTGTCTTAATTCCATCATGCTAGGCTAGATCTATTTTGTGTTTGCTTGGATCTAATGAAACCAAGATGTTAATTATGTGTTGATTACTTGTTTATGGTTGTATTGGATGAATGATTTCGATGTTAGGCTTAAGAAAACTGGCAGATCTCCAAATGGTAACATGCTTGAACGTCTTAGGAAACATGAACTGACGTGCACTAGGTTTTATTGATTGTATTTAATGCATGAGTAAATTCTAATGATCCCATGTTAGGAGCTTCTTAGCCGGCTCGACATAGGAGTGAAGTAGGCACTCATAGGATTGGGGAATTAAGTGCGCCACCCCATGAATGGTATTAAGGAATACAATCCATCATCCACGCAACTATAACAAGTAATTAACGTGTAAAAGATATCTAGGGAGTAGTGAAATCTAAGTAAACACAACTTCTCCACTTATTGCTCACAACTTTAGTTAATTTAGTTTATTTTCATTTTTAGTATTTTATTTTGATTGCATCTTTAGTATTGGGTTAGTTCACTAGCAACTAATTCCGCCCAAATCCTTCAAACCCGAGATTTTTACTTGCTTTCTAAAAAATATAAAAATACAAAAATAATCATCCCTCACCTTTAGAACTAGTATTTAGGTTTTCTAATCCTAGCGACACTATTCCTAGCTGAACGATCAATCCCCTGGTACTTGTCACTATACTATACTACAACGATCAGGTACACTGCCTGGTGGGGGTTGTAAGCTTCTCGAGATCTCTCGAGAGGTAAAGCCTGGTGCAATTCCCACGTATCAAGTTTTTGGCGCCGCAGCCCGGGGAATAGTTATTGTCTAGGTTAGAATCTCTTTTTATTAGGTCTACTTGCTAGATTCCTTTCTAGTAAGATTTTATTTTCATTTTTTAGGTTTTCTTTAGTCTATCTTATTTCTTTATGTTTTTGTTCGTAACTCTTCACCACCCGACATCATGGACGATGGGAACATCTTTGAACCCGTTATCCCACCACAACAAAACCCACCACTAGAACCTCTTAGGCCCCGAACCTTAGGAGAGTTGAACCCTACCTAGCCACCAAGGCTACCGAAACACCATTGAGCTCACCGGAGCCAATGTGACCCCCTTGCGATCCGACACCATCCGGTTGGTGCAAAGCGGATGTGCATTCCATGGACTTCGTTCCGAAGATCCAAATCAACATCTTAAGGACTTTCTTAAAATCGTAGATTCCATAGACCTAGATGTTGCAACTAGAGAGACTACCCGATTACGCCTATTCCAATTCTCTCTACGGGATCAAGCTAGTCAATGGCTTGAGCGTTTACCCGCGGGATCCATCACCACATGGGATGATCTCACCACTCGTTTCCTTGCTCAATTTTTCCCACCGGGAAGAACTACTAAGCTTAGAAATGACATCTTGATGTTCCAACAACATCAAAATGAATCTCTTTATGAAGCATGGACTCGTTTCAAGGACTTACTCCAAAAAGTCCCTCATCATGGCATAGATCTTTGGCTCCAAGTCCAAATCTTTTATGACCATATCGATCTCTCCACGAGGCGAGCCATTGACCAATCGGCCGGTGGTAAGCTACGTGATCTAAGTGAGGAACAATCATGGGAACTCATAGAAGATCTTGCTCTCTATGACAACGAAAGTTGGAATGATCCCCGTGATTTGAACAAAACGGTCAAGGCAATATCTTTGCCTTCGAACAATTCTAGCACTCCCGACCGTAGGACCATGGAACTTGAGGACCAAGTCAAGTTTCTCATGAAATCTTACGAAGCTCCTAAGCCTTCAAGTCAAGTGAACAAAATCACTTCTTCATACGAATTATGTAGTGGTCCCCACGACACTCGTGATTGTGTGGAACTCCCCGGAACAGCTTTTGCGGACTACGCATCCACGCGTACCGACGAAGCGGGAGATAAGTGGTACACTTTCAAGCCCGAGCCAAACCCTTATGGTGATTCATACAACTCCTCTTGGAAAAATCACCCAAACCTTAGGTGGAAACAAAATCAACCCAATTCTTCCAATCCGCCTAATCGTTACCAACCAAACGGTCCACCCTCCAACCGTACTTTCAACAACAATCCTTCTAACAACTGTGGTAGTACCAACAATCTTGAAGGGTTGATGTCTAAGTTCATGGCATCTCAAGAAGCTCGCATATCTAAGTTTGAAGCCGATTTCAAACAAAAGCAAAGCGAGTTGACCATTAAAATTGACGCATTGTTGAAAGTTCTCAATGACCGAGAAATGGGAGCACTCCCAAGCGACACGGTCAAGAATCCGAAACTAAACGTTAATTCCATATCTTCAGTTTCGTCACCCACTTCGTGTCCACAATACTACTCGGTTAAATCAACGAGCACGTGTTTCAAACAAAACCAAATCCTTCAAAAGGACCAATCAAGTAAAACACCCGATATAGAACCGGTCAAAATTATAGTTGAAACACCTCCTACGCAAGACCTTGACGATGAATTCAAAGAACTTCACCTTGAACGCCCCATCATTGATGTCTTAGCGCGTGCATTTTACTATAGTGCCCTCCTAGAAAAATATGAGAAGTTTAAACTAGGTAAAAATGGGACCGCCTTCGTTCAAAACAAGTTGCCTAAAAAGCTTGATGATCCGGGTATATTTGTTTTGCCTTGTAAGATAGGAAGATCCGAAGCTTTCGACACACTAGCCGATTTAGGGTCAAGCCTCAACTTGATTCCCTTATCCTTATTCACCGCTCTTAAGCTAGGAAAGTTAGAGGAAATGGAGGTATTGATAGGGCTAGCGGATGGAGTATTGCCCACCCGGTTGGAATGATTAAGGATGTAGTTGTTCACGTAGGAAAGTTAACTATATTAGCGGATTTTCACGTCCTAGACATGGTTAGTGACACTACATGCCTATTATTGGTAGGAAGAGGATTTTTAGCAACCGCTAGCGCCATGATAGATTGTAAGGAGTCTAAGATAGCGGTAGGTGAAGGCGATACTTGGTCGGTGTACAATGTAAAGAAGCATAGTTATGATTGTGATGATGAACCGACACCGCATTGGGTAGAGATGAATAGGAGACCGTCTAGATATGGACCTTGGATAGAAAGGAACTTTATAGGACCTCAATGCCCATTTTATCTAGAAAAAGATTTCATTGAGAAAACACATTCGGTGGAACAACTCATAGCTAGAGATGAAGAGCTAGATCCCTTTGAGGACCCCTTAGTCTTTAGGAAGATGATTGAGTTTTTGAGCGTAATACCTATTAATATAGAGATGAATAAGTGGAAAAGAGAGGGAGACAAGTGTAAATGGAGGTGGGACAAGCCACCTAAAGAAGGTGATGGATCATGGCATATGAGGATGACTTTGTATGATCCGGATGGAGAAAAGTTTGAAAGGTCATACCATACTAAGGAAACTGATAGGAAGTTGAAACCTAAGTTTGATCCCAAGGATGTCCTCAATGAGGAACTCACCCGTATCACGTAGTAACCCATGACCTTGAGTCTAGCTACAAGACTCGTAAATAAAGAAAAGCGCTTCTTGGGAGGCAACCCATGTTTTGTGTGATTTTATTTTCGTTAACCGTTGGATTTCTATGAAATTCGAACCGTAGGTTGAAAACACATAGATCTAAGATCTCACCGAAGGGATCTTGCATCGGAGCTTCCAGGAAAGAGATATAGGTTGTCGAATTTTCTGGTTTGGTAGTTGTGTTCTTTGTCGTTTCGGTTATTGTTTGGCTATTGTTGTGTAGTTTACAAGGTTAAAGGTTTCTAGGTTTACGAGTCAAGATTACTTAGGCAACAAGGTTCTTGAAGTTTTCTTGCAAGGAGGTGGATCGATTCTCCTAGGGTTATGGGAAATCGTTTTCTTTTGTCACAAGGTTCTTGGAGTTTCCGTTTTGAGCTTCAAAGGTGACAAGGTTTTGCAAGAAGTTTCAATTTCAAGTTTTCGGTTTCTTGGAATTCAAGTCTTGGTGGTTCTTGGAAGACAAGTAAGGTTTAGCTTTGTCTAGGGATTCAAGAAAAGTGATTACTTGGAGTACAAGGTATATAAAGGTTGTAGACTTGAGGTGGAAAGTTCGAAGCTTTAGGGTTTTTCTAAAGGTTAGTAGATCAAATTATTACAAGAAAGCGGGTTTAGCACACGGCTTGCGAGACTTGTTGGTAAAGTTGGTTAAAAAGCAACTTAACAAGGTTTGTAGCAAGGTTAAAGAAGAATGGCTAGTATGAATACTAGGTTAAACATCGAAAAGTTCGATGGGAATATTGTACAAAAACATGGAGGTTCAAAACAAGTTGGGTTCAAGCAACTTGGTCTTGGTATTAAAACAAGGGTCCATGGAGTACATGTTCAAAAGCGTGTTTGGTTTGAGGTGGAACTACAGGGAGCTCAGGAAAATCGTGAAGCTGAGGTAATTCAGGAGAGTAACGATCATGCTGTAGTGGCTCAAAGAAAGTTGGAGGTTAAACAACTTGAAGGAAAGACAAACACGGACTGCTTGGAAAATGAGCAGGAAAAGGTACACCTTGGTGCAAAGATCGGGGCAGATATTATGAAAACCGGAGTACCTGGTTAAGAAGGTGTAAAGGGTAATGTTGCTGAAAGGTATAGAGGTGACAGTAATATGGCTGCTTTAGGAGTTGCTGGAGTGATAAAAGAATATGCACATGAGTCATTAACTTTCAGGGATGCAGTTGCTTGTGAGGTAATTTCCAAGAGGATGGCTGTAATGAAAGAAGATATGGATACTCGGTCTGGTATGTGTATGCTCAGCAACAGTTTCAGACGAAGCAGTGACGACAGCTTTATATATTACTGGAATTATGCACCAGGTTTGTTCATATATCTATTCCTATATATAGATTATATGGGGTTTACTTGCGAAAGCAAGGCTGAGATCTGGGTTATCAAGGGTTTGCTGGATGAAGCAAAGGAAATTATACTTGGTATGGAGATCTTCAGGACTCAGAGTGGTAATACTCTGAGGGTGTCACGATTCAGGTTTTCCAACGGGATGTCGGTTTAGATATTGTTGGGGGGACACTCTACGCTGTCGTTAGAGGGTAGTCTGTCAGGGAATCGTGATGAAGAAAAGAAGAGTAAGGGGTCATGTATATATGCAGTTGGAAGTCATAAGTATCAAGTTGTCTGCATGAGACCTGACATAACATCTGCGGATGTGGGAATGTTGGATAGGTTTGATCGTGGATTACAGACGGACGTACAGACTTTTGTGGATTATGACTACGCCATGGGTAGATCAATCACAATGTACGGGTTTATGATACAGGAATGTGCTGTGAGCTGGGAAGCTATGTTGCAACACATGATGACTTTGTTAACAACTGAAGCGGAGTATATGACACTTACTGGAGAATTGAAGGAGAATACATGGCTAAAGGGACTCTCTACAGAGTTAGGATTTGAGCTAAGGTTAGTAGCGGGTATTGCTACTGGTGCCTTGACGAAGGCAGTCCCCGGTCCGAGGTTCCAGCACTGGTTGAAGCTGCTGCGTATCGGAGAAGGCTAACTATTACCAGTAAGGTGGAAATTGTTAGAATATTAGTGTGTAATAGTTAGAATATAAGTTTAGGGGGTTAATTGTATTTTAGCTCAAACTTAAGGAGGTTAGTCATGTATTATGAAAGTTCCTAACCTCCTCAATTGTAGAATCCTTGTTCACCAAGGATTAGGTTTCTCCCCCCTCATTCTCTATAAATAGGGATGAGGGGGTGATATTTTATTTGTACATTCTTTTCTTGCTCACGTTTAATAAACATTTGAGTGTAAAATATCTCGTGTGTGTTGGTGCCACTCGGCATTAAGGGATCATAACCCTTTGCTGAGGTCTTGTTGGAGTAGTTCTTGATTCGTGATTCCGCTCTAGAAATCGGTTTGTTGGATTTCTCCCAACATTAGTCATATTTAAACTTTATAAACTCTTTCGTATAATTTTTTTTAACACTTTTTAATTTTTATCATAAAACACATTATTGTTTCAATTTTATTTCGTACTTACAAATGTGTTGTTAATATTTAATAATAATATTCATAATTTACGCATCATCCCGTCAATTAATTAAAGTTTTACAAGTTGCCTAGTGCCCCATTTCAGGACAATCAATTAAATTCGAAGTTTCACAAGTGCCTACTGCCCCATTTCATATTTAAAGAATGACCATGAAGTGTTTTATACATCTTGTCGTGGAATTATAAATTGTTAAGGCATAAATCAGTAAAAAAAAAAAGAATATCACAATAACCAATCATATCTAAGAAGTCATGATGTCATGAATTAAAAAAAATAAAAAAAAAAAAAAAAAAAAAAAAAAAAAATACTGGTTAGAAATTGGTTTCCTTTAATTATATTGCAGTCGTTTGCCATAATTAAATCTGTTTTAGATGAAACCACTTCTTACCAGCAATCGTTTACAATTAATGTTATTTAAACCCTTTTATAGATCAAACCACTTTTTTTTTTTTTTTTTTTGAAAGGCATAGATCAAACCACTTAACTTTGGATTATTAACATTGAAGCACATGAATTAATATTAATCACAGATTGGAGAGAGGGCGATTCCTTTTTAGTGACTGATGATAATAATGCGCCCGAATTACCCTAATCTTTTCTCTAATCCTTTTTTGGCCGCCCGTAATATTTTTCATAAATGTTATATAGTTATAATATAATAATAACATTATAGCACTAGCATTCTCAATGGTCCAAAAAGAGGTGTTGCCAGTGCCCATGCACAAAACGCATTTTCTTTTCTGCTTCCTATATATAACAATTTTTTATTTTTTTATTATTATTATTATTATTATTATTATTATTATTATTATTATTATTAATTTTTTTTTTTTTTTTGAACTATCCTATATATAACAACTGAGTCTATGCATTTCTTTATAAATCCTCAAAACTAATACATTCCATATACGTACTTCTTCACGGACGCATCATTATCAACTTCATCAATGGATCATGTGGATATCCGGACTCACGTTTTAGCCCACCATCTCTGCACACTACAAAAAAATAGTTGATTCTTCACACTTTATTTTCACACTTTTCAAAAGTGTGTACAATTTAATTAGTTTATTAACACTTAATTGTGTGTAAAAATTGTTTACATTAGTAAGTGTGGGAAAAAAATGTAAGAAAATAGATTTTTCACACTTATATTTGTATCAAATAAAAGTTCACACTTTTAAGTGTGAAAAATTAGAAGATTTTTCAACACTTTCAAATATGTAGGTTATTTGTAACACCCAAATTTTACACACTTTGAGGAAGTGTGGAGAATGCTTAGGTCCCCACACTTTGAGTAAGTGTGGAGAATTTGGCTCCACACCTATAAGTGTGGACATTTTTTAGATTTTTTCACACTTAAAAGTGTGAACTTTTTTTTGACACAACTATAAGTATGGAAAATTAATTGTTTTACAAATTTTTTTTCACACTTATCAATGTAACTAATTTTTACGCATTATTAAGTGTTAAGAAATTAATAAAATTTTACACACTTTTAGAAGTGTGAAGAAAAAAAGTGTGCAGATTAAACCAATTTTTTGTAGTGGCATGGCCTCATCTTTAGATTTCGATACAAGGTCGCTTCATAAGCTCCTTGATGGTGAGAGAAATTGTGATTTGGAGTATATGTGGAAAATGATGATAAAAAGTAACTTGTTTTGTCCGAGAGAAAGGGGTGGCAAAGTGTTTATTTCGCCGGATTTCAACCAACCCATGGAGCAACAAAGAGATGACAATGAAAAGAATTGATTACTTAAGAGAACAAGGAGCATTTGATGGGTGGCTTACTCGAACAGGCCCTGAGGCTGAGTTATGGGGATTTACTCGTGCCAAAGCAGTTGGTTATTTTGATCACTCTCTAGCCATTAAGCTTGGTGTTCATTTCTTTTTATGGTACGTCTCAAATCCTCAAACATTAAAGTAGTATAAAAAAGCTTATAAAAGTTTTCCTTCAGTCTTATATAACTTCTAAGTGCGAGGGGTACGGTTGGCTAGATGGGTGGCGCTATTCTACCCGCCCAACCAAACCAACGGTGCACCGTTCCATGGCTGGCACCATTGGATCTCGCGCCATGGTGACTGGCCACCACGTTTTTTTTAGAATGGGCTTGTGAAAGAATAACACTTTCTTATATAAGTTCAACTTCTTTTTTTATAAAAAATATTATGTTGTAATTTTTTTCTTAATTATTTTTATTTTATTTTATTTTTGTTTATATAATTGAAAAAAATAATCCAATTGCACCACATTTTCTGTTGTCAATGGTAACGATACAAAATGTGATGCCAAATAATTTCTGGTGCAATTGAAGGTTTGCTGACGAGGCAGCAGTTTTTGCCAACGGCACCATGATATCCAGCGCTCTAAAAGATTTAAATCCTGATAGGCCAGTGGCTTAATAAATTATACGGAGTACTCCCTCCGTCATAAAATATAAGTATACTTTTGATTTTTCAAAGTCTTTGTTTTTCAACTTTGACCATAATTATTCTTTTTCGTGTTATATAATACTTGATGAAAAGTATACCAATGCAAATGCATTTGAAACACAAATCCATTTATATATTTTGCATCAAATATTATATACTCCGTAATACAGAAAAAAAAATAATTGAAGTCAAAGTTGAAACAAGAAGACTTTGAAAAAGTCAAAATAGACTTATATTTTGAGACGGATGGAGTAGTATTTAGCTTTATCACTCCTTTAATTTTTTTATTTTTTTCCTAGGAACCAAAGTTTATTTCTTACATATTGCATGGACGAGTAATCCACAGGGTTTAGACTCATCGTCACACAGATTTAAACCATATAAAGCCCTTACTTTTTAGAAGTTTGTTGTGGTCACTTCGTTCAAGGTTGTTTGAACCTGGCACAAATTGAACTCGAAACCTCTCATATTTTAGTGATGATAACCACAATTTTTACCACTGCTGAATTGTCATTATCACTCTTTTACTTATGTTTTACATCATATCGTTATGTCAAACGTTGTTAAAATCCTACTAGAACTAACCTTTTATTCCACATCACATAGCAATATAACTTCTCAAAATGTCTGAGATAATTGGTTTGGTGAAAACACGGCCAAACTATTTGCCCAGTGATCGAGCACATATTAAAAGTTAGCAACCCTTTTTTAGTTTTCATTTAAGTTGATTAATGAAAACATGGCCAAAACTAATTTAATAGATCAAAACATAGAACTTATTTCTGTAAGTTAATAGTAGAAGGTTGAATAGTTTAAAAGTTTAAATTGCTTCTAAAGCTGCCTTCCTAGAAAAAAAAAAATGTCTCTCCCAATTACATTCAAAGTACCGTCAAACACTTGCACATATATATAATTAAAATTGGCAAGTTGGAATAATTGAGACCTACGATTGGTAGATAAAATTTGCCCGAAGGCACATACTACATATATTTAAAGTCATCATATTTGACGTAAAAGTCAACTTTTATCTAAGATTCAAAATTGGCATGTTGGAATAATTGAGACCCACGATTGAGACCTAGAGATGATAGAGACCTAGAGATGATAACAAAAAACAAAAAACAAAAAACAAAAAAAAAAAAAAAAAAAAAAAAAAAAGTTCAATAAATAGAAAACTACATGTAATTATATTAACTTTTTTTTAGGTATATTTAATGTGCATTAATTGTATTTTATAATTTTTATGAAAAATATCAATTTGATTATCACATCTTAACTTGTGCTTGAGGTCATATTTCAAAAAAAATAAAAAATAATTAAAAAAAAATCCATTCTTTAATTATACAAAAGATTAATCTTTTACACCAACATTAATGTAAATTTTATTTCACATTACTAGTAAGTGGATAAACTAAGAAAAATATATGAAGACATGTAAGTCCAGTCTTTTTTTTCTCTCATATACGGGGCATAACCATTAGTTCCTATATTAGGACTTTCCACCGTCATCTCAAAATGTTTACACCGCGAGTACTAAACTGTGATGTCTTCTGATACTATAAAAACAATTTAGCACTAAACTACATCGGAGAGAGGTCATCAAATATCTAAGAGTGAATTAAAATAGTGGGTTTTTTATTTTTATAAAAGTAGACTATCTTTTTTATTTATGTTTATTAGTCAAGCTCTATCAAAGAAAAAGGATAAAAATCCTTTAAATAGGACGATTTCGATAGTGATTGATAATAATAGTAACACAACATTGTTAGTGCTCTAAAAAGAATCTTCCTTTTAAATACTTGAATATTGGTGCGAGTGTCATGCACCAACACATTTTCTTTTGTGCATTCCTATATATAACAACTTAGTATGCATTTCTTTATAAATCCTCAAAACTAATACATTCCATATACATATACTTCATGAACACCTCATTATCATTATCATCTTCATCCATGAATCAAATGGATATCCGGACTCACGTTTTAGCCCACCATCTCTGCATGGCCTCATCTTTAGATTTCGATACAAGGTCGCTTCATAAGCTCCTTGATGGTGAGAGAAATTGTGAGTTGGAGTATATGTGGAAAATGATGATAAAAAGTAACTTGTTTTGTCCGAGAGAAAGGGGTGGCAAAGTGTTTATTTCGCCGGATTTCAACCAACCCATGGAGCAACAAAGAGAGATGACAATGAAAAGAATCGATTACTTAAGAGAACAAGGAGCATTTGATGGGTGGCTTACTCGAACAGGCCCTGAGGCTGAGTTATGGGGATTTACTCGTGCTGAAGCAGTTGGTTATTTTGATCACTCTCTAGCCATTAAGCTTGGTGTTCATTTCTTTTTATGGTACGTCTCAAATTCTCAAACATTAAAGTAGTATCAAAAAGCTTATAAAAGTTTTCCTTCGGTCTTATATAACTTCTAAGAGCGAGGGGTACGGTTGGTTGGATGAGTGGTGCCATTCCACCAGCCCGACCAAACCAATGACGCACCGTTCCATGGCTGGCGCCATTAGTACTCGCGCCATGGTGATCGGCCACCACTTTACCATTTTTTTTAGAACGGGCTAGTGAAAGAGTAACACTTTTTTTATAAGTTCAACTTCTCTTTTTATAAAAAATATTATGTTGTAATTTTTTTTGCTAATTATTTTTTATTTTATTTTATTTTTTGTTTAGATAATTGAAAAAAAAAATCCAACTGCACCACATTTTTTGGTGCAAACGGTAACAGCACAAAATGTGATGCCAAATAATTTTTGGTGCCTTTCTAGTGCCATTGAAAGTTTTGCTAATGGGGCAGCACTTTTTGACAACAGCACCACAATAACCAGTGCTCTAACAGATTTAAATTCGTGATAGGCCAGTGGCTCAATAAACTATACGGAGTAGAGTATAACGTATTTAGCTTTATCACTCCTTTAAATCTTTTTTTTTTCCTTGGGAACCATGGTTTATTTCTGACATATTGGACGAGTAATCCACAGGGTTTATTTCCGATATAGGTAACTTATTCATTCGGGGCCTACGGGGGGCCATCACTATAACAAACCTCTACAACTAACCCCTCTCCCCTCACTCACAACTAACCTCAACTTACTCATTTGGGTTCACCACTAACAACTTTATTTATTTTTATTCAAATTTCCAAATAAACTAAATTCATTTTATAAAAAATAAAAATACAATACATCACAATAAAAAAAAAATATACGAAACGTAAAATAACGATATGGTAAAAAAACGATACGAAATTTAAAACACAAATAATCAAACGATTCTCATGATACGGAAAACAAAACATTTCATTCGTCTCATTTGGGTGGTTTCTCAAAATGAACCACACGTGAACATATTAGAAGCTTCTCCCACCAAAGCGTTCTTCAAAAACATTCTTCAAAAATCGTACGTTGTTTAATATAATTTCAATTCAATGTTTAATGTATTTACAGTTCAATGTTCAATGTATTTTCATTTCCTAGTTTAAAAAATGTTTCAGGTTTTATAAACATTACAAGTTTACAAAACATTACATATTTACAAAACTAAAATATAATCACATTAAAAAAATAAAAAAATGTTAATAAAAAAAAAGTGCAGACGACGAGGGCATAAATGATGAACCACGGCGAGGGTGGGCGGTGTCATGGCGAGCCATGAAGAGCTCGACACCTGGTGCTTTGATAACCACAATTTTTTTGCCACCACACCACTGCTGAATTTCATTATCACTCTTTTACTTATGTTTTACATCATATCGTTATGTCCAATGTTGTTAAAATCCTACTAGAACTAACCTTTTATTCCACATCACATAGCAATATAACTTCTCAAAATGTCTGAGATAATTGGTTTGGTGAAAACACGGCCAAACTATTTGTCCAGTGATCGAAAGTACCGTCAAACACTTGCACATATATAATTAAAATTGGCAAGTCGGAATAATTGAGACCTACGATTGATAGATAAAATTTGCCCGATATATATATTAAAAGTCATCATATTTGACGTAAAACTTAACTTTAATCTAAAATTCAAAATTGACAAGTTGGAATAATTGAGTCGTACAATATAAAAAAAGGTTTTCTTTAAAGGATTTTATAAAATGTGCATTAAGTGTATTTTATATTTTTTATGAAAAGTATCAATTTGATTATCACATCTTGACATATGCTTAGGTCAAATTTTAGGGGAAAAAAAAAAAAAAAAAAAAAAACCCTTTCTTTAATTATACAAAAGATTAATCTTTTACACCAGCATTAATGTAAATTTTATTTCATGTTACTAGTAAGTGGGTAAACTAAGAAAAATATATGATGAGGTTATACACGTAAGTTCAGTCTTTTTTTTCTCTCATATACGGGGCATAACCATTACTAAATTGTTTACACTACGAGTACTACGAAATTGTGATGTCTTCTGATACTATAAAAACAATTTAGCACTAAACTACATCGGAGAACAAGTTTTTCAAAGATTTGAATAAACTCAACTGTGATAAGAGGGGGTAACAGCCTACAGGGATAATAAAAATGTGGATTTTTTTTTTTTTTTCGCAATATTTGTAACCTTATTTTATTTCAAAAATAAATAATCAATACTAGAATCCTACATATATCATAAAATATCCTAACATGCATAAATAACAATCTTTATAGCTTTTGGCATTTAAAAAATGAGAATTCCTACTTATTGGCTTATAATTTTTATTTTTGTTAAACCCACCTTGATATTGTTAAGTTAATCATGTATTTCAGGGGTGGTGCAATCAGTTACATGGGAACTAAACGGCATCACGATAAATGGCTGAAGCCAACCGAAACTTACGAAGTCAAGGGTTGTTTCGCAATGAGCGAGTTAGGGCATGGAAGTAATGTATGTCAAATTAATTTGTCTAGCTTAATACATTGGTTTTTAAAACATTATGCAGGTAGGTGAAAGTTCAATGGAGTATATATTAAAAAAATTAAGAAGTCTTCTAGAAATTAAAAACAGCTAGAACAAAAGAAAAGATTTTTTGATTATCAACAAATTAAGGAAGGGTCTCAGACTACATGTCCTAAATGAGCATATAGACCATGTGCATGCAATATAATGTCGCTTTAGTTAATTTAATTTTTGGTTTTTTTATTAGGTCCGTGGCATTGAAACAATGACTAGATATGATGCAAACACTCAGGAATTTGTCATCGACACTCCTTGTGAATCTGCTCAAAAGTATTGGATTGGAGGTGCAGCTAAAGTAAGATATCAATCATATGTCAATTCGAATTTGATTTTATTAGCTCAATTAGCAACTAGCAAGCTAATCATTTTAATCTTATGGTTTCAGCATGCCACGCACACGGTCGTTTTTTCACAGCTCGAAATCAATGGTGTGAATCAAGGAGTGCATGCATTCATAGCCCAACTTAGAGACCAAAATGGAAACATATGTCCAAATGTTCGTATTGCAGATTGTGGTCATAAAATTGGATTAAATGGTGTTGACAATGGCCGGATCTGGTTTGATAATCTAAGGGTACCTAGAGAAAATATGTTGAATTCTGTTGCTGAAGTTTCACCAGATGGTCAATATCTGAGTTCAATAAAAGATCCACTTCAGGTTCATTAATTTATTACCTAGCCTCTAGTAATTCATATATTTCATATACAAATTTTTTTAACTTGTTGATGTTTGGGTACTGATTATCTTGAACACGATTTCAGAGATTTGCAGCTTTTATGGCCCCCTTGACATCTGGCCGTGTGATTATTGCATCAAGTTCAGTAAATGCAACAAAGGTATAGTGAGCTACTAATTGACGATATGATACCTTATAAATATATTGCCTTACATTCAATCTAATGAATTGTTGTGTTGTTTAAGATTGGTTTAGCAACAGCAATACGATACTCGTTATCAAGAAGGGCTTTTGCAATTAGACCAAATGAACCCGAGGTTCTCCTACTTGATTATCCAAGTCATCAAAGACGGCTCTTACCTCTTCTTGCAAAGACGTATGTAATGTGTAAACTGAGAAATTTTTAATATATTTATATTTGTTTGTTTACAACACGTTCTCACTTTATTAATTGTTGTTTGGCATGCAGATATGTTATGAATTTTGCTTCGAACTATTTGAAGATGATATACGTGAAACGGACACCTGAATCAATTAAAACAGTCCATATTGTTTCTAGTGCCCTCAAGGCTGTTTCAACCTGGCATTGCATGAGAACCCTTCAGGTTTTAAAGCTTTAAGTCACTTGCTCGTGTCATTAACCTTATATAACACATTAGACGTGTACTAAAATCAAACTTATGGTTTTGGCCAGGAATGTCGAGAAGCTTGTGGCGGGCAAGGTATTAAGACTGAAAATCATGTTGGCCAGTTAAAAAGTGAATATGATGTGCAATTGACTTTTGAGGGCGACAACAATGTTCTCATGCAACAGGTTAATAATTAAAATCGATCACGTCTACAGAATAGAAATTCTTGATAGTGACACATACTAAAGTGTCACTATTCTAAGAGTGTTAGTAGTCAAAAAGTATCACTAGGTGAAACATCACTCATAAGAAATTTGTATGTAAAGTATTTTTACAGTGGAAAAGAAAAGGATAGATGGTTAACCTGTGTGACAATGTTTTCGCAAAAAGAGTGTCACCAACTATAACCCACCAACACGGCCACACATATTATATAGTACTGTCGCTGAAACTTAAATATATTAGTGACACCTTTTATACATCTGTCACTAAACACTTTTTCAGTAGTCTTAAAAATGAAGTTCTAACTTTATTAAGAGCTAATCTACAACATTGGTCATCATGATTTTGCTTTGCTTATGTGAACTCAGGTTAGTAAGGCACTCCTAGCAGAGTTTATGGCAGCAAAGAAGAGGAACAAACCGATTAAATGCTTGGGATTGGAACACTTGAACAAACCCGTTCCTATTATCCCTTTTCACCTCACAAGTTCTATACTTAGAACTCCTCAGTTCCAGGTAATACTTATTTCAGCAAACTGTTTTTGCCACTCCTGATTATTATGTTGATCTATTTCATTTACAAATTTTTAAAATGGCAGACGGACATGTTCTGCCTACGTGAGAGAGATCTATTGCAATGCTTTGTTACAAAAGTCTTGCAACACAAAGCTCAGGGAGAAAGCTTAGAACATATTGCCACAGTGGTGAACCAATTGGATCTTCTAAATCACAATTTTTATTTACTACTCGTATATATTAATCTTTCAGTTTGTTATACTAATGTAACGTTTTTTTGTCAGACGTATCAAATTGCGGAGGATTTGGGTAGAGCCTTCTCAGATCGTTTTATTCTACAAATATACCTTGACGTTGAAGCAACCATTCCCGAAGGTTCTTTAAAGGTAATTTAACTTTGTATGATAAACTCACATACTTTATCTTAATCGGGACTTAACTAATTACTTATGTTATTAATTTTTTATTGAATGCAGAATGTATTAGGCCTGATGAGATCAATGTACACAACAATTGTGATGGAAGAAGATGTATCGTTTCTTCGATATGGCTACTTATCCACAGACAATGCTACAATTGTTAGGAAAGAGGTTCTGAAACTATGCAGTGAATTAAGACCATATGCGCTTGATTTGGTTACTTCTTTTGGAATTCCTGATGCGTTCTTGGGACCAATTGCCTTCAATTGGCTTGATGCCAATGCGTGGTCTTCACTTTAAACATTATCAGATATTATGATTTACGATTGTTAGCTTTTGGTCTTATATGTTTTATTTTAAAATCAAGTAGCCAAAATCAAAAGAAGTTGTTCAATAAAATGTGCTCGAACTCACATGTTTGAGCGAATAACAGTCAAGTACTATTTCATTAAATAAAAAATTACATGTAATTATAGTAATTTTTAGGTATAATGAACGTGCATTAATTAACTGCATTTTATAATTTTTAATAAAAAGTAACTGTTTGATTATTACCCCTTAACATGTGCTTGATGGCACATTTTAAAGAAAACCCTCATATAAAACAAAGTTAGTTAGGGCTTTAATGATGAAAGAAAAAAAAAATGGCATGTGTAATTGGAACAAATTCACACTATATCCCTTCAAAACTTCTTTGTAAATACCATCCACAGGCAGATTTGTTGTTACCGCCAAATGTGACTTAGAACATTTCACTTTTGTAAATTTCCATAGACAATTTCATCGAATGATAGCCAAGTCAAGGTCAAAGTTTAAGTCATCGACTCATCGTATTAGAAGACTAAAGTAACTAGAGGATAATATTATATTGGGATAGGTTATCCAAACACCCTCAAAAAATATACAAGTGGTACGCCGCCCCCCCCCCCCCCCCCCCCCCCCCCCTAGGGGTGAGCAAATAGACCGAGAACCGAACTGGAACCGAGAACCGAACCGGAACCGACCCAACCCGAACCGAATTTTAGACCCGCGGTTCGGTTCTCGGTTCTTCAATATTGCGAATTTCGGTTCTCGGTTCGGTTCGGTTCGGTTCCGGAACCGAAGAACCGACCTATCTGTTATACTTGTGGAATGACAGGCCATCTAATGGGCTAGGCCCGTATAAATAGTGATTAATAACATAAAAATTTAATAAGCATACACTTAAATTGTTGGTTTCTCACTGTTGCACTTTACCATCATATGAAGTTTGCGCTTCTTGTTTGGCTTCAGCTTCCCACCACTAATGTAAGTATGCGTTTTTTATTTGTAAACTAGGAGGGCCCAACAGAAATGAAGTTTTTGTGTACCATTCATGTTCAAGCCTTCTGTTATTATACAGGGTGCTAAAAAATATATACATGAGTCATATATACGTTCTTTTCTTTTGAGGCATCAAGGCAACCTCGATCGTATTGTGGCGTTTTTTCTAATTTTGCGGTTCCATTCGGGTAGAACCGAAATACCCGGACCGGACCCGAGAACCGAACCGGAACCGAAACATGTTCTTCGGTCCGGTTCTCGGTTCCTAAATTATGAATATTTCGGTTCTCGGTTCTTGCGGTTCCGGGTCGGTTCCGTGCGGTTCCGGAACCGCGCTCACCCTACCCCCCCGCCCCCCCCCCCCCCCCCTTTTTTGTGATTTTTTATTTGTTTTTTTTTTTTTTTTTTTTATAATTTTGTTTTATATTAAAAAAACTGTAAAGCTGAAAATAACAAAAAGTATAAAGTTTATTAAGTTAAAAATATTAAACTTATAGAAAATTCAGAACAGAAATTGGTAAAACAAACTGTGTTTTACTGTAAACAGAGTAGGTCAGGGATAGAACTTGTAAAAAGTCTAAAAGTAGCCGGGCTAGGGGGTGTATATCTAACACATCCAATTAATTAATCAAACAATTAATCAAATCTAAATAAATACGTTTGAGAAGGCAAAAATATATAAATTTAGCCATACTTTTTTTAACCAAATCTAAATAAATGCGTTTGAGAAGGCAAAAATATATAGATATCAGATACGAACTTTAAATAAAATTTGTTTCATTAGCTATGTACTTTTTTCATTTGTTCAAATAACGTATATGAACTTTAAAAAAAAAATTGGTTTTATTTTGGTTATACTTGAACAAATGAGAAAGTACATAGCTAATGAAACAATTTTTTTTTAAAAGTTCGTATCTGATATCTGATATTTTAAAGTTCGTATCTGATAATGAAACAAAAATTTGAAAGTTTGATGGTATTTTTGTATTATTTTGGGTTCGTATCTGATAATGGCACAAATAATAAAGTACATTACTATTACATGTCATTAACCCTACTTATTTCAGCAAACTGTTTTTGGGCACTCCTAATTATTTATGTTGATCTATTTCATTTACAAAATTTTAAAATGGCAGACGAACATGTTCTACCTACGTGTGAGAGATCTATTGCAACGTTTTGTTACAAAAGTCTTCCAACACAAAGCTCAAGGAGAAAGCTTAGAACATATTGTCACAGTGGTGAGCCAATTAGATCTTCTAAATCACAATTTTTGTTTTGTACTCGTATATATTAATCATTCAGTTTGTTATACTAGTGTCACGTTTTTTTGTCAGACCTATCAAATTGCGGAGGATTTGGGTAGAGCCTTCTCAGATCGTTTGTTTCTACAAATATACCTCGACGTTGAAGCAACCATTCCCGAAGGTTCTTTAAAGGTAATTAAAGTTTGTACTACAAACTCACACACTTTATCTTAATTAGGACTTAAACTAATTACTGATGTTATTAATTTTTTATTGAATGCAGAATGTATTAGGCCTATTGAGATCAATGTACACAACAATTGTGATGGAAGAAGATTTATCATTTCTTCGGCTACTTATCGACAAACGATTCTGAAACTATGCAGTGAATTGAGACCACATGCGCTTGATTTGGTTACTTCTTTTGGAATTCCTGATGCGTTCTTGGGAACAATTGCTCTCAATTGGCTTGATGCCAATGCGTGGTCTTCACTTTAAACATTATTAGATATTATGATTTACCATTGTTAGCTTTTGGTCTTATATGTTTTACAATCCATATGTTTTAAAATGGGTTAATTTCTTAAAAATGTATCATACTTATCAATTTTTATTATTGTGTGTACTGAACTTTGTTTTTTCTTATTGTGTGTAGTGAACTTTCAAATTTTGATTACTGTGTGTATATTGTGACCATTTTACCCTTATTATTTTCAAAATTTAAAGGGTAAAATGGTCATTTTACATGGCTGAGTAGTCACAAAACACACACAATAATCGAAATTTGAAAATTCGGTAACACAATAAGAAAAAAAAAAGTCCAGTACACATAATAACAAAAAGTGACAAGTATGATATATTTTCAAGTAAAATTAGCTGAAATCCAAAAAAGTTGTTCATTAAAACTTTGATTACTTAGTTAACATGTATCCTTCGGGCGACACATTAATTCAAAAACGAGTTAGTTAGGGGTTTTAATGATGAAAGTAAAAATGGCATGAGTGTAATTGGAATAACTAGAAGTAATAAATTCACACTATATCCTTGCAAAACTTCTTTGTAAATACCATCGAAATATGACAGATTTGTTGTTACTGCCAAATGTAACTTCTAGAGCATTGCACTTTTGTAAATTTCCATAGACAATTTCATCGAATGATAGCCATGTCAAAGTCCAAAGTTTAAGTCATCGTATTAGAAGAATAAAGTAGCTAGGGGACAATATTATATAATTATCGACTGGCCATACTTTTTTAATCAAATCTATATAGATACGTTTGAGAAGGACCCCGGCTCGAGCTTAATTATTCTCATCTAATTAATCCATCAAATTCGACCTCATTTATTTTGGGATTGACATCCATGAATCTTTGTATATATTAAGAGAAATACATTATTGCAAATGCTAAATTCATGAAATTACCTATACAAGTGTTTTCAGGCATCGGTTATGGTGCATTAATTTATCCCGAATTTTTTCTTTAAATTAAAAAATGCATTTAATACACATTTATTAAATTATATATTCCCTCCGTCTCACATTAAGTGTCCACTATGACTTTTTCAAGTCTTTTTTCTTCAACTTTGACTTCAATTTTTTTTGTCCGTGTTATATAGTACTTGATGCAAGATATATGAATGGATTAAGTTTTTAGTTGTGTTTTCATTTGTATAATTTTCATTAAGTATTATATAACACAAATAAATATATTTAAGGTCAAAGTTGGTGAAAAAAGACTTAAAAAAGTCATAGTGGACACTTAATGTGGGACGGAGGTAGTATAACTTTAACTAATTAAGATTTTTAATTTAATAACCATAAAATTTCTTTACTTAATCATCTAAACCAATGCCCTCAAGGCACTAATTAAACAATCCCAAATAATAAAAGTTTGAGGATTTGGGGATTAAACATAATTTTTTGAAACCCGGTTCGACCTGAGAGGTTCAAGCGGTTGAACTGTTCTGGTTGAAAACCGGGTCAATATAAACTGGGTCAACTCGACGGGTTGAGTCGAAAAAACTGGTCAAATTAACCGGATCAATCCGCCGGGTTTGAAGCGTCCCAGTCAACCCGGTTTTCGATGTCTATTAATAGTTTCAAAACTCGGTTTTTGATGTGTATTAAGAGTTTTCTTTTAAAACATATATGTATTAATAGTTGAAATCGCTCATAATTAATTGTTTAAATATATCATTTATAATTTTTTCCACTTTTCACTTTTACCATTTTTTGTTTTATAGATAGTATAAATAAGAATGAACATGAAGTGTTTTATATATCATGTCATAGAATATAAATATTAAGGCATAGATTAGTCAAAATCAACTTATTGTGAGTAATCATATCTTAGAAACTGATGTTATAAAAAAGAAACACGTTTTAGGAAACATGTGAAAAATGGGTTTCCTTTAAGGGATCTATTAACCGGACGGTCCCTGGCCCACCACTGTCCCCCTTGTCCCCTTGATGTTCCCTACTTTATTCCAGTACAGCATAGCTTTTTGTCAGTTTCTGTTCCGTATTTTTGACAGTTTTAAGTGTTTGACATATTAAACTTTATATTTTCTGTACCGCATTTTCAGGTTTATAGCTTTTTAATATAAACAAAATTATAAAAAAATAATAATAAAAAAGGGGGGTCCGGCTAACAAAAAAGGGGACCGTCCGGTTAACCCTGCCCTTCCTTTAATTATTGAGCAATTTTCAATAGTAAAATCTGTTTAAAATTAAACCATTGCTTTCCAGCAGCAGTTTATCAATGTTATTAAACCATTTTGTAGACCAAAGCACTTAACTTCTGATTATTAACATGAAGCATATGATCTCATATTAATCAAATGGAGAGAGCTGATGATTCTTTTTGTGATTTATAATAGCATTATATCAGAAGGTTTCTCAATGGTTAAAAAGAGTCTTTCTATTTAAATACTTGTAATGATTAACTAGTTATAAGTCCCGTGCACGCACATAATTTACATATGAATCAAAAAAAAATTTTAATTTTAGTTCAGTATATGATATATAAGAATTTACCTGTGAAAATTATGATATAAGTACAACTAATACTTGTTCTGGAGTTTTTTTTTTTTTTTTTTTTTTTTATTTATTATTATATATTAATATCTATTACAGTAATATTTTGTAACAAATTTTGTTTGTCGAAAGATTTAACTTTGTTTAACTGACATAGATGCTGAGGTTGAGATTGATATTGTTATTTAACTTTAACTATTTATATCATGTTGTACAAAATGCGCAAGTTAGTAGCATGAAGTTAAAAAAAATGCTCCGTAAAGTTTTTTAAAAATGTTTTTTTTATATCCATATATAAACATTAAATAAGAATTTCATGAATCGTCGTAAAAATATAATAGTTTAGCCGTATTTAATATTTAAGCCCATATATTTATTTGCATATCACAGTAATTTGTGCTTACATTTTATATTTATATTCCCGTTAATAATAGTTTAACCATATTTAATATTCAAGCCCGTGTATGCAAAAATTAAACTTTTAAAATAAAATAACATGAGTCTTTATTTAACGTATATAACAAATAAATATTTAATGGATAAAGTCTAAAACTAATAGTAGTTTTAAAAAATATTTAACGTATATTTACCAAATTTTTTAATTTTAATATATGAAAGTCTGAAACTAATACTAATACTCATGTCATTTTAAACAAAGTTCATATTATAACGTATAGAGAGTATAAAGTGTAAGGGATTATTTTTTTTTTTTTTAAGTTATTAAAAAATATAGAAACTTGTAATTTTACAATTAAGTCTATATATTTTATGTAAAACTTAACCACTAAAGTTGTTTATTAATCACTTCCTCTTTTTTTAAGTTTTTGTTTTCACAAATTTAATACAAATAATTTTATGTGTTTTTTTCTCAATCAAATTTACTAAAGTTTGACCAAAATCAATTCAATTTTGACTTTTTATTAACCAATTATGTCGTTTGATTTTGCCTACGTGGCAAAATTGAGCTCTCCTATTAGTTTAATTTTTCTTTCAATAAGAAGGGTTTTACAAAATCACTCCGAAGTGATGTAATTCTTTTATTATATAAAAGATTCGTGTGAGTAACATGCACCAATACGTTTTATATTCCCCCGAGCCCCGGTTCCCCTAACAACCGAGCGGTGATGATATCAAGGGAGAAGAAGGAAGAAAAAAAAAAAAAAAAAAGGTGATAGGGTAGTCTGGTATTTTTTGAGGCTCATGTATAATTACGGGATATGTGAAAAAGTATGTTGTCCACCTCCAGAACGACCCATCTACAATATGAAATGAGTTTCAAAAACGAGTATTTAATTTGTGTATTGAAAAATATCAAAAGGGGTTTTCAATTTGTATTTAAAATAATAAAGATATTAGCAATGGCGGACCTAAAATTTTTTTGTAAGAAGGCTGAAACAAAAATTTTTCTTGAAAAAATATTAGATAGGAAGGCCGAGATGAAAAAAATCTTTTTTTAGCACATGAAATCGCAAATAAATACACTAACGGGTTTAGTCCTAGAGGGCCGGGACCCTTCCCGGTCCTCATTAAGGATAATGTATTAAAAATCATCCACCATGTCACTTTTTACTATTGTCTACAAAATATGAAATGAAGCCACACGGCTATCTGCACAACGATGGCCATCGAATAGAACCACACAATTGTTGGTTCTATCTTGCAGCCGTAAACACATGCCACATATTTGAATCATTACTTATTCCCAATAAAACATGCCACAAACATTATACTAATTATTTCACGTCATCTAAATGCACAAAATTGGGGGGAAAATAACGGTAACAAAACAATGCAAATGCCCAAACGCATTTCAACCCTTAGCATCTTTAACAATCTAATTAACAACTCATGCAAAACCCTTCACTACGACTTACCACCAAGTAGCACAAAACTAATCCATATAGCAAATTTTTTATAACAATCAGACATAAAAAAGATCAATCAGCAATCAAATGCAGATTAATAAGTTACCCCGCCAAAATACACATATTTAAAGTCTGTCATCACAGCCTCTTACATTACCCTATGAACATGAACTATAAACAATATCAAAACACATTTCAAAGTTGATTGACATAAATTTTGTACTTAACACTACAATTTCAAGAACCCAAAAAAATTAATTGTTAGTAATAGATATAAACTTACAATTACGAACAAACATAAACCACTTACATGCAATTGAATCTATGTAAATAAACTCCTTGTTTCAACTCAGAAAAAAAGGCAACAATACCAACAACATGCTGCAAATTTTCTACTCAACACTGCAATTTCAACAACACCAAAAAAATAATTTTTAGTAATAGATATAAACTTACAATTTTTGATAAAGATGAACCACCTACATGCAATTGAATCTTTGTGAGTAACCTTCCTCTTGTTTCAACCTCAAAAATTAAGCGACAATACCATGAACATACCGCGAAACATACAATTACACAATCTCTCTCTCTCTCTCTTGAAACGGTGCACACGTCTTCTTGAAGAAGCTATATCTAAGACACGTAATTTTTTAATATAATACACGTATAAGGAGCAAAACGGCGTCGTTTTGTCGAAAGTTATTCCCAGACATGAAACACCATTGTTCAAAGGCAAGGAACGAATTTTTTTTAAAAAAAAAAAGAAGAAGAAAAAAAAACCCCAAAACGGCGTCGTTTTGGAGCCCCATGAAACGGCGTCATTTCTCATGGTAAATGTATAATATAGTAATAACATTGCAAGAGCTCAATTTTACCTACATCAGTCTATAGCATGAACATTAAAATCAAATCAAATAAGATGTGTAACAATAGGTGACGCCAGAGTAGCGGTTTTTCGTCATCGGAGTAGGGGTGGTGGTGGTGATGCCGGTGATAGCGATGGTGACTTAGGCGACGCTGAAGGAAGTTGAATAGTGATTTGATTTTGGTATACTTGATTGTGTGTGTGTATATATATATATATATATATATATATATATATATATATATATATATATATATATATATATATATATATATATATATATATATATATATATATATATATATTCAAGAAGAATGTTAAGGTTAAAGGATAGTATTTTTTTTATGCACTGGATTTAGTTGAGCTTGTTATGAAGGACTAGCAGGGTATTCACGCATTACAGCGGCGGGTACCTTATAATTAAAACTTTTGGCGAACAATATTATTTGGTTATATATATTTCTTGATAATAACTTTACGCATAACGATAATCTTAAGGAATAACTTTATCGCACACTATCTCATTTAAATATGATAGAGTACATGTGCATCGCGATGCAATGGCTATACGAATACAATAGCTAATAGTATTACGAAGTTGTAATGATTGAAAATGAAAGGTACTTGCTAGTCAATAAATGTTGTGTAATATTCGTCACAAATCATGTAATGTGTAAACATAGAGTATTATATATTAGTTCGCGCAAATGTACAACAACAACATACCTAATCCCGCCAAAGCGTGGTATGGGAAGGTAGAATGTAGAGAGATCCTACCCCTACCCCCAGATAAACCCGAAAGTAAGGAGTCTGCTTTTAGGGAGACCTCCAGCATGTAGTTCGTGCAAATATATGATTAGTAAATCTATATATGACATTGCTTAACAGAATATGAATTACGGTATTTAAAAGCTACGCATTTTTCATACCTTATCTACTACCTGAAATTTTTCGTACTTTGACATGTACGATTCTTTTCAATCGAATTTAAGTGTTTGGGTTATGATGACCACATTAGTAGATTGTTTGGTTTGTACGTTGTGGTATATTAATTGTATTTTTGAATGATATGGTATTTTAAGGCTAACATTAAATGTAGGTGTTGTATAAATGTATTAGTGCATTAACTAATTGAAAACATAACATTAATTATAGATGTTGTATGGATTTATTAATTCATTATATAATTGTAAAGATAACTTTAAAACTTGTAATGCTTAAAATCTATTTTTGAAAATCCTAAAAAAATATGAAGCGATAATGTCTAAAATATATTATATGTAGTTTATTATCTTAAAAAATAGACTAATTTAATGTGAAATAAAATCGCCACATTGAATTACACTACTACCTTATGCATAGAAGTGTTATTTTTTGAACACTACAACACTATGCCAGTGGAATGAAATGATATCCAAATGTGTTATTCTAAATATGCAAAACTATCCTCTTATTACTTAAAATAGAATGGCTAAATATCACAACTTCCATACTAAAACTCAAAGTTATAAAGATAGATATGGAAGAAAAATACAATATACTCTGTTTTTATTATTGGCAGAATAAGTATCTTATGATGACAATTTGGTATTATTTCTTTTACATATTAGTATTCAGCTATTGATTTTTATGTGCTATAGAAAGAAAAACAACAAATAGGCTAAAAAGAAAGTAAATGAGATGCCTTTATATAAAATTTATAATGGCCCAATGATTTTGCTATCGATTAAGACATTTTAACTTTCCATTCTATATGAAAAAATCCGTTTTTTTATTGCTTTCATAACAACCACTAAAGAACCAATACACTCACTATAACTCCAACATCCCATAACCCTGTCACCACCTATAACCAGATCCGCTGCCCTCTGCATCCCTTCACCAATGCCACAAATCTCGGGCTATCACCACCAAAGACCTAATCACAAGCATCACAGTCTTAACCACCAATGCTTCGCTCGAAGCCACCCCATACCTAACCATAATCATCATTGTGTTGTCTTCCCTTGCTCTGGCGACGAAGATTTTACTTTAGAAACATGTTAGAGAAAATATATAGGATGGAGAATAAAATATGCATGCTGGAGAAAAATATGTTGTACCTTTAACTTTATTATTTGTATTTTAAAATTGTGTTTTTGTATATGAATGGTTTTTACAATATGATTTATTATTTGTATTGCTTAATTTAAGTTTAGCAGATGTCGTATGACATTTATTGGAGGAAAAGGGGTTCCTCTATTATGTGTAATTGAGATTAGTTGTGAAAGATTGTTGTGGATTTGCAAGTTTTTAATCGGTTTTGTTGAGAATATGAAAGTGGGTGTTTGTTTCAAAACGTGATTGATTAGATGGGCAAAAAATGTTACAAAAGATTTATTAATTAGTAACGGGTGGATAATGTTCAAACAGAACAAACATACTTAATATCTGCCACGTCAAAATTTATCCGTAACGAAGCCAACATTATTATGAAAAATTAAAGAGTACAAGCGTTTTAATATAAAATTTAAGAGTATTATATAGGCAATAGTGAAAAGTGACAACTTAAATGCTTTTTTATATCATTATCCTAGAGATGTATGAAATGGGTTTTGAAAGATTTGTATTGAAAGGCTTTGTTCATAGTTTTTTAATTTGAGGTTGAAAATCGTAGATTTGGGACTAACGGGAACCCTAGCTGAAAAAGAACAATATCCACAATTGACCTTGAGGTTGGGGACTAATGGTGTATATTAGGGGTGGTAATTCTCGACACGGCACGATAAACGACATGAATGGGTTGAGGATAAACAAGTTTAGGTAAAAAAAACATGGCAAACCGTCCAACCCGTTTAATAAACGGGTCGTGTTTAGGTTGACTAAGTATTAAACAAGTCAATCGATGAACCTGTTTAAGTATATAAACCTCTAAAATAAAATATATAACTTGGGTTTTCTGTTGGATTTGGATTAAATGTATTTTGTTAAGTAATTAACATGAGTGAATTGTAATTTAACTCAAAAATCATTAAAATTGCCGTATAATTATTTATATGTCATTTTTCTCATTTTTTACGTTCTTATATTATTTTTGCATTTAAACTAAAACCACCAAAATTATTCACCGCATAACCTATTTATTTAAACAGGTTAAATGGTTGACATACGGCTTACACTTTTTATGCAGATGTGAGTTAGCTTTGAGTTTCTTGACACGATTATTAAATGAGTCATGTTTAAGTAGATGTTATACTAACCTGCGAACTCGAATATGTTTACCCGAACACCGCTCGGTTGCCAAAATAAATTTTTAGTTATAAAGAAATGGTAAGATCTCAAAGTAGATGGACCAAATCTTACTTTTTCTTAAACTCATATTCATTGTACAGAACATCAGTTGAATACGTTTGTCAGTGTGTGTGTGTGTGTGTTTTTTATCAAAAAACCAATCATCGTAATCATAATACAAACGTTATTATTATTTTATTTCAAAAATGGCTTTAGGTTTAAGTTTTGATGATTTCATAGCTTGTTGTGGAAGCAAACAGTTTGCGAAACATATGGTGGCTGAAGGACCTTTTGATACGTACGATGAAACTGTTGTTGCAGCCAACGATATTTGGTTTAATAAGGTTTGTGTCTTTGTTTTTTTACTTTTTTTTTCTGTGTTTTTTTATGGGGTTTAGTATTAATTAGTGATGATGATGATGATGATGACAGGTGGATGTAAATGGTTGGCTGGAAGCATTTGCTGCTCATCCCCAAATTGGCCAAAATCAACCTTCTTCTCATAAAACTAGTTCAGCTACAAGTGCTCAGTAAGATTGGTTTTTTGGATCTTGAAATATGATGGTTTTTTTAATAATTTGAAGTTGATCTGATTTGTGAAGGTGTTTAGGATAGCTTATCCAAACTGCTTTTCTAATTGTTTGCGAGTGAGATAAGATGCATTGAATAAGCAGTTTTAATTGTTTGCACATCTTTTACGCTTAGGTAAGCTGAAAATCGGATTCAACTAAAGCTTGTTACTTTTTGTGTTCGACTGTTTGTAGGTGGAGCAAAGGGGAGCAGTCAACTGCTCTAGCCACTGCAACCGATTCTACCCTACAGGTATTCACCTTAACACTTAACGTGCTAGAATGTGCTTTGTTATACAGACACGCCATCTGTTTAAGCTAATGATTATGTTATGTATTGCGATTATGACTGCAATCAACTGTTATACTGCTCAGGAATAGGCAGTGTCTGCCTCTTTACCCCCAATGTTCAAACACTCACAGTTCTTAGTACTTACTTATGAACAAGGCAAAACGCAATCTATATAATTTATATAATTTGGGATTCTGTTTCCAGGAACTGTATGAGTGGAATTCTCGATATAGAGAAAAGTTTGGATTTGTTTTCCTTATATGTGCATCTGGAAGGACTACTCCTGAAATATTATCTGAGTTGAAGGTATATCCTCTATATTTACATACATATTAGTCTTAATCCTCACAACAGCCTCAGAATCACTTCCTGATTTCTTATTATATATCTTGTGGACCCTTTAATAATTGGAACTTGAAAGTAACTAATTGAGGGAGTTGAGGCCAATCATTTCAACGAAAGTGTATTTGGAGTTAACCAGCAGTATTCTAAATATTTATTAGAGTCCATGAGGTATTAAAGTCTGAGGATTTAACCATAAACAGTGCATGGTGGAGTAAATTGCTATTTTATTTAAACCTGCTGAACGGATTTTGATGACAGTAGATTTTGACTATGTTTATGTTAACAAATTTGTTTTTACAATCAAGGTATTCATGGTTTTGCTTAATTTTCTCTAAGTGGGCCAAAAGAATGTGTCGAATGTTATTAGGGACAAACGTTGGTGCCAATTTTTTGTTCTCCTTCCCGTTGTAATATCATCTGATAATCGATTACCTTTCAGTAAAGCAGAATTTAGATTATGCAAAAAAGACAGTTTGCATATTGATTGTGATAAAGACATTTAGATTATGCAAAATCATATTTTGGTGGACTTATTGACTGACTTTATGCTACTCTTTTAAGAGACGTTTTTCGAACAGGCCAATTGTTGAGTTTGAGATTGCGGCCCAAGAACAAATGAAAATCATGGAATTACGTCTTCAGAAGCTTTTCTCGAACATTGAAGTTTCTGCTTCAACTCAAGTCCAGTCCACTGCTAGCAATGTTAGCAAAGCAGAAGGTACAAATTGATTATTTATCTTGATTAGTATCCCTTCATATTTTTTTCAATTTCATGATTCTTTTTTTATCTCGAAACATAATAACTAGGAACGAATAAAATTCCAAACCTTTTAACTAGAGGTGACAATGTCTACCAATTTACTTATAAAATGCATGCAACGGTCATAAATTTATTGCTAAACATCCACACCGAATCGGTATACAATACCGAATGTCTCGCCGATTTCCTCATGCCGATTCAATGGCAATGTTTTGCCGAACCTTGCCGAGTGATACCGACTCCAAACCGAGAACGTTGCCACCCCCCTAAGGGGTCAATTAGATCAAACCAAAAAGTTATTTGTCAATGATATTCAGCACATGAATTATTTGTGTAACTTGAGAAAGGAAAACAAAAGAAAACTGTGTTTGCGGGTCGGCCCAACTTTTTTTGACTCATTCTGTCCCCGAATGACCTCTTACCCAACCCGTCTATATTACCACCTATGATATGTTTACCCTTTCCATTAATGTTCATCTTTTTAATGTAGAAGGCCGGGTGGCCATTTTGGGAGGGCATTTGGCTGCTCCAACAATAGCTTCTGATGCAAAATCATCTCCTACACCTACAAGGGTTCGCCCACCTATCACTACCCATATACTAGATGTAGCTCGCGGGTGTCCTGCTGCTGGAATAGAAGTCCTCTTAGAAATGTACAATGCCATACAGCCCGGTCCAGTGTTCGGTAACTCGGATAAAGACAAGTGGATATTGCAAGGCTCGTCAACTACAGATAAAGATGGAAGAAGTGGTCAATTGATGAAAGTGGTAAATGATTTGAGCCCTGGTGTATACCGAATAAGTTTCAACACGGGAAAATACAATCCAAATGGTTTCTTCCCATTTGTCTCCATTGTGTTTGAGGTGAAGGAGTCCCAGAAGACCGAACACTTTCATGTTCCTTTGTTGCTTTCTCCTTTTTCATTCTCAACCTACAGGGGCAGTTAAGTTTCGGCAGGCCGTTGGCTGCCATAAGTTTGTGAACTATTTATATCATTTTCTAAACATTGTGCGTGTTTAATAGCTATAACTAACCTTGAAAAAAATAATGTTTTTCTGGATATCCTTATTTAAACTTTAAAAAAGAATTACATGTATCGTTTTTATATGTACAATCTCGTGTATTTATTTTCATCACACAGTAACTCGTGGGGTCGTGCTTTCATTTTAATATTTATATTCTGGTTGATAAAAGTTTAATAGCTATAACTAACCTTGAAAAAAATAATGTTTTTCTGGATATCCTTATTTAAACTTTAAAAAAGAATTACATGTATCGTTTTTATATGTACAATCTCGTGTATTTATTTTCATCTCACAGTAACTCGTGGGGTCGTGCTTTCATTTTAATATTTATATTCTGGTTGATAAAAATTTTAGCCATATTTAATGCACATGCGGGTTAAACTTATAAAGAGGAATAATATAAGTCGTTACTCAACATCATTAGCAAAAATAAAAAAAAATAAAAAATAAAAAAAATTGCGGATCTCACTACTTAATCACATAAAGAAGAATAACATGAGTCGTTTGTATATTTGTAATCTCGTGTATTCACTTACATATCACAATAACTCGTGTTTTCATTTTGATATTTATAATTTCAGTGGATATTAATGTATTATATAATGATAATAATATTTATTAATAACAACGTATATGTTTTTTTTTTTTTTTTTTAAATATAAAATTTAAGGAGTATTTATTAAATTTATAAAGTTATTCAAAAGCATAAGAATTTATATAATATTTGACCAATTATTATTATTATTATTATTATTATTATTATTATTATTATTATTATTATTATTATTTTATTTTTTATTATTTTACATTTGCTTTTATACATACTTATTTTGTTGGATAAATCTACCAAATAAAAGTAAATTTTGATTTTTATTTGTCTATCACAATTCACAAGGCTTAATTTTAAACTTAAGCTCTTGTTAATCAATAAAAAAAATCATTTTCTCAACAGATACATGCTATAAATACTTTATCTATTAACATTTACGGCTAATTGCGCTTTTTCTATTAAAAAAATAAATAAATAAAAAAAAAAAAAAAAAAAATATTATACTAATATAGTGTTATGGTAGGGATGGCAACTGATTGCATTCGGGGTGGGTTTTAGTGCACTCGTACCCGCACTCGTTTATAATATTCACATCTGTACCCGTTGGATACCCGATTAATATTAGTCATCGTTTTTTTGGGTTTTCCTGTGACAGTTATCTTCAAATGAATATTCTATGGACAAAATGACGGGTATCATGATTAGGTCACATTGAAACCCACCGACAAAACAGCAAAACACCCTATAAATAAAGTGTTTTAAAAGTTAAGAAAACGAATATCATATCAAATGATTTAACGCTTTCGAATAATTCATTTACAAAATCCAAATGTGTTAGATAATAGAGATAATTATATAAAAAAAATATAACGAAAAAAATTATCTATAAATGTATATATATACTCTAATTCATTATAATAGTAATAATTAAAGCGGATACAGATTCAAGTAAATGGATATAGGTACGGGTAATCGGGCGGGTATTACCAGACCTATCACCGAACTCGTACCCGACTAAAAATTTTTATCAGTACCCAAACCCGCCAACCCGATCTTGACCCAAACCAACCCAACCGGTTCGGGTTTCGGGTTTCCTTGTCATTATCAGGTGCTTGACCATAACACCTAGTCTTAGAGTAAAAGTAATTTTAATTATTATTTGAATCTTTTTGAGTTGATTATAACACCGAACAACTACCGACACTTCATTGTTTTTTCATCACTGGCGATAACGATGAATGTTTTTCCCTTTTTCTTATCATTGAATAGCGTGAACATTTTGCAAGTAAACGGGTGAGGTTTTACTTGTTCAAGTTACAGAAGAAAGCCGAATCTTTAACTCAAATATACGCGGACAAATCGAAGTATTTCCGTGATCATTTTTAACTTTTTTCCTAGCTATCTCGAAATATGTATCAAGTGAGGTTCCAACTATAAACCGTTTGTGAAGAAATCATGTGCCTAACCAATATACCACTTTGATAGTGGTTCGCAAATATTCTGCATGTGTTTCTTTTACATTGGAGGTTGAAAACTTTTTTGTTTTCTTGTTATTTAAAACGTCTTTATTAGTTGTGTATTACGAGTAGTTTAATTTGTTGGTGTATCTTTATGTTTTTTTGATAGTGGATCGTGATACATTTCCTATATATGTTTTATCATTAAAAAACTCTTATCGGGTGTTTATTAGTGGATCGTGATACATTTTCTATATGTTTTTAGGGTTTTTCTAACATGTGCCCTTAGGCACATGTTAAAAAGTCCTTTTTTTTTTAATTTTTTGTCACTTTTCAACTAAAAAATATTTTAGTATGTCCTATTTGCGAATCCCTGAGCAAGAAGGACACATGGTCCCACTTCTTTGGGTACATGTTAGAAAAACCCATGTTTTTATTACAGTATTAAAAAAATTCTTATCAGGTGTGTGGTAGTCAAATTTGGTAGCATATCATAATTATTATATGCAATCAATTTATTCATAATAGTACGGCCACATGTCAATAATGATTTAACTAATCCTTAATATTTCCGAATCAATAAACCATATCACGATTTGATTATTACATAAAACATGAGGCCAAACCTTAAAGCACTCCTATATTTAATGTGTTCCAACGACCGACGGCTTGTCATTAGCCACAAAAAGGACAAAGCATATTCAATTGCGTATATTCATAGATGTATGTACATGTTTGCATGCTTGAACCCATAATAATTTACACATTTGCTTTAAAAAAGAAAACAAGGAAGACAACAAATATGCAAGCCATTAGAGAAAAAATTAGCGACATTCGGGGTTTACGTAAGACGAAGTCCGACCCGACACACGAACACCAGCAGGTATGAATCTTCATTCTAATAGAATCGCAAATGTGGACAAAGTGCCCAAATTGAAACCAAAACCGGTTGAATACCTGATTGTTTCCGACAAGTATTTGGTTTCATATTGTTAGCGCTCACAAATGAATAAGTTGATTGCATAAAACGGACCTACCTTCAATTTAAGAAAAAAAATAACCGTGTGATATTTTTTCTAAAGAACCCATTTTAATCTTATTAGAACTTAACTAATAACTTAAACTACGAATATTTTACCCGTCAATTTAGACATTTTTGTGTCTCAAAAGTCAGCCAACCAGTTGACATAATACTATAGCATGTACAGGATTATAACAGAACTGAACGTTTCTCGATTGTGTACCTTTTGGCAATATCATACCTAAAATAAGCGAGAGTATTAACAAGATTTTATCACCGTTAATCAAAATGAACAAACAAGCGGATATGCGTTGATTGTTTATTCATTTGCGTTCATCAAGGTTCATGTGTTAATTGCGGTTCGCTTATGTTTATTCATTTATATTGAGCATATAACATAGAGCTTTGCCCTACAATTTCATCCTATAAATACACACATAATAGTATTATATAGTTTTTTTCCACTGCATTAAACGTCTGTTCTGACATTTGTCAAAATCCTTTAGGTGAGATGTTTTGTAAGAAGAAATTGTAGGAGGTTTTAGCATTTTTGTATTACAACATACCATATGAAGTCTTCTGTGATGGTGGATATAATTGTACTGTCCATAATTGAGTATATTGTACTACTGTCCATCAATTTTGGTCCACGCCTTGCTAGTAAATGCTTGATTTTGGCAGTTTTCTCGGCTAGAATTGGTTGGATTTTGTGTGGGTGGGTCCATTTGTTTGTTAGTCTTTTGGTTCACTTTTGTTATCCCATGGCCCCATGGGTTATATTCTGTTCTTGTAACGTCTGTTTCTTATTTTCTAGGGTCCCGGCTTTCTTAATCGGCTGAGGTCGGACGCCTTTGTTTGTATACTTGTTGGTTATTTTAGTTATATATTTGGTGCTTTCCTAAAAAAAACAACATATGAATCTACGGACACATGTATAAACTTAAGAAAATTATGGATGTTTGTTTTTCATGAACAAACATAAATTAATAATATAAAGCTGAGCACTAAAACAATTATGTTTGTTATATAGAATGAGCACAAAATCCGTTTCTTAAAGTGTTTGTAAAACCATCTTTAGTCACCAGCGCCTTTATTTATTTATTTATTTTTTTGACTCACAATTTGGTCTCTATTATAATCATTTAGTCACTACTAAATATGTCGTCACTGCTTTTTGGTCATTGCCACAGAATTAGTGACAGTAACATAATTATGTTCACTAAGCTGTCAGTAATAACAAGTATTAGTGACCATAAGAATGGTGGTCATTAAATTAAAAGATTAGAGGCCAAGAAATAGTGGTCATCATTTTGAAATTCTAAGATTAAAGACCAACAATTAATGGTCAGAGGGTTTCTAAGTTAGATCACAAATTCAGTGGTCAATGGTCATTGATTTACTCGGTATAAAATATTGAGTCAAAAAAATAGTGGTCTCATAAACCATTAAAACTAAATTTACTAGTTAGGGACCGTCAATTAACCCTAACTGAATTTATGAATATCAGCCTAAATATATAATCTTCAAAATGACACTGGTTCCACTTCATGATTCGCCATTGCATTTAAATTTGAAGATAGAAGTTTGCCAAGTTTGTACAGTTACAAATTTTATCAAGGCTTAAAAATGTGCACACTAATTTGTGATACCCGATATCTTTAAATCAATGGGCTAACTTATTATAGTTTAGAATTTTTATACCCTTTTACGTACTTTTTTTAGGATGAGTTGGCAAGAGCACAAGAGTTAGCTCATGAGGCAAGGCTAATACGACAAGCTGAAATTGCGATGGGTATGCATGCTGAAGAACATGTCCAGCACGAGGCTAAGCTCACAGGTGACCACATGAACACAACTGGCTACGGCGGCAGTGGCTTAAACAATAGACACGTTGCCGATCACACACATAGAAGCTATGGTGGTGCGACTGCTCGCTATTCTGGTGGCAGATACACCACATCTCCAGGTCATGACAGCCGAAAAATGGCAATACATCACAAGTATTTGTAGGTTACGTCATTGTGGTTATGAGGGTAGCTTTTGATGATCCATCTAGGATTTTTATCATGAGTTTGTATTCAAACCTTTAAATCTGATTAACATGATATGAGCAGCATATTTTGTTTTGGGATTAGACATATTTATTTTTATTTATAAAAACACTTTCACTGCATTAAATAGTTTTGTTAATTTGTAGTAGTCGTGACAGTTTTAATCTAACACTTTCATGTTACGAATTGAACATAGAATAATTTAGTTACCAAAATAGTCTACTATTACTCAACGAGGCAAGCTATTTATATAAGGGTTAATGTAACAAAGTGGCAACAATTTTTATTTTTCTTGTCCATTTTTTGTACGTCGTTGTTACTTTTTGTTTGTTTAGTCCAAATTATTAAAAGGGTTTATATCATTGTCACATGTTGTAAAATAAAATGTATTATATTTGTGATGTGTCATTTTTTTTAATAAATATTGTTTGTGTGCGCTACTGACGTGAATGTTTTGTAAAAATCGTATGCCGTATCCATCTTCTATATTCTTGTAAGTATTTGTTAGTGAATTTCTACTGATCTAATCTTAAGCCCAAATATTAGGCTAGCTATTAGTAAAAATATTGCATGAGTCTTTTTTAAACGTAATTAATCAATCAATATTATTATTCGTAATATTATATTGGAGCTTTAGGTGCAACCATCATAAATAGTTGTCTTCCGGTCATCGGCTACTCACTGATGATATCGAGAGATCCCGATTTATTTACATTCTTTCACTTTATATTTATCTAATCAAAATCAATTTTTCATCAACTCTAATGAAAGTCGAGTTAGGTTCGTTTAACCATTAAACAAGAAAGTTCGTTAGGGTTCTTTTGGGTTGAACGTTTGTTTTAAATTTAGGTATAAATAATTGTTTTTGTTTTTTGGTGTTGAACTCAAGAGGTTTTGTTCGATCGTTTAATTTGATAACAACCTGGTGGATTCATTTTTTGAATATTGAGGTAATGGATCCACTTGTCTTTGGTTTGTCATTTTATTTTATGTTTATTTTATTTATTTATTTTAGCTTTTGGTATTGGACTTTTATATTTTGGTAGTTTGAAAGCCTTTTTGGATGAAATGATTAGTCATCATATTATTAGAGCTACGTTTGATGATTGTGACGTTTCACAATCATTTATTTTATTTTATTTTATTTATTTATTTTGGAATTAGGATTTGAGGATTTTTATTTATTTATTTATTTATTTTCACACTTAAGTTGACTAAAGCTCAACAAATTTTCACCTAAATCCACTAAAGCTCAATCAATTTCCACTATTTTTTGCAACTTTAGTCGACTAAAGTAGACTAAAGCTCGATCAATTTCCACTATTTATTTTTTCCTTAAACTTCAACAACTATAGTTGGTCGAATTCTTTCTCAACCCTAACAAAGTCGATTGCTTTTCTTCATAACCAAAACCCTCATTCATAATGATGAACGATACTCCCTACTTCTTACCTTATCACACACCGATAAACTTAATACCGTTACTTCTTCAATATCATTATGAAAATTTTAATATCCTAAAGCACATCATCATCATTGGTGAATTTACAAGTTCTTCTACAAGTACCGCCAGCTTTATTTGCTGAATTTTGAGATAATTTAAGTGTTCATTCTACTCCCGCTCCAACTACAAGGGCTGTTAGGGAATTTGTATTAGAGTTATAATTATATTTAAATTTGTATTGTTTAAGCCCAAGCCCAGGCCTAGTTATTAATATATATTGAATCTCATATAAACACAATTAATCAATCAATATTATTCCTAACAATATTAGGTTGAATTCATTCTTCTTTATCTTTGTTGCTAGTGGATCCAACATCCAATCATCTCGTTATACATTGCATCTCATTACGTTTATTTTGATTTATTGTGTTGGGCATCTTCTTCAGGGTGTTTGGGATTGTGTTTGTAAGCAGATTATTTGCTTTTTGCGTTTTGAAAACGCAAAAATCCAGTTGCAAGTGTTTGGACATGAAAAGTGTTTAATCACTTATCTGCATTTGAATCTCATCAAAACGCCATTTTGAGAAAGCAGGTGAGTATCTGCTTTTGTAAAATGCAATTCACCTCTAGTGGCAAATTAAATATTACCCCTTTATGCACTTCCAATCAACCTTATTTCTGTAACAATCTTGATCTAATAACATTAACAAATATATGTGATGACGTATAGTCTATATATGGGCCACGAGCCCAAATGATAAACATTACTAAGGCCCAAAACCACCATGCGTGGGCTATTATAACTTGGGCCGCATCAATAATGGGAACAGGCTCACATAAGCCCAACCCAAATAATATACACGGTATAGATAAGAATTATCTATCTATGGAATAGATATCCTTACCCGGATAAGCACCATGGGTGCGAAACGTAAGGAGCACGAACCCTACAAGGATTTTGCGCCTATATAAGGAATGACATAACTCTCATTCCAGGTACGATTCACAATCCCTAACTCTTTACGAGAACCATAAATCGATTACTTACTCTCACGCCGGAGTCTAATCGTGGGAGACAATCCCACGATAAGCCTAACGGTGTTGTTTATTTTCTTAGTGCGCAGGTTACAAGTACTAAGAAGCGAATTGGTACGAGATCAAGAACCCATAATCAGGAACGCCCAACTTTTGTATCAACCAATGTTCTGAAAAGCTCAAGGCGCACTAAGGCGCAAAGGGGGTCAAAGATCCTTGAGTCGAGGCGCAAACCAAGGCGCGGGATTTATAAATATGAGGCGTACTATACATTTAGTTTTTTTTATAATATATGTAACAACTTATGCAGCTTAAATAACACAAAAATATCAATATTCAATGCATAATACCACTTAATAGTTATTACATCTAACAAAAGTTACATTTAAACCTAAAATATTAAGCATACAACATATCAGAATCCATGAACTACCCTAAATTCTTGAATATACATTACAATATATGAGTTTATGACTTACAATATTTAACAAATTACCATGTATCAAATTATCGACTACCAACAACAAAAAATCTATAGTTGTTTGGTAACACTTAGCACTAAAGAAACAACATTTGTATCTGTTAATAAGCTACTATTCTTAGACATTATATTACAAAAAATATATGGTTCTTTGTTGATTGTGTGTTTTAGTTATTTTCTAAAATATTAGGGTTATTAGATACTATGTACTTTATAACTTAAAGGGCCCAATGTATATAACATGTAAGCCCAAAATGTATCTTACTATTAAGAAAAAATTGACAAAACCCCGTTACATCTTCTAGGCGCACAAATCCCCAAGGCGCATAAGCGCAAAAATCCCCAAGGCGCTGTGATTTTTACGGGATTCATGCATGTCGTGAGACTCGATCTAAAAAAATCCCAAAGGCTAGAGCCTCGTGGTATTTAGGGAGTAGGCGCGCCTTAGGCGCGATTTTTAAAACATTGGTATCAACAAGTGGCGCCATCCGTGGGACCCTACTAAGAACTAAGAACTAGAATAACGAAGAATAAGAATTCAAGCCAGCGGACTCCGCAGTCAGAAAGACGTGACCCCCAGAAGAAGAATCAACAAGATTCGACCCTTTGGCAAGTTGCTGGAACAACCAGCGCACCTGGTCACCAAGAGGCAGGGACAACCCAACCTCTTCCAGCGGTAGAACTACCTGTAAGGACTACCCAAATCACCCTAGTGGTCCCAAGCGTTGAGGAACTCCAGCGCACTCTCTTCACCACTCCTCACCAAACTGTACCCGCAGTGAACAACACTGTGCCGCCAGGCGCGCCTAACCGAGATAGGGTGCCTAATACTGAGGCAGGCATCCTTGCAACAACTGAGGACACACCCAATCTAACGTTGGAAAATTTTGTATCCCAAAATTATGAAACCTTAACCGCCCTTATGCAAGAAGAAGCAAGGAAAAGAGCAAGCACGAGCCTACAAGCTCGACTCAATTTTGGTCCTGAACGCGAACGATCACCCCTGCGCCACCCACGGGGAAGACGCGCAGAACGTACCACTATCCATGATAGGCTGGGTACGATATCTGATTTACAATACTCAGAAGATAGCGAGAGGCGCACTAATGTTCACTCCAGACTTGGCAGTCGAGGAATACAAGACCGATTAGGACCTCAGCATTCGCCGAGCCAAGGATCCTCCAAACCTGGGAGTATAAGGATGCACGACAGATTGGGGAAAAGAAGATCCCCAAGTGAAAGTCCCTCAAGCTCTTCTTCTGAAAAAAGCCGGTGTAAGCGCCGCAAAAGAGACTACTCTTCCTCCAGTGACTCCTCGGACAACGAGGATAAAGAAACATGACATTGGAAGTCAAGAGGACGGCGTCGCGAGGAACAGAATGAAGATATGTCTCTTCCATGGCGTCGCCAGAAAGTTGATGCGTTTACACGACGCCTCAACGATTACTCATACCGCAAACGCAGGCGCATGCCCACTAATGTAAAAACATATGATGGAACAGGTGACCTGGATGATCATCTAAAAGTTTTCGAATCAGCCGCCACTATCGAGAACTGGCCACAGCCTGTGTGGTGCCACATGTTTAATTCTACGTTAGTAGGGAACGTGCGCACATGGTTTAGCAAACTCCCACGTAGGAGCATCGGTGGGTTTGAGGAATTACGGAAAGCATTCCGACTCAACTTCACCCAAAGAAAGAAGTGCGCTAAAAATCTTGTTGAACTAGCAAGAGTAAAACAGCGCCAAGGGGAATCAACCAGTGCTTTTATGGAACGCTTCAAGGATGAGTGCATACAAGTAAAAGCATGTCCTGAAATCCTAAAAATTTCAGAAACCCATAACTTATCCGTAAGCTAAATGACAAAGTTCCCCAGACTTTCGATGAGCTAACAAAGCGCACCAGATCCTTTATACAAAGAGAAGCAGCTGCTGCGGACAGCAAAAAGGGTTATTCGAACTATAGGCAGCAAGAGCAGCCTAGGAGACAATCCAACGATCAGAATAACAACCGCAGCAGAAATTACCGCAGCGGAAGAGACAATGACAAGTATACCCCTCTCACAAAAACTCCGAGGGAAATATTTGTAACAGAAGGTGCAAACTTCCCAAAACCGCCACCAATGCGCACCGCATAGGAAAAACGCAGAGGGAATGGATACTGCGAGTACCATGGTCAAAAAGGCCATACAACGAACGAGTGTGTCCAGCTAAGACAACTAATTGAAAAGTTAGTAAGAGAAGGCAGAATGGACCACCTTGTAAAAAACATCAAAGAGGGAAAAGATAAACAAAAGAACGGGGGTAAGAAAGAACCCCCCAAAGAAAAAGCTGATACCATATACATGATACAGTCATCGCAGCGCAAGATAAAGCAAAAAGTCAGCCAAAAATTTTCTCCAGAAAAAGAGATATCTTTCCCTACTCTAGCTGCGGACAACGCAGTTGTAGAACCTCTAACTATTGAAATACATACGGGAGGACATGATATCCATCGCATGTACATTGACGGAAGGGCATCCGCAAACATCCTGTATGACCATTGTTTCAAAAGACTGCGACCTGAAATCCAAAATCAATTGATACCAGCAACAACGTCATTGACTAGATTCACAAGAGAAAAGATATGGCCCATGGGGCAGTTACGCTTGCTGGTGGTCGTAGGAGATAAACAACACTCAACCGCAACATGGATAAATTTCATGGTAATAAAATCTCCCTCACCATACAATGGTATCATTGGGAGACCTGGAATATCATCCATGCGCGCTGTACCATCCACAACGCACGGAATGCTTAAGTTTCCAGTGGAAGGAGGAGTTGTCACCCTCTATAACACAACAGTACCACCAAGAGAATGCAATGCGGTAACAACTGAAGTAGAGACTATTCCAGAACAGCGCACAGATAAAACACCAAACCTAAAAGTCGCTATTCATCCCGATTACCCGGAACAACAAGTTTCGATTGGTGGATCTTTATCTGACAGAGGTAAAGCAGCCGTATGTGCACTCTTGCAGAAAAACCTGGACATCTTTGCATGGGAACCAAAACACATGACAGGGGTGCCACGCTCTATCACAGAGCATAAGCTACAAATCCGACAAGGATATTCCCCACTACGGCAAAAGAAGTGCGGCCAGGCCCCAGATCGTGCAAAGGCTATTCTGGAAGAAGTACACAAGCTTGTAGATGCCAGCATCATGCGCGAAGTGTACTACCACGACTGGCTCTCTAACCCAGTTATGGTAAAGAAGAGCGATGGCAGTTGGAGAATGTGCGTGGACTTCACGGACCTCAACAAAGCATGTCCACAGGACTGCTACCCACTGCCAGAAATAGACTGGAAAGTAGAATCCCTGTGCAGATACCCTTTCAAATGCTTCCTAGACGCATACAAAGGGTATCATCAAATTCAGATGGCAGTCGAAGATGAAGAAAAAACAGCTTTCCACACGAGTCAAGGAGTGTACTGCTACACAAAAATGCCTTTTGGCTTAAAAAATGCAGGCGCAACATACCAACGATTGGTGGACACAGCTTTCGAGAAACAAGTAGGCCGCAACTTGGAGGTCTACGTTGACGACCTTGTCATCAAAAGCCACACAGAGGATGAATTGGTGCGCGACATCGAGGAAACGTTCAGAACATTGGGACGAATAAATATGAAGCTAAATCCCAAGAAGTGCACCTTTGGCTCAACCGAAGGTATGTTCCTGGGATACTTAATAGAACCCGATGGAATCAAGCCTTGTCTAGAAAAAACAAAGGCTGTTATTGATCTCCCCTCACCGCGCACACTCAAAGAAGTCCAGTCATTGAATGGAAAGTTAGCAGGACTAAACCGTTTCTTATCCAAGTCAGCAGACAAATCCCTTCCTCTCTTTAAAACACTCACGAAGTGTACTAAAAAAGGAGATTTTCGCTGGACCGAAGAAGCGGAGGAAGCTTTCCAACAACTAAAACACCATCTGGCATCTCTTCCCAAACTCGTCGCACCGCGACCAGGGGAAGAGCTAATCATGTACTTATCGGCCACGCATGGAGCAGTTAGCGCAGTACTATTGACAGAGAGGAACTCCGTCCAGACACCCATATACTTTGTAAGCAAAGCCCTGAAGAAGACAGAGACTAACTACAGTGCTATGGAAAAGCTGGTCTTAGCTCTAGTATTCGCAGCCAAAAGGTTGCGCAGATACTTTCAAGCACACCCAATAGCTGTAATCACTGATCAGCCAATCAAACAAGTTATCTCTAAGCCTGACGCATCAGGACGCTTACAGAAGTGGAGTGTACTGTTAAGTGAATATAACATCTCATATAGACCGCGCACTGCAATCAAAGGATAAATCTTAGCCGATTTCATTGTGGAGAAGCCAGATAACGACAGTCCAACACCCGCAACCAAAACAGATCTACAGGAACCCTGGATTCTGTTCACAGATGGGTCCTCATGTGTAGATGGACCAGGCGCGGGCCTTATTCTTACAAATCCAGAAGGTATGGAATTCACCTATGCGCTGCGCTTTGAATTCACAGCCACAAACAATGAGGCAGAATACGAAGCCCTACTAGCCGGACTACGCATCGCAATCCAAATGGGTGTACGCAACTTGGAAGCGAATGTAGATTCTCGGCTAGTCGCTAACCATGTGCTAGGTGAATATGAAGCCAAGGATGAACACATGATCCAATACCTAGAAAAGACCAAGTCCTTAATCAAAAACTTTGATAGGTTCACAATAAAACAGGTGCCCAGAGGAGATAACAGGAAAGCGGATGCGCTCAGCAAAATCGCATCCACAAGCTTCGTGCACCTCTCAAAACAGGTATTGGTAGAAACCCTAAAAAATAAGTCAATCTTGGAAATGGAGATATCCACAGTGATAGAAGAACAAGATCCTACATGGATGACGCCTATCATTGAATTCATCAGCAAGGGAATCTTACCACAAGATCATAAGGACGCTCGAAGAGTGCGGCGCACAGCGCAACGGTTTGAACTACGAGACAACATACTCTATCGACGATCTTTCTTACAACCCTGGCTCAGATGTCGGACCTCTTCAAGCAGACTACGTACTCAGAGAAATCCACGCTGGATCATGTAGTATGCACTCAGGGCCGCGATCTGTGGTGGCAAGCGCTCTAAGGTCAGGGTATTATTGGCCAACCATGCATCGCGACGCACGCAATCTGATAAAGAAATGCAGCAATTGTCAAGTACATAGGCCAATCCCGCGCCTACCACAACAAGAGTTAACACCTATTACCTCACCATGGCCATTTTATAAATGGGGCATTGACATCGCGGGACCCTTTCCAGTTGCAGCAGGAGGAGTCAAGTTCCTCATAGTAGCCATAGACTACTTTACGAAGTGGATTGAAGCAAAGGCGGTGGTGAACATCACAGGAAACCAAGTCAAACGCTTTGTCTGGGATAACATTGTCTGTCGCTTCGGACTACCGGGAGAGATTATATCAGACAATGGAAAACAATTCTGTGATAACCCATTCAAAGATTGGTGCGCGCAATTAAACATCACGCAACACTTCGCTTCAGTAAAACACCCACAAACCAATGGCCTAGTTGAGCGTTCAAACCGCAGTCTAGGTAAAGGAATAAAAGCGCGCCTTGACAGACACAAAGGAAGGTGGGTGGATGAGCTCTCGCATGTCTTATGGGCGCATCACACAACAGTCAAAACCAGTACTGGCGACACGCCATTCTCCCTCGTCTATGGAACAGAAGCCGTCATACCAGCTGAGATAGGAATGCCAACTATACGAACAGCAGAGGTCAACATCACAACAAATGACGAGGAACGGCGCATAGACTTAGACTTACTAGAAGAAAGGTGTGAACGCGCAGCTATACGCGAAGCAAAGGCTAAGGCAAAAATGAAGAAGTATTATGATGCAAAGGTCAAACACACTTCAGTCAGACCAGGAGACTTTGTTTACCGCGCCAATGATGCGAGCCACGCAGAAGACACAGGCAAGCTCGGACCAAAATGGGAAGGACCTTACGAGGTCACAGATGCGCTCGGCAACGGCGCATACAGACTGCGCGATATGGATGGTCATGACCTAGCGCGCACTTGGAACATCTGCAATCTCAAAAGATGTTACTTTTAGGCTACGGCCACTACACAGACACCTTTGCATCCTACGAGATGCCTAATAAATGTTTGTTTTTCTTTACTTTCCTAGGAATTGTATTTTTCTTTTTTCAAAAACTTGCAAGTATCAATAAAATGTTATGGTTTTTAGCTAACTCCATAGCGTATTTCACTTTATTGCATACATACCTATATATGTCAATATTGTTATCTTATATTTTTGCCTACATGGTGTGCATGCACTAATTAAAGACCCACGAAGGCATAAAGGATGAGTAAACCTACTAATTCACTCGTTGAGTAAGAGGGTTGCAAACCCATCTACATTGGTTCACGTATCCTTGCTAAGCGCCTTACTTTTGAGACGTCGAGGTAAGTTTCACGTGCGCATCCCACGACGGGTGCGCAAATATTAAGTACACCGTACAAGCTTAGCAAAAAACGAGCCAAGACACTTGGTCAAATAATAAAACTTAGCAAACAATGCAAGTATATTTTTAAAGTTACGCACTTAACGAGCCAATACACTTGGTCAAATAATAAAACTTAGCAAACAATGCAAGTATATTTTTAAACTCACGCACTTAACGAGCTAATACACTTGGTCAAATAATTAAACTTAGCAACACAATGCAAGTATATTTCTTAAGTCACGCACTTAATCAACAAAAAGGTATCTTATTCAATATTTTTTACAAAAAATTACAAGGAAAGATACACTTCATTATTTACATAGTACATATACAAAAAGCCTACACGCTATGGCGATACTCCGGGCTCTCCTCCGGAACAGCAGAACTCCCCGCCTCCTGAAACTTCCTCAGAATCAGAGCGTCCTTGGGAGATACGGTTGGAACACTCACGGGCACACCATCAGACCTAGGGATGTGTGCAGCACCCACGCCACACAACACTGCCTTGCCCTTAATGCCCTTCTTCTGAGCAGCCCTCTGCGCGTGACGCTCCAAAACCTCTTTCAAGGGAATTTCCCTCTCAAGAGCAAACGGGGTAAGGATGTGGCGAGGCTGCGCGAACACAGGAATCTGCAGCTGTGACACATCAGGCTTCAGAAAGTAATCTGATTGCCCCTCTGCATCCTCTCCAAGGTGGCGCTCCAACGTCAACCCCGCCATAAGTACATCTATGGGGTTGTCTTGGTCGCGCTCCAACCTCCCAATGTACAGCAGCTCGAGGACCTTTAACCCCGCCATAGCCTACATCAACTCATCGTAGGCAGCCGCATTATAACCAGGGACCTCTGCTAAGTCCTTGGTCAGAAGCTTGGCCTCGTGGAGATCCTCCATAGCCTGCGACTTCCCGCGCGCCACCGCACAGTGAACCACCTTCCCAAAGGCGTCCAACACCTCTTGGGACTCCAAAGTCCCCATAGCTGCCAGGCGCAGCCAGTGGCTAATCAACCACCTACATCAACAAAGACAATTTGTGTTAATCAAAAGCACAGCAACAAAAATTATTATGAAGAAGAAGAGTATAAAAGAGATACCTGCACTCAGCGATGGTCGACATCAAATGAGGGTATAACTCCTCATCGTACTCGATGCTCAGGCCGCGCAACTTGTCCTCCTACAGCTGGACGATCTTCATCATATCTTCCTTGAACTTGGCAATGTTAGCAAAGTGCTCCACCTTCTTCTCTTCCAAAAACCTAATAGCCCAAGTCATGTCAGACTTGTAATGATGAAGCTTCCCGCGCGCCTCCTCCAGCTCAGCCAGGGCAGACAACTTCTCATGGGTGACTTTCTCAGTGTACACCCGCGAGGACTCCAACTCCGCCTGCGCATCCGCCAGCTGCGCACGGAGCTTCGCTATCTCCTCATCCTTCTGGGCGAGAGTACTGCTCTCCCCAACATACTTCTCCCTCAACTGTGCCACCAGCTCAGCCTGACGCGCAGCAGTCGCAGCTAACTCATCCATCAACTGCTGCGCTGCTCCACCTTCATCAACCTTGGCTTTCCCCTCCTTGTTTTCATTCTGCGGAGAGGAAACCACATCCACGAAGACTCCATCATTCTTCCCGGCATCATCCCTACAAGACATGAAGACGACAGTTAGTACATATTGCGACAAGTAATGTACAAGAAACATAATATAGACGCAAATACTCACAGAAAGGGAGAGGCCTCAGCAGCCTTCTTATCCGTGCCAGAAGCGGATGTCTCCTCCTCCGCGGACGACTCCACATCCCCAATGAGGTAGCGTCGTCTCTTCTTGGGGCCACTGGTCTCCGCCTCCCCTTTGCGCTTAATATTCTGCGCCACTTCCTCCTTCAGCACCTCCTTGGGCTTTAGGATCTCTATGCTGTTAGACGACTTAGCGCGCGCCTCCTCTTGCGCCACCTCCACATCTGGCGCCATGCTCTGAACAGGCGTCACTTGGAGCAGCGGCGTGTTTTCAGGGACAATCTCTGGCAGACCCTCAGTCGCCTCCAGTAGTGGCTGCTCACCCTCCCTCAGAGGGCGCACCCCTATAGTCACCTGCTTCAGCTTGTCCAGCTTCACAACGGCGAACAGATCCATCTCTGCGCACATAAACAAAACAAGAAAGAAGAAAGGATTAGTTATTAAAGGTGCGCATACAAAAAGACTTACAAAATTTGAAGTAGAAGGGACGAACACCCACCCTGGCCTTCCTCACTTATAAAAGTGGGCACCTCGTCAGCAGCGCCGAAGTAATTACAACTCAACCCCAAGTGTACCAAAAACTCCTCCGGATAAGGGTTAATGGCTAGGCGGTTGGCATCAAGAGTCTGCGCATCAGTCAGCCTATAGGAACCGGGTGCGGGGCTCCCATCCCTTGGCAAAGTATCCTGAGTATAAAACTCATAGGGCGATGGAAAAACCACATCATCAACCAAGAAAAAATGCTCCCTCCAATTTCTTAGGGAGTCTACCTTCTCAGTGTAACACTGAAGCACCCCCGGGCGCTTCGCAAAAGATGCCCATCCATTTGACCACGTCGTGTGGTAAAAGGAGCGGAACAAGGCTATGGTCGGTTCTATCGCAAGTAAACGACAGTTTACTTCAAAATTCGACACCTTCGCCGCACCTATACAATACAGCTGTGAGATGTGGAGGCGATAGTGGTTGAGCAAATCGCTCAGAAAAATAGAGATTGGCACGCGGTAATTCACGTACTCAAAGAATTTTGTGTATAACCCTATTTTCCCTTCGGGGAAATCGGCTATACACGCGTTAACGTCTGGAACCTCTAGGCGCACATCCAGAGGAATGAAATAGTCAGAGGTAAACTCTGTAACATCATTCTCCGTCATCACAGAGCGAAAGTCCTCTAACTGGGCAACCATTTTCATTAATTCACTTGTAAAACGCACACAAAAGTTACCTAAGGAAATGAGTATTTTCTTTGCAAAAGATAGCTTTCAAGAACGTGAGCAATGGTGAGTGTGTGTTTTACTGTGTGTGATTGTAAAAATGGGGCGGTGACTATTATATAGGGAGTAATAAAACCCTAGATGATGTCCACGTGGATCCCACTCACAAAAACGTGTGGCTAGAACCGAAACGGTCCATGCACTTATTCCTGATTTACAAGGGCCACGTGGACACAACCCCCAATTTTCAAGGTACCCCTTTTGAAATTCCCATGACTGGTGCATTGCACTTTAAAATGGGCGGCAAATTTCAATGTTCTCCCGCCACGCTTACCGCTGTTAATATTAGTCTAGCATCCACAGCTACGAGCCGCGCATACTAGACTGGGGGACATGATGACGTATAGCCTATATATGGGCCACGAGCCCAAATGATAAACATTACTAAGGCCCAAAACCACCATGTGTGGGCTATTATAACTTGGGCCGCATCAATAATGGGAACAGGCTCACGTAAGCCCAACCCAAATAAACTATACACGGTATAGATAAGGATTATCTATCTATGGAATAGATATCCTTACCCGGATAAGCACCATGGGTGCGAAACGTAAGGAGCACGAACCCTACAAGGATTCTGCGCCTATATAAGGAATGACATAACTCTCATTCAAGGTACGATTCACAATCCCTAACTCTTTACGAGAACCCTAAATCGATTACTTACTCTCACGCCGGAGTCTAATCATGGGAGACAATCCCACGATAAGCCTAACGGTGTTGTTTATTTTCTTAGTGCGCAGGTTACAAGTACTAAGAAGCGAATTAGTACGAGAGCAAGAGCCCATAATCAGGAACGCCCAACTTTTGTATCAACAATATGGATTTTGAAATCGAGTTCATAATTGGTAAGTACAAAATATCCTTACACGTGAATGTGCTTTTATCACATATTCTACTTGTGATAAAAGAGCATGGTCAACGATGGTGAAAAATAGTGAAGGGAGGTGGTATTAAATAGAGATGGGAGTGGTAATGAGTTGTTTGCTTACAGATTTCACTACAAGAAAAACTGGATTTAGTGACCAAAGGTATATGGTAACTATCAACATAAAATCTATCACTAACATTGTTTAGTGACAAAAACCCGGGTGATCACTTATAGTTGCAATAGCTTCATCACCATTTTTATTAGAGACCAAAAATTAAAATCTGTCTCGAACCAATGACATAATATCACTACTACAAAAAATCTCATAGAAACTGGTCAAAATAGCCCATGAAGAGTGGTTTTGAGACCACTCTCTTAAGGGGGGTATCTCCATGATGGAAATATATAGAAACCGGTTTAGCAACCTGTCTCTATTAGAAGAATAGACACCGGTTTTCTCCTTAAATCGGTTTCCATTGTAGAGTAAGCAAACATATTTTTACTAGACATTGACACCGGTTCTCCTAAAACCTGTCTTTATAGAAACGTTCAACCTATCTTTATATAGAGTAAAAAGATATGTTTTTATCTCAAAACCTGTCTTTTTTTAAATCTATTTTATTAAAAAATTATTTCTAAAATTTTCCAATTTTTTAGAAATTCTATAATCTACAATTGACTCACAAAAATAAAGAAATATAAATGCAGAAAATATGTATAAATTGATTAAAATACTCCACAGATGTCGAAATCAACAAAACTAGAATTCAACAAACTATAAAGAGAAACACTAGAATTCAACATAACTAAACATAATTCTCTAGGACTAATCGTGCCACAATGTAAAGTTGTAAACAATGCAACAATGATGGCGTTCAACTCTTTGTTCTCTAATGGGTGTTCATCACTCCAAGGTACCTACATATAAATGAATGAAATAAATGTTTATATAACAAATAATACGGACTGCCAAGTTATTTAACAATGACAAACAACATAAGGCAATCAATCATGTCACTAGCATCAAAGAAAAATCAATTAACATGCACACATTAGCCTAAAACCTTAAGTACACAAAAAATTGTCCTAAATCAGACATTACTTTTGGAACGCATTCTGCTACAAGTTTTACAAGTTTACATGTTTAATATATCACTAAACTTTTTCACACTCATAGAACTTACCTTCTTTTGGAAATTGTCGTTTTTATATTTCAGCACAATGTCATGCATCCATTTCATCACATAAAATCCACACTCCCAATCGTTAGGCTGGCGATGCAGGGAAGGGCAGCTAGCAGCAGCAACACCTCTATGAGGAATATGGAAATAATGGAAATTAAAGTACCATGCATCAAGTACAACATACTAATTGTTAGTTTAACTATATAGAATCGTGCAATACCTTATTTGATGTCTACTTGGCAGGGATGGCATTATTCTTTTTATTTCTCTCAGCTCGTGCTCCTAGAGTGTGCCACGTGGGTTTCAAGGACGATGATTCTGAGCTCTTCATACTACCCAGAGTGGTGTTTGTCGTGTCTTTGAGGACCTTGAATGTACCCCTGTGAGGCCTAAAAACAACATAAAAAATAATGCTCAACTTGCATTACAAACAAAACAAAACGTATCTGCTAAGAGTGTTGTAATTCGTACATTTGCTACTTACCCTTCTTGCTTCAGTCTTTTCCTAGAAATATCTAACATTTCCTGAGTGTGGTTTCCTGGAAGATGATTACAGAAATAAATATGTGACGAGTAATGGAAAACACAGTTTTGACTTTCAAATAAGAAATATAAAAATGTACCCCTGTCTCCCCAGGCCAAGATGGTTCCAAAGCTTCATACAGCTTGACAAGTCTCTCCTGATTCCTCCAATGGATTGGATAATTAATACAAGCAACTCATAGAACTGTTATAAGAAGAAGCAAATTTTGATTTACATACTTGAGTGATACATGCTTTTGGTCTAATTCATTGAACCAGCAAAAAAAAAAAAAAAAAAAAAAAAAAAAAAAAAAAAAAAAAAAACTCTTGTTAGATGATTTTAGCTTTTCAATTGGTTGAGCATTCCTATAAAACAGAAAAAGATTTCGTCAAGTCCTCTCAGAGACATACGCATGCATACTTCATAAGTATGTTTTAACTATGCTGCAACAATCTTAAAATTATACACCAATAATAAAATAAGCAATCGATGTTAGCTTAATCACAAACACATATGAGCTGCTTTCCGGTCTCAGGTTTATTGCTTTTCATATTTTCCGTTAATTCGTTCAACTAATATTGTATAACATTCGAGTTAATGAATCATGTGTTAAAAGGTATGGCTGTAAGGTGCTAGCTTAGATTTGTTAATTACTTTAGGGTAGACATAACTAACCAGCTAAGTTACTGATATGTGCAATATACATTTTTTATAAAAGAGTGTCCTAAATTAATGATTGATAGCCATAGTAATGTATGGAAGATTCATCCAATATAGTTACAGGAGGTGTAATTTGAATGTTTAAGTAAGATATTGTATTACTAAACTATATGTATATAATAACATTTATTTTCATGCATAAACGTACAAAGAAGTTGTTCTACTACATATCTTGCTCAAATGTCATTCAAAGCAACTTCTACTGTTATGAATACGTAATCATGTCATTATATTAAACTAAACCTTAACTCAAAATTAAACTATCTTCTAAAAACACGCTCTATATAATGGCCCTATTGTGTTAAGTAGCCCACTTTGCTAAGAAATAGACCTGATACTTATTATTTTAGCATTTTCAAATTATGCTATTTATCTACTATTGTTAAGGCATTTTTTAGCTCGATCAACAAGTGTTCTCATGCCAATAAATTGATTTTCCCTGTTGACTTTATATATTGGTACTTCAACATGTCAATTGCGACTGAACTGATAGCCTCTTGTAAAAATTCCTTGGAAGAAGTTTCAAGACAATCCCAAACAACCCATTACAGTGTCATTTTTCAGCCCTAAACAACCCGTAACAGTTTACGTCAGCAGTCCAAAACATACCCTTATCACCTATTCAGCACTCATGATCACACATAGGCAAAAACATGAGTTAGGGGATAACCTTTTTCGATAAAGATAGTTGAAAACACACAATAAATTCACAGATCAGAAAAGCTTCCAAATCAATAAACAATCACAAAGCAAACAAATTTAAGCATCAATATTATTTTTTTTTAATACAAATTCAAAGAAAACCTAGCTCACCCCTGCTATAGATCGAGTTCATGAATCCAATAATGATGAAACAACAACCTAAACATGACATTCCTGGTCACTAATGGAGTATGGTTATAACAAAGTGATAACATATTTGAAATACACACTTTCAAGTAAATATGATTATTATTGTCTAAGAGCTCGAAATGCATATAACCACAACAAATAACATCTCAATAAGCTCAAGAATTATCAGGTCATAGGTAGGTTTATAGTTTATACACAATTAGTACAAAAGATAACATCGTATAATTACATTCATAATTAAAGAGTGAGGACATGGCAGAAAATACAAAAATAAAGTAGGCATTGATGTACCTGATGACAGAGTTCACATATTGTACCTCTTTTCGCATTGCAGAATCGCTGTACATATTTCCTATGAGCATACTGCAAATACAAATAGCATGCTTTAGAGTTTGGACAATAAACATGTTGGCCAAATTCAGAGGCGAGTGTAGGTCTAGCTTCTTTTTTAACCAATACAACTAACGAAAATTTATTTCGTTATTTTCTCATTCTTATTACAAACAAGTAAGCAACAAGTAACTCATAAGGCCAATTGACACAAACTATGAATACAAGCATATATATTAACAAAACGACAGAGATAACTACTAGGAGGCTGCCACTGCAAGCGCATGGAACTTCAACATTTTTTAACACTGTCCTTTTCTTGACAAATAAGACACTCAATAGACTGAATCAACGGCTCTTCCTCATTAGACACATCATGCTCTTCACCTTGTATTATTAGCCTCTCCAATAGCACGACTACTAGAAGGCTTTGGAGCTACCACCTCCTGTGGTGCCACAGGCTCATCATAACGTACAATTAAATGATCTTCCATCTAAAAAAATAACACACATTACCCATCAACAAGCTATACAGAACCATAAACTTCAACCACATTGCACCACAAAAACTGATCATCACTTGCTCATTTCATAAAATCACTCACTCACAAAAGCACACAATCTTTTTATATAAGGCAAAATCGCGCCAAAAAAGTTACTAACCTTTAGGTCAGTTTGAATTGAAGGTATTTAACTTCTTTTTTTTTTCTCAGTTTACGACATTGAACTTCATTTTGTGTGCAACGTAAGTTTTTTTCTGACATTTTTAAAGATGTAATCAGTGAAGTTTTTAGCTAAAATGGTAAGTTAATGTGGTGCATCATTCAAGTTAGGCATTAAAAAGTTGTTTCTGCAAGAATTATGACCGGTAACCTTTCAGGAAAATAAATAAATAAACTATACAATTCACAAAAAATGATTTTCAACAAAAAACAAAACTGTATAAGCAGAACCCCCCCCCCCCCTCCCCCACCCCAAAATTTGAAACCCTAAACAGATATAAATTGAAGAAAGATGAACCTTCAAAATCCTTGTAGGGCGTAGGCAAAGTACTGAGTCCGATTATAGTGCAGCCATGGTATAAATGACACAACCATAATTTCACCTGCGTGGCCTCGATATCTTAGACAATATCTTTGTTGAAATCGATTATATGGTAGTGGTAATGGCATGTATAAAAATTAAACATACAAAATGAGTCTAATTGTAATAATCTAAATCAGATTCATTCATCGGCTATATAATTAGCAATCAAACAAAATTATAAAGTAATATACAAACTATTGCAGAAAAAGTATTTTGGTTACCTTAATAAAGGGCTTCGAGAGTCGAGCAAACATGGCTGCCAAACGGATTGTGGAGTAACAACTTTGGTGATGAAAATTGAGGTGTTGGCTAGAGATTTACGAAGGAGCGAGAGACTGGAGAAAGGAGAGAGGATCGAAGGACAATGGTAGGTAGGAGACTAGGAGCGGCTGAAATTTACAATTTTAAGTGAAAAAGAGGGAAAACTGATTTGGGGAAAATAATTTTGGGAGGGGCGTTAAAAGTTGAATCTAATTTCATTTTGGTGGGTGGAGGGTAGTTCAAATTTTTATTCAAAGATAATACTTTGTATACAAGAATTGCAACAATTATAATAAAAATGCAATACTTATTTTGAAAATGTTACTTAAAGTTTAATGTCCTCTAAAATGCAACAATTTTAAAAAGTGTTGCTTAGAAAGTGTTGCATTAGCCACATTTTGTTGTAGTGGTTTTAGTTTTTATTCAAGTAAACGACTATTTTTCCAAAATAATTATTTGCACACTATTTTCGGAATTTAGGTGTACAAGGGTTGAAGAGTCGTTGAGGGATGGAAGTTCAAAATAGAGATTAGAGACTACTCACACTGGTTGTTTCTTCAAAAACGGTGCCTATAACATAAATACATAAAGACATGTTGATACCTACACACCTGTTTTTTTAATTGTGTAAAAAGACCGGTTTTCACCCGCAAACCCAGTTTGTATGCATTTTGTATTATGAAAACTAGTTTTTTCAAGAAAACCAATCTTAGTTGTTTCCATTCCCGCTAGTTTTTTACCATAGGAATAGGGTTTTATATAACCAGTCTTTATTTGGGGGTGTTTATAGCCTTTTGTGTAGTAGTGTATTGTGGTCACTATATTTGTGACGATATATTCTGTCACTAAGAGGTGAAGATGGTCACTGAATTGATAGATAGTGACCGATAATTGTGGTCAGGAACGTAGTTACTATTTTGTTAATTATAACGAAACCGTTAACACATCGTTAGCAACTATTAGTGACCATATGTGTGGTCACTTGGTATATTAAATCTAGAGACTAGGAGATGGTGATCACTCATTCGAGCATATTTACAAAACAATTTACCAATTTCACAAATGTATAGCTACAATAATTCAAAAATATGTGAATATGCAACAACAAACATCCAATATATTACTTGCAATTGCATTACATAATATTCTTTGAAACATAAACGCTCTTCGTGTCCTACTAATCAGAAGCAAAATAAACACAAGGAAAAACATAGCATTCTAACTGTTTAACATTGTGTTCTTTTAGCCCCAAAAACATGTCTCAAATCACATCCACGCTCTATGAAGATCACTGCATCCAACTCAACCTTTAGTCACCTTGCAAATGAAAACATAGAATTCATAACTTAAGTGGAGTATCATATAAAGCATTGATTTGCATGCCTAATTGATGTACTTAATTATATGCATAATCTTATTGGTGACACTAGATGGACACACTTCATCACAAACTAATAAAACACTTCCACATCCTTTTAGGCATAAAAGTAGGCACACATTTAGGCCTCTCAATCATTTTTCTATCAGATATGTGGAAAACTAGAAGGGGGGGTTGAATAGTTTTACGTCCTTTTTAAATTTATTACAAAAATATTTTGTAGCTTATTAAAAACTTTCGATTCGATCTCAAGTGAATTCAAGTAACAACCAATATAAACAATTCTAATCTAATAATGAAAGTATTGAAATGTAATGAAGAAAAGATAAAGTTAGAAAGATCAAACCACAACACGCGAATTTATAGTGGTTCGGCTACAAGGACACCTTCCTTGCCCTACTCCACTCCCCGAGTACCACACTCGAGAGTTTTCTTCACTATGTCAACAAACTCCTTATGGTGGAGAAACCTTACACACCTTGGCTTACACGAGTTAACGACACTAAGCTAAATGTCGAGTTCTAATCATAGCTAGAACCAATCTCACAACTTCTTCAAGGCTTCACACCTTCTTCACACCTTCACAACTTCTTCAAGACTTCACACCTTCTTCACACCTTCTTCTATGCACAACTAAGTCACAACTACTAAACTACTTTACAACACACCTAGTTTCTACAATCAACAAATTCACACAACACTTTTACAAATATCTAACACTACTACAATATGAAACTAGCTAATCACAACACTACTACAATTAGGTGGATGTAGAGGAGTGTTCTTCTTCTTGCACTTGAATGGATGAAGCTTTGGATCACTTGGAAACAAAGACTTATGAGTTATATGATCAAAGGATTTTTGATATAGAAATGGAGGTTGGATCAGAAAGTTTTTAGTGCAAAAAGGTGAGAAAAATATGTGAAATGATCCAATATTTATAGGGCCAGAAAATACTGTTCTGGAGCGTGTCGGTCCCCTTAATTAGGGGCCGGTCCCCTTAATGATTAAGGGGGCCGCCCTCCTGAACGTTGGAAAAGTTTTTCTGGATAAAATTTGCCCTTTTTGGTTGGAAATTTGAAATCATATCTTTGTAGTTTAATATAACAATACCAAAAATGATTTACAAATATATATAAAATGTTAATATCATTTTATAAAAAGTTATGTCTTAAGACAAGGTTTCCTTTGATCATGTAATGCATAAGATGCTTAGTTTATGCATACCTTAAGTGATATTAGATGTAGAGGTAAATATTGTTACCAAATACTTGTTTACGTCTTAATCTTGACTTAATTAGATTTGAGTTTTGTGATTATCAAAACATAGGTTTATTGAGAGATATTAATAACATTTTTAAACATTATTTATATCAACAAGATAATAATCACCTTGTTACTGCACATATTACATAAAGAGCAATACAACCTAACACAACACCTTTAAACTATGAGTTATACATTCACTCACAGCATCCTAGATAACACTAGACAAGCCACCCTCTATGCTATAGTGATTGCATAACTCTGCTAAACTAAGTAACAAGTAAACCAATAAAATTAAATTCATAATAATGATCCATACCCATTCCGTTTCCAAAATATATGGTGGCTTTCGAAGGGCCTTTCTTTTTTAGGTAAACATAAGCCCTAAGATCCGAATATGATTCGATAGTTCTTCTCAGACCCTCCTGTAGAAACTAAACTCGACATGTTAAAATTTCTATGAACAACTCATATATTAGTTTTTTATATCAATATGGCATAAGGGGCATGTTTGTAAATTGTAGTGACCACCAATTTTTCATCTCAAAAACTAAAGTTTAAGGGTTAGGGTTTAAATTTTAGTGACCACCGACTTTAGTCTCCAACTTGAAAACCTAGTGACTACTAATTTTTGGTCTTTAAACTTAGTATACTTTCTTTTGGTAGTGACCACCAGTTTTTGGTCTCTAACTCAACAACTAAAGTTTAGGGGTTCGGGTTTAAATTTCAGTGACAACCAACCTTGGTCTGTAACTCGAAAACCTAGTGACCACTAATTTTTTGTCTATAAACTTATAATTTTTTTTTGGTAGTGACCACCAGTTTTTGGTCTAACTCAACAACTCAATGACAACTAGTTACATGCTCGCCAAAATATCAAACCAATAGTAGACTTATCGTTTTTTTTTTCCTCTCTCAATCATTGATAATTGAGTGACTATCAACTTTGGCGTCTAACTTAGAAACCTAATGATCACAACTTTTTTGTCTTTATATTTACTATACTTTCTCTTAAACGTTGGTTAATGACATATTTCAAATTGGTGACCGCTATCTTTTTGTCTCTAATCTTTAAACTTAATTATCACCATTTTTATGGTCATTACTCGATCCTTGTTATTTTTTACAACTTTGTGACCAAATTTTTGTAACGGTCACTGATTATGTGAATGACCAAAATGCAATGACGACATGTATATTAGTGAGTAAACGATGAAAATAGAGACCAAAGCATGAGTAGTCACAAAATAATTGGTCACTAAAGGCACTTTTTCCCGTAATGTTTTGAGAAAGGAAAGATAGATGATGAGGATGAAAGTAATATGAGGAGGTATACTGAAAAAAAAAGTCAAAAACCAAGCGATAAGGTTATATAAGCTAGTGACTCGTATTTTTATATATAAATAATTGTTAAATGTGATAGAATCATTATAAAAATATGATGAATAATTTGTATGTTAAGTTTTTGAGTAAACTGTAAAAAATGTCCATAAACTTTGCGATTTTTGCTAGAAATGTCTTATTTTTAAAAAAATTGCAAGAAATACCCTAACGTTTTGGTTTTTTTTGCATGTTATGCCCTTGAAGGGTTACTGTAGTTGCAAATTCCCCATTTTGGCTAACGCTCATTAGTTTTTCACGTTAGTAGCCGTGTGAAATGACTATTTTACCCTCATTTTCTTCAATAATCTCACTCTACCCATTTGCCTTCTTTCCCGCCAAGCACAACTGAATTTTTCAAACAACAATTCAGTATTTAAAACCCCAAATTCACAAACACAAGTTCGGAAACACAAATTCACAAATATTCGATTATAGTTCTTCAAACGAAATGGACAAATCTGATACCTGCAACAACTCCCTCCGTCCATGCAACAACCATCACCAAAGCCGACACATAACCCCCACCTTGGAAAACCTAGTTTCATCACACATCCCTGAAAAGTCTGTTAGGATAATACCCTGTCCTGCTGGTATTGTTCATTTTTTTTTGAACGGCGGGTTAGATGTTAGATGTTAGTTGTTGGCTCGAGTTAGTGTCGCATCCTCGGGCAGACATACCAACCGCGAGCCTCTCCTTAGGGGATAACCCAACTCCTATTCCCGATTCGCCTGATATCATTAGAGCTTGCGGTTCCCAAGTGAGGACTTCCCGGTCGGTCACCCAAACCGGTACTACTCTCACTTGGGCTCGCTTAACTACTTAAGCCTTTATCACTAGACCACAAGCCCCATGATAAAAAAATATGGTTTAATTGGCGAAGCGTCGTAAAAAATCAGATATTAGCAAAGGTGTGCAGGAGTGTGTAATTTTGACAAAAGAGCATAATAGGAAAGTTGTTGAGGGTGTGGGTGAGGATGAGGATTTTACACGTGGGCCATGGTTTAGCGCGGTTGAGTTTGTGAATGCTAATGGGAGGGGGTTGTGATTGGATGTTTAAGTGATATCAAGAGCTTTATCAATAATGAGGTTGATCAAGTTGTTGCAATAATCAAGTCGTGTACTCTAAGTGCCCTTGGCGATCTTATAGTAACTCTCAAAGATCTCTCAGGTTAACTATCTGGTTCAATACATCACAAAATCCTTAACGGGGGGGGGGGGGGGGGGGGGGGTTATGGAATGGATATTACAGTAGGAGCTGCTTTGATTCTTCATAACATTTTAGTGTTTTCTCCTAAATCATCAGACCATTAGCTTAACATTACACTTAAAAACTTATTTAAGGTTTTCCACAAGGATACAGTTTATGAAAATAGGAGTGGTGTAGGTGGTAGGGGAATGTTATACCAAGAAGAAATAATCAAATTGTTAGAAGAAGAACAGATTGAACAAGAGTGGCAGACTGGTGGATATCTTATGGATCAATAGGACCATTAAATGAGATTAGACCAAGAAGCATTGATACAAACACTAGAAGAAAGTGTAGTGGGTAGTGGAGATGGAAGTGGGACAAGAACACCACCTAAAGATCGGGAAGAATAATGTATTAAATAGATATTTGTAGATCTCCCCAACCTAGTGAGAGTAGTGAATAAGAAAAAAGTATAGAAGCAAGTCAAGAAAAAGAAGCAATGAAACTTCATTCAAAATAATCAAGAAGACCGCATGTAGGTTCAATCCATGATTACCAAATGGTTGTTGGATTTTGATTAATGTGTGTCACTGTTTTTGTTGGTTTTATGAGTTAAATAAAATGCTTATTCCGTGGTTGATCATTTATCTATAAAATTTGCATACACAAACCAACTTTGTAGAATTCTTTACCTATTCATGGCAACCCAAATACGTTTATCGATCCTATAAAATGCTGATACAACCAACAAGTATGCAGACAATCTAATATGCAAAGAATAGGGAAAATAACAAATTTAACCAAACGAAATTAAATTACTAATAGGATACAAAAGATAAGCACTGTTACAACAATTGCCATCAAAATAAATAATTATTTAAAAACAACCTAATACAACCATATCAAAAGTTAAGAAAAAAGGTTTCATTGTTTTTCGACTCGTTCCTTCATGAGCTCCACAAGATACTTGTGAATTCTTATCCACTTGAAGCGCGCCTCTTCCTTAAACACGCGTATTTCCTCACGAAGCTGAAATGTATTTTGGCAACACGGAAAATGAGAGAAATGTGGTTCTGGCATTGCTGCAAGTGGTGGTTCAGGGAGACGGGTGTGATAATGAAGAGAAGAGCCATGTACGGTTCTTTTGATACTGTTAGCATTATATATATATATATATATATATATATATATATATATATATATATATATATAAGTGATGGTCATTCTCATTGTATAACCTTGTGTCGTTTGTTAAGACTAGTAATAGTTTAGTCATTGGGCTTTGGACTTGGCAAGCTAATATGTTATGTGCTATGCTTCATAAGCCTTGTTATCTAATCATGTAACCAAGTCCAAGCCCAAGCCCATAGAAAGCCTATGTATGGAATTATAAAAGGCACCTTACCTCTCATTTGTAAGGTGTGCTTGTGTGTGAAAGTGTGTGTGTTTTTAATAAAAGCTTTCTATTTCATCTCTTATTCTTATTACATATTAACGCCACATACATCTTACCAAGTCACCATCTTTCCTTCTTCTAGTGCTTATATTTGTGTTAAAGTTGATATATCTAAGGTCCTACAAGTGGTATCAATCACCTAACAATGATTTAGGAGTGTGTGGAAATCGTTATTTATCAAACTTTCTCTTTAAAGTTGTGTTTTTTCTTTAAAAACGTGGGCTTTTCTTTAAAAGTTTTGATTTTTACGTGTTTTTAGTGCTAAAGTTGTAGTCTTTATTGAAGTTTTAGTGTTTCTACGTGTTTTGGGAAAGATTTGATCAAAAGAATCGAGTGGAAATCAAGTTTTTTGTGGAAAAATCGGATTTTTTGAAGCTTTTGGCAATCTTATGCGTAACAAGTACGAAAGGACAAGCATTATCCCACTTTTTGGCTGAAATAGTACTGTTTACGCATAAGTTTGAGGTCAAAACCCCTTTTCTATGCATAAGATTAAGTCAAACCCCCTTTCCTACGCTTAAGTTTAGTCAAAACCCTTTTCTTACGCATAAGTTCACTTTCCTACGCATAAGATTGATTTTCTACGCAAAAGTTTGGAAGTCTACGCATAAGATTGAGATCCTACGCTTAAAATCCTACGCTTAAGTCTGTTCCTACGCATAAGGCTACATTCTACGCTTAAGTTGGATTCTACGCATAAGTTTTCTACGCAAAAGATCCTACGCATAAGTTTTCTTCAACGATCAGAGATTACTCAGTACTTCCCTGACTTGGATAAGTTTGTGGAATACTTCGACACGGGATATCTTTCAAGCTTGGACAAGTTTGAGAGATCAATTTGTTTACGCATAAACTCTAAGTTTACGAGTAAAATCAAAGTCTACGCATAAACAATATTGTTTACGCATAACTTTAAATCTTACGCATAACTTAAAGGTTACGCATAACATCTTACGCGTAAGATTATTCAAGGTTTACGCGTAAAATCAAGCTTTACACGTAAGTTTTTTGACTTTTGACAACCAAACTTCAAACGACCATAACTTTTGAACCGTAACTCCGTTTTCGACGAATCAGCTGTCAAAACGACCGTGAAACAGAGAAGAAGGACACGTTGAATCAATATATTCATTCAACCCAAGTTTCGAGGCCTAAAAACGCTCCGGGAAGAAGTTATTGATGTTTTAAGGTTTTAGATCAAAATTTTCACCATAAAAACTTGCATCAACTTACACTAAACACAACTCCTACTTCGTTGAAACGATCCGAGAATCAACTTTATCAATCTACACTTCATCAATGGCATCTCAGCAAGATATTCATGCAGCCGGTGCAGAAAACCGACCTCCAATGCTTGAAAATGGTGGATATCTCCCATGGACAAGCCGCATGCTTCGTTACACCAAAACAAAGCCTGATGGTAAATTAATGATCAACTCCATTACAAATGGTCCATTTATGCCAAGACAAGTTCAAATTGAAGGCAATCCAAATACAACACCTCCTACTCAACCATTCGTGCGTGAACAAATAGAAGCAGATTACACAGATGAAGACAAGAAGCAGATCGCCGCAGATGATATGGCAACTTGGATTACATCCAACTTGGATTACCACGGGAGATCTTTGCTGCGGTCGACAGATGTGAAACTGCTTATGCTATGTGGGAACGTGTTAGAAAGATATGTCATGGAACAGAGATTGGACAACAAGATGTTGAGAACAAACTTCTTACTGAATGGGAGAATTTCACATCCACTAAAGGTGAACAGATTGAATCCTACTACACAAGGTTTTGCACTTTGATGAATGAGTTAATCAGAAACAAGTTGACACCTCGAACAATTGCAACAGACATTAAATTCATCAATAACCTTCCAGAAGAATGGGGTCGTTATGTTACAATTGTCAATCAAACAAAGGATTTACATAAGGTGAATTATGATCAACTCTATGACTTTTTGAAGCAAAACCAAGCTGAGGCTAATGAAGTAAGGAAAGAAAGATTGGCAAAGAATCATGATCCTCTAGCATTAATTGCTACTACACCAACACCGCTACCAGTGAACACACAACAACCATCATTATCTTCCACTCACAACTACATGCAACCTTCATACATTCAACAAACAACACCGGTCTACCAACAACAGTTCTACCCACAGCAACAACAACATGTTATTCCACAACAGCAATACCAACAATTCCAAGAACCAGAATTCACTGAAAATGATGAAGCTACTGCAGCATTGACCCAAGCGTTTGCTTTTCTGTCAAAGGCATTCCAAGGACGTTATTCTATACCAACAAACAACAACCAAAGGATTTCATCGAACACTCGCAACAAGCAGATTGCTCAGCCGAGTTTCAATATGGGCAACGGAGGCCAAATGGTTGGAGTTTATGGGAATCAGCAAGGATATGCTACTGGATTTAATATGGGCAATCAGAATATGCAGAATGCAGGTCAGTATGTAGGGAATCAGTATGGTCAGAATGCAGGGAATCAGTTTGTTGGAAATCAGAGGGGTCAGAATGTTAGTAATCAGGCAATGGGTAATCAGAATAGAAATGTTGCAGCTCCAGTAGTTGGGAATTTGGGAAATGTGAATCAGGGTAATCCGGTAAAGTGTTTCAACTGTCAGGGTGTAGGTCATATGGCAAGGAACTATCCTACTAAGTCGAACAAGAAAGACACAGCGTACTTGCAGAAAGCATTACTGTTGGCACAAAAGAATGAGGCAGGGTTTCAGTTGAACGTAGAGAAGAATGACTTTATGGCTCTTATGGATGACATGGAAGATAGAGAGGATATCGATGCGAACTGCATATTCATGGCGAATCTTCAGGAAGCTAAGTATGACACGGATTCTGATACACTTCCTGTTTATGACACCAATGCACCATCTGAGGTATCAAATTTCAACACATGTCACAATAATGATATATTTGATATGTCTCCTCATGAGGAACATCATTTTGAGAAGCAAGCACCCACTTATGATACATACCTGGACACGCCAAGTAGTAGCAATACTACTTCAGCAACTCTAGATGTGAATCATAATGGAGGCTTCGTTTCACAGCATGCTGAGAATGATGAGGAAACACGTGCTTTATTTGAATCATTATTGAATAATTGTCGTATTGAAATTGAGAATGTGCAAAAGCTCAATCGCGATGTTAAGGCCGCGAATGTTAAATTGACCGCTGAGCTTAAGAGTTACAAAGAAAACGTTAAAGCTTTTGAATTTCATAACAAAAGATTGTCTGAATTAGACACTGGTTATCAAAATTCCGTTTCAAGGGAAAAACAACTGCAACTCAAGTTTGATACACTTGATGTTAATTCTTTCAAACAGATAAAATCTTTAAACGCGGAAATTTCTGATTTACAAAGCCAACTTTCTAAACAAAAATCAGCTTATACCAATCTTGAAAAAGAAAGGGACGAGCTGAAAAAGGACTTTGCAAAGAAAGAAGACCAACTTTTGGCCGAAATCGTAGAGTCAGAACACATGATTGCACATTTAGAAGAATTAGTGGTTAAGTTGGGTCAGTCAAGTCAAACAATGAAAATGATTTCAAATCAAACTAATCCGATTTACCATACGAAACATAAAGTGGCTCTTGGTAACAACACCCCCAGTAATCTCAAGAAAGCTCAGCAAGAACAAAATGTTTTGTATAATGGTAATGTGATTTACACTAAACATGATCCTCCTGCTGTTCGGGATTCTGTGCAAACGATAGAACATGTCGAAGAGAGCATAAATAAAATGAAACAAAAGGATTTGAAACCCATTGATTACAACAAATTGAACAAACTTTCGGGAATTACTTTTGTTCCACAAAAAGAACCATCTGTGTTTTCCATAAAACGACCATTCTCAAAAATGTTTTCTAAGAAAGTAATTGTTTCCAAATCTCTTTCAAAAATGGAACAAATGTCTTCTAATAACACTTTTAATACAAGTGAGGCTAGAGACATTCTGGATGACGTTAAAAAGAGAATTCAAGAACTTCAAAATATTGTTAATTCTAAAACTACAATCAGTATTAACAACTGGCATTCCAGTTTTCATATTGAGCAGAAAAAGGTTTTTGAAAATGAAATTACTATCCCACTGAATAACATCAGTGCGAGGATAATCCATTTTGAACAAGCTTTCTTAAAAGAAACGGCCGACTTTGTCAAGGAACACAAATCCCTGGTAAACGAAGCTAATGAAACTCGTGAAAACATGCATGTTTTGGAAAACCTAAATGATTCTCTCTTCGAAGCTGTTATGACTACTGACATTATGTCCATCATTTTACAAACATATTCTGTTCAAGACGATGAAAGACTAAGAGCTGAGACCTCCGACATTGTTTCCAAATATGAAAATGCTCTTATAAAGCTTGAAAAAGAAAATGTCTCATATTTTAAACAACTTGATCGAAAAAAGGAAGAATGCAAGTATGACAAATTGTCGTATGAGCGTGCCTTAAAGAATATGAAAGAGCAAAATGATCTTTTGAGGGCTCAGCTTGAAAGTCAAAAAGGAAAGGGTGAGGAAACTAAGTTTGCAAAACCATTGACTTCGGAGAAACCAAATGTTTCAAACACGGTTCAAAAACCAAAAATGTCAATTTCACGGTTTGCTCCAAAAGTCGATGAGAAAAAGGATTTGACAAAACCAGTCACTCCAACACTCTTGCCTAAGAAAAGTGAAAATGTAAAGATTGTTGATAAAGGAAAAGCGGTTGTCAAAACACCAAAAGTGATAGCACCTGGCCTTTTTAGGATTAGTCCCACTAATGCGTATGCCTCCACATCTAAGACGAATGACAAATGCATAAAGGCGAATTCTAAAGAATCTAGTGATGCCAAAAAGGACAACAACATAAATCCTAACGCGTGCGCCTTACCTTCTACAGGATTAGAAAGCACCTCTAGGAGCAGCAGACTAAAGCCTAGGAGCAATACAAGGAACAATAGAGTCTTGTCTGCCTCTACGAGTAGTAGCAAGAATAAAGTTGAAGAAGTAGAAGAACACCTTAGGAATTTATCGCTTTGTAATAAGAAACATGATTCATCTGAATGTAATGTCGAAAGTGCTGGTTCTAATGCATGTAATGACTCTATTTGTTTAATATGCAAGAAATGTTTAATTAGTGATGTTCACGATGAATGTGTTTCTAAGAATGTGAATGTTACGCCTGAGCAGAAGAATGTTCCAAAAAGACCTAGTGCTAGATCTAGATCTATAGAAAGATTAGTTGCACGCTGTAGGTCTACCACTATTAGTCGAATGCCTAGGAACTACCTTAAGTTTTGCATGTGGATTCCAACGGGTAGAGAGTTCACTCTTAAGAACGGAAAATTAGAAATAACTCAAGCTAAACAAGTAGCAACTGTCTATGAGTGTGATTTAGATCTTACTCCTAACCCCATGGAGCCTAATTCAAAACGGTTTCCAAATACAAACTCTTCTGTTCTTGGCAGGTTATCGAAATATGTCTTTGGATCGTCGACTCGGGTTGCTCCAAGCACATGACCGGGAATTTAAAGCTGCTGATCAATTTCATCTGGAAATTCATGGGAACTGTACGCTTTGTAAATGATCATGTAGCAGCTATTCAGGGTTATGGAGATCTTCGGTTTGGGAATTTTTTAATCACTCGGGTTTACTACGTCAAAGGGTTGGGACACAATTTGTTTTCAGTTGGGCAGTTTTGTGATGCAGATTTAGAAGTTGCATTCAGGAGAAACACGGTTTTTATAAGAAATTTGGTTGGTGATGATCTCTTAACTGGTAATCGTGGTACAAACTTGTATGCTATCGACATCAACCAAATGGCTTCTACATCACCAATTTGTCTTATGACAAAGGCAACCGAAACTAAGTCCTGGCTGTGGCATAGAAGATTATCCCATCTCAATTTCGACACGATCAACAAGTTAGCCAAAGACAACATTGTCACCGGACTTCCTAAGTTCAAATACACTAAGGAACACCTTTGTCCATCATGCGAACAAGGAAAAAGCAAAAGAGCATCATATAAACCCAAAACCGTACCTAGTTCGGAAGCAAGGTTACATATGTTGCACATGGACTTATGTGGCCCAATGAGAGTTGAAAGCATTAATGGGAAGAAGTATATTCTTGTTATTGTTGATGATTATTCAAGATATACTTGGGTAAAGTTTTTGAGGTCAAAAGATGAAGCACCAGGTACCATCATCACCTTTCTGAAGCGTATCCAAGTTCTACTTCAAGCTCCAGTAAGGATTGTAAGAATAGATAATGGCACAGAATTCACTACTCAGGAGTTAAGAACCTACTTTGAAGATGTGGGAATCACTCACCAAACATCAGTTGTTAGAACTCCACAGCAAAATGGGGTAGTTGAAAGAAGAAATAGAACTCTTGTGGAAGCTGCTCGCACAATGCTGATTTATTCTAGTGCACCACTTTCTTATGGGCTGATGCTGTAGCCACTGCTTGTTTCACTCAAAATCGATCCCTAGTACACCCTAGATTCAATAAAACCCCATATGAGCTAGTGAACAACCGGAAACCTGACATCTCTTACCTTCACGTGTTTGGCGCTTTGTGCTATCCAACGAATGACAGAGAAGATATAGGGAAGTTAAAAGCTAAGGGTGATATTGGAATCTTCATTGGATATTCAGAAAACTCGAAGGCATTCAGGGTGTATAATAGAAGAACGAAAAGATAATGGAGACGATGAATGTGAAGTTTGACGAGATTTCACAAATGGCTTCTGAGAGATACGCTCTAGAACCCGCTCTTAATCCGATGGCTTCTAATCAAAACAGATTAGGACTCGCACCAAACCAGCAGACTTCTGGACACATCAGTTTAGGACTCGTGCCTCAAGGAGCTCAGTCAACAAACACGGATAAACCTTCAGAACAAGAACTGGAAAATTTCTTCGAGTTAATGTTTGATGAATACTATGGTGGAACTTCGACAAAAGCATCTCATCAACATTCCGCTGCACCCGCTCAAAACCATCAACCACCACCACCATCACAAGATGCATCTACCACAATCGAAGCTGAAGCACCAACTACATCAACATCATCTACATCTACTCAAGTAACTCCAGTACTTGAAACTGTTCTACCAAGCGTTGATGAGAAAAACCAAAACATAAACTTTCAAGAAGAACCAACAAATAATTCAAACGATGTTACGTTAGAAGTAGAAGAAGAAGTATTTGAAAACCCATTTGCAACAGACTCTGCTGAATCTTCTTCAAGGTTACAAGAACCATCTAACACACATTCGTTACACCCAAGGTACCCTTCTACGTTTAAATGGACAAAAGACCATCCAATAGAACATGTTATTGGTGAACCTTCAAAGCCAGTTCAGACAAGGAGACAACTTGCCACTGATCTCGAATTATGCATTTACATTTGCTCAATCAGCCTCAAAGAACCAAAGAACATTCGAGAAGCAATGACAGAAAACCCTTGGATTGAAGCGATGCAGGAGGAATTTCTTCAATACCTGTTACATGATAGTTGGGAACTTGTTGAACGACCACTTGATAAACGTGTTCTTGATCAGTGGTTGTGGAAGAAAAAACTGGATGAGGAAATGACTGTTATTCGCAACAAAGTTCGTCTCGTGGCTAAAGGTTATCCACAAGAAGAAGGGATAGACTTCGAAGAATCATTCGCGCCTGTAGCTAGACTTGAAGCAGTCCGGATCTTCTTAGCCTATGCAGCTCACAAAAACATCACAGTCTATCAGATGGACATTAAGACTGCTTTCTTGAATGGAACTCTGAAAGAAGAAGTGTATGTGAGTCAGCCAGAGGGATTCATAGACAAAGATCATCCAGACTACGTCTACAAGCTTAAGAAAGCAATTAATGGTTTAAAACAAGCTCCAAGAGCGTGGTATGACGAACTATCATATTTCTTGCTCAAAAACAATTTCACAAAAGGAACGGTTGATGACACCTTATTTATCAAAAGATTCAAAGATGACATTTTGATCGTTCAAATTTATGTGGACGACATTATTTTTGGATCAACCAATCCTAACCATTCAAAACATTTTGAAAATCTCATGAAAAGTAAATTTGAAATGTCCATGATGGGGGAACTAAAATTCTTTCTTGGTTTACAAATACATCAATCCTCTCGTGGTATTTTTATCAATCAAGCTAAATATACGATAGAGATTTTGAAAAAACATGGAATGAAAAATTGTGATTCTGTTGGTACACCAATGGTCACTTCACCAAAAATAGGTGCTGATTTCTTTGGGAAACCCATTGATCCGAAGAAATATCGGAGCATGATCAGTTCTCTCATGTACCTAACTGCTAGCCGACCCGATATTCAATTTGCTGTTTGTTAGCACGGTTTCAGGCAAAGCCTACCGAACTTCACCTCAAAGAGGTTAAACAGATCGTTCGGTACCTACGAAGCACCATTAACATGGGACTTTGGTATCCGAAGGATTCGGGGTTTAATCTAACAGCATTTTCAGATGCAGACCATGCTGGTGATCAAGTTACAGCAAAGAGTACATCAGGTGGAGCACAATTTTTGGGTGAAAAGCTTGTAAGCTGGTCGTCAAAGAAACAGGATTGTACTGCGCTATCAACCGCCGAAGCCGAGTATGTGTCTCTATCTGCGTGTTGTGCCCAAGTTCTTTGGATGCGGACACAGCTCACAGATTATGGCTTTACTTTTGACAGAATACCTATGTATTGTGACTCAAAAAGTGCCATAGCCATCTCGTGCAATCCCGTACACCACTCTAAGACGAAGCACATCAAAGTCCGCTACCATTTCATCAAAGAACACGTAGAAGAGGGTACTGTTGAATTATTTTTCGTTAAGACTGATTATCAACTCGCCGATCTATTTACTAAAGCCCTTCCAAAATAAAGGTTTGACTATTTAGTTCGACGAATTGACATGCGAAGCCTAACTCCTGAGGAGCTAGAACGTCTTCTCGAATCTTCTTGAAAAATGTTTTCAAAATCGCTTCGCTGTAAATTTTTTTGAAAAACAAAATACAAAATTTGAAAAACCAACAAAAACAAAATACAAAAATATAAAATTTCAAAAATTACAAAAACAATATAAAATCAAAAAATCCAAAAATATTCTTCTCAACGACATGTCTCTCGTATAAATCAATATTCTGTACGTTTCTAGAAATGTCATTCAACAATGATACGGACATGTACAGATGCTTGAGCGGGAGTTCTTTTTAATGGTTTTCTAAAACATGTCGTTTCTCAAAATTTTCTCCACTATGGCTTTCGTATACTTCTGTACGAAACCCAGACTTAAATGATGACTTCTGATTATTTTCAAATCAAGGACTCGTACGTTCAATGATGAACTCTTTTTCAAAAAAGTTCGAGTCTAAACAAACAAAAAAGATTTCAAGCATAAACTCGTTTTCAAACAAAATTCTTGAGCACTTTTTCAAGATTGTTCAAAAGATTTCTCAAAATCTCTCAAAATCTGTGCTCAAGAAAACTCCCTCTAAACCCTTAAATTGATTTTAAATGAGCTATCATTAAAGGGGAGTATAAAAATATACTAAAATGTTCCGATTTCATGCAAAATCCAAATCTGTCTTTCTCTCCAAAAGCTTTTTATTAATCAGTTGATATCAAAAATAACACGCTATGCTATTTTTGAGGGGGAGAAGACATGATTAAAATGTGATCAATGATGTTTAAAGATTGTGGCTGAATCTCAAAAGAGCTCGACTCAGTAAGTACCAATGAATTGACGAAGCTTAAAATGTCAGTAATCGGAAAGACTTGTCCTGGACGGGTAATAATTTCAAGCTAGTCTAACTAGTGATGTAAGCGTGTCTCGAATAGGACGTGTCTGAGTAGAGTGTACCGTATTAAGAGACTTTCTTTGGACTTGACCAGGACGGGTAATAATTTTAAGCTAGCTAACTAGTGATGTAAGCGTGTCTCGAATTGGTCATGTTCACTGAAAGTGGATCAATTCAAAAAGTGCAAACTCCTCCCGCATGTGCAAATTTCTTAAAAATTACATGAGCACATGTGAAGGGGGAGTCCTTCAAATGAAATGCAAAACTCTCGAAGTGTCAACAATGTGTTTTATTATCATAAACACTTTGAGAGATTTTTCATAAATGGTTTCATGGCAATTATAGGATAGTCATGGAGTTATAAGGTGACTAAGGTTAGGAAAAACCGTCCTATGATCCGCCAGAGCCGGAGGGATCTACCCAAGGACAATTCCAAAAGATTAGAATTAGAAGTCCTTAGGTATGATTGAAAAAAGGAGAAAATGAGAAAGGAGAAAGAAGGGGTTGAAGAATTAAAAAGAAAAGTTATGAAAAAGGGTGAAAAGAAATAGCCCTCCAAATATTCAACCTTAGTGCAGACACCGGGTTCAACTCATATGCTACTGGTTGTTACTAAGGTGACACCGGTATTGAAGATAAAGACGTCATAGACCCAGTGACGCACTGCACTAAACCTTCTTAACCACTCAAGTTCTCTTAAAAGAGCTTGTTTCATTCTTACGGGGAACCAGTGTAATCTATTGATTTGTCTCTTAGAGATGGTTGATATTGAAGCAGGAGACCTCTCCCTAATCTCCGCATAGGAAACCAAATGTGCACTTATCGATTCTAGAGCCCCGAGATTCATCAAAAGATCTCATAGGAACACATGATCTTCCTACACTGGTTGTTCATCATTAAGGACGCCGGATGTAAACTTTAGAGTCCTACGCAGATCTTAGCAATCTGCAAGAACATTTATGAGAGGATTCACATTTGTGATTCTCAATGATTGAATGGAAATTCCTGCCAGGGTCAACATCAAGCAGCCCTGACAGCAGGTCACATCGGTAATTCTTTATGGATTACGCTTAGTGTTCGCGGTGGTTTCAAACGGTCTACAGTCGTGGAGTGATCCCCAGCGACTCACCCAGTCATTGAGCTACTAAGTAGGTCTTGTAAGCTCTCTCGAGAGTATCTGACATGGGAACGGCCTTGGTAAGGGTTAGAAGGAGTCTTCACACTATGCTGTTGACGATCTCTAATTCGAACCTGTAAGTACCGGTTGATTTATTGCTAACTGTTTTCATGCAGCTACACATCACCTCCATGGCGACAGATTCCGCATGCTCATACATACATCTGGAAGTTAAAGAAAGCTCCCTCAAAGATCTATACAACACAAAATTCAAAGAAAGATTCTAAGCCAAAAAGAAGAATCTACAAAGTATAAAGACTAAAGATCAAAGTGAAAGAAAGAGAACTACGTGCATATGTATCACAAAGACTGAAGATGTATGAGCATGTTGGAATGGCAGACAACCACCACAGACACAGAAGTGACGAAAGGCAGATAACTCCACAACACCAATGAACAAAGAACGGTGAAAAGACAGTTATCAAAGATCACAATGCATGAAGGAACAAAGACTAAAGACTATTCTACAATGACATACAAAGTTAAAGACAAAGAACACGGAAGACCTAATCACGTGGAGCATCATTCGAATGACCATCCCTTAGGGGGAGATTGTTAGCATTAAAAATATATATATATATAAGTGATGGTCATTCTCATTGTATAACCTTGCGTCGTTTGTTAAGACTAGTAATAGTTTAGTCATTGGGCTTTGGACTTGGCAAGCTAATCATGTAACCAAGTCCAAGCCCAAGCCCAAGCCCATAGAAAGCCTATGTATGGAATTATAAAAGGCACCTTACCTCTCATTTGTAAGGTGTGCTTGTGTGTGAAAGTGTGTGTGTTTTTAATAAAAGCTTTCTATTTCATCTCTTATTCTTATTACATATTAACGCCACATACATCTTACCAAGTCACCATATTTCCTTCTTCTAGTGCTTATATTTGTGTTAAAGTTGATATATCTAAGGTCCTACAGATACCATAAGGGTGTGTTTGTGATTTTCTGGATTGTGCATAGGGGTGTGTTTTTGAGTTTGAGAATTGTGCATCCATGGTGACTGAATTTGATAACCAATGTTTATGAGATGAGAGTTGTGGATGTAAGTGTGGTGTGGTGAATATAAAGGTAGAGACCTTTGACTATTCAATGGGCAGGTTTGTGGTTCGTGTATGAGAAGTTAATGAAGCTAGTGACATTGCTAAGTGAATCGGTAGGTTTTGGTATATGTTGACTTTTAAAAGTCAACATGGGTAAATTCAAACAACCCATATATATAGCAGCAAAACAGGAAGATATAGGTACTATTCATGAGGCCAATTCACGTTTAAACACATTATACAATGAAAATCTGGATCACATGACCCATTTCATTCATTAACCATAACCATATTTTTACAATTTTAAGATAGGGGAAACCATAACAAAATAACCCTAAGTCCACAACCCCTACTTAGTACCTGCATTCATCATAAACAAAAGAAACCCATCCCAACCTCCATCAACCTACCCCCATGTAAACCTCTGCCTCACAGCAAACTCAATCTTCTGAAGAATCTTGTCGTCAATTTGCCTGACCATCCTCATCAGCGCCCTCGCCCAATGCTAATCAATAGTCTGGTGTCTCCTAACCTTCTTCGTAATGTCTTTTGCATTTCTCGAACGTGAAAAGTTTCGAAGTTCAAAAATCAGCTCCCCCTACGACTGACCCTATCAATAATCTTTTGGGACTTGTTCTCCAAATCACGTGCCTGCTGCATGTCTTGAAGAATCTCTGTTTGGTAATGGCTAAGCATAATTTTTGTTAGAACAAAGGAGTTACAAACAACCACAAGGTCAATATCACAATGAGACATGTTCATGGTTAAGGAAATGGGGAATTTGAGCTTTTCTTAAGAGTGTGTGTGTTTGAGGGAGTGTATGTAGTGATAAATAGGAGGTGTGTTTCGAAAGTTAAGCCATTGAAATAAAATTGTACATTAGGAACGCAAATTAGACAGGTGAATAAATTATGAACAATGAATGGATAAGTTTTGGTATATGTTGACTTTTAAAAGTCAAAATGGGTAAATCCAAACAAAATTCTGCAGCCTGCACACAATCTTCTACAAGCTTTCATCCAAAACATACATCATAACTTTGGATTTTATACCCTTAAATGCACCAAGACCATTCAAATCACTATTCTGCATAAGTCCATATGGTGTATTCTAGCAGGAAATTACTTTAAGAGGAATATTTGAGGTATTTGGTATATGTTGACTTTTAAAAGTAAAAATGAATAAATACAAACACCCCCTAAACTGCATATGAAATGCACATACAAAATGTTTAAGCAAAATGATGTCTTAAAATATTAACCAAACAAATTACATAAACATGTCTTACATAGCTTAACTAAAAATATCTTAAAATATCGTATTACATACAAAAAAACAACACAAAACAAGGAAATATTAACCAAACAAATTACATAAACATGTCTTACATAGCTTAACTAAAAATATCTTAAAATATCGTATTACATACAAAAGAACAACACAAAACAAGGACCATTATCCTGCATTTAGTTTCTCTTTTTGGAATGCAATGAACAATACTCAGAACCTCTTTTAGGAGTTGGTTCTTTCAACTTTACTCTTAGGCTAATGACGCAGCCGGTTACACTCGGAGGCCTTGCCTTCTTCTACTCACTGGTACCTTCATCTGGCCTTGCCTTCCTCTGTTTATCATTAGCTTCCTTCCTCTGCTTACTGATACCCTCAGCTGACCTACCCTTCTTATGATTACCGGTACCATTATCTTATGACACCGATATAGTGTCTTCCAAATCTGTGCTGAAAGTACCAAAATCCAAAACTGCAAAGATTATACAACAAAGGCAAACTGTAATAGAAGTTGTAATATTCACTTCCAAGAACAGCATTTAAATTAATAACATATATAAGGTAGATAGACATTCTAAACACCCCTTTAAGAGCTTGAATATATTTACCTTCTAGCGTTTCCTTCCTTCTGCTGATAAATAACTCATCAAAAATCTTTGCAGTCACTTTTGCCTTTCCCTTGTCATCTATAAAGATAGCCAAAATGAAATAAATAAGACTTATTTGCCTTTCCAAACACCCTTTTAAGAGGTTGAATACTTTTACCTATCATTTCAATCCTTGTTCTCATAAACAGCTAATCAAGAAATTCATATATATTTTCCTCTTTGATGGTTTTGTATGGCCCATATCTTGCTTTCATCTGATCAAATAATTCATCATTAAAGTTATTGCCCATGTTACACAATACTTCTACATCATCCTCCAAACCCTCAATCACTTTTTGCCCAACCTTGTATCTGATATTTGCAAAGATTATTCAAGATAGCCAAACTATAATACAATTACAAACTCAAATGATAGTATTTACATTGCACCATAAGAGGTTGTAAAAAATTAACCTTTTAGGATTTTGCCCTGTATAACACATCTTCCAGTTTTTAATCCTGTTCTCCAGACGATCACAAGCACCATCCATATTCTCCTTTTCATCTATAAAGATAGCAAACAAAACTAGATGCGATCAATTATACAGAATGAATCATGAAACATCGCCTATACTTGTAAACCATTTTCCAAGACCAACACAAAACATGTCTTACATAGCTTAACTAAAAATATCTTAAAATATCGTATTACATATAAAAGAACAACACAAAACAAGGACCATTATCCTGCATTTAGTTTCTCTTTTTGGAATGCAATGAACAATACTCAGAACCTCTTTTAGGAGTTGGTTCTTTCAACTTTACTCTTAGAAGTTTGACTATTCAATGGGCAGGTTTGTGGTTCGTTGGTAGCATAGGGATTGCACCAGGCTTTACCTCTCGAGGGATCTCGAGAAGCTTACAACCCCCACCAGGCAGTGTACCTGATCGATGTAGTTAAGTATAATGACAAGTATCGGGGGATTGATCGTTCAGCTAGGAATAGTGTCGCTAGGATTAGAAAACTAATTACTAGTTCTAGAGATGAGGGATGATTCTTTTTGTATTTTTATATTTTTTTAGAAAGCAAGTAAATATCTCGGGTTTGAAGGATTTGGGCGGAATTAGTTGCTAGTCAACTAACCCAATACTAAAGATGCAATCAAAATAAAATACTAAAAATGAAAATAAAACTAAATTAAACTAAGGTTGTGAGCAATAAGTGGAGAAATGTGTTTACTTAGATTTCACTACTCCCTAGATATCTTTTACACGTTAATTACTTGTTATAGTTGCGTGGATGACGGATTTTATTCCTTAATACCATTCATGGGGTGGCGTACTTAACTCCCCAATCCTATGAGTGCCTACTTCACTCCTATGTCGAGCCGGCTAAGAAGCTCCTAACATGGGATCATTAGAATTTACTCATGCATTAAATACAACCAATAAAACATAGTACACATCGGTTCATGTTTCCTAAGACGTTCAAGCATGTTACCAATTGGAGATCTGCCAGTTTTCTTAAGCCTAACATTGAAATCATTCATCCAATACAACCATAAACAAGTAATCAACACATAATCAACATCTAGGTTTCATTAGATCTAAGCAAACACAAGATAAATCTAGCCTAGCATGGTGGAATCAAGACAAGCACAAGATATAGACAACCAACACATAGACATATTGATTGAATTAAAAGAATACTTATCTCAATAACACATGTAAGGGTTCAAGGGGTGAAAACCCTTGAAAAAGCTGTAAAATACCTATATGGTTCGGCCTTAGTGTTTCTCCAAACTTGTTCCTCTTTAATGAATGAAAATTAGAAAACTATATATAGATATAAGAGGCTGACGGCGTCAAGAACAACCTTTGTGACGCCGTCATCTCGCCGCCAAAATAATTCTCGGACTGCCTTGATCTACATCTGACGCCGTCATGTTATCCACTTTTGCAGGCCGTCACATATTTAACTCTTGACGCTCTACTTTGTGACGCCTTCATTTCTGTACTGGGTCGTCATGATCTTTACTCTTGACGCCGTCAGGAAAGTACTCTTGACGCCGTCACACACTGTTCCCAGCTTGGAAAATTAAGTCTTTGGCGTTTTCTTCACTTTTATGCTCCAAAAACGTCCGAATTGCTTCCTTTTCCAGATTTCACTCCCAAAGTACCTAAAATCACAAAAGGAACGATTTAGGGCAATATTTGATCAAATAAATTCAATTCCGGGCTTAAATGACCCCCTAAAAGTGGTTCATTTTTCGCCTCATCATTCGTGTATGAGAAGTTAATGAAGCTAGTGACATTGCTAAGTGAATCGGTAGGTTTTGGTATATGTTGACTTTTAAAAGTCAACATGGGTAAGTTCAAACAACCCATATATATAGCAGCAAAACAGGAAGATATAGGTACTATTCATGAGTCCAATTCATATTTAAACACATTATACAATGAAAATCTGGATCACATGACCCATTTCATTCATTAACCATAACCATATTTTCACAATTTTAAGATAGGGGAAACCATAACAAAATAACCCTAAGTCCACTACCCCTACTTAGTACCTGCATTCATCGTAAACAAAAGAAACCCATCCCAACCTCCATCAATCTACCCCCATGTAAACCTCTGCCTCACAGCAAACTCAATCTTCTGAATAATCTTGTCGTGAATTTGCCTGACCATCCTCATCAGCGCCCTCGCCCAACGCAAATCAATAGTCTGGTGCCTCCTAACCTTCTTCGTAATGTCTTTTGCATTTCTCGAACGTGAAAACTTTCGAAGTTCAAAAATCAGCTCCCCCTATGACTGACCCTATCAATAATCTTTTGGGACTTGTTCTCCAAATCACGTGCCTGCTGCATGTCTTGAAGAATCTCTGTTTGGTAATGGCTAAGCATAATTTTTGTTAGAACAAAGGAGTTACAAACAACCACGAGGTCAATATCACAATGAGACATGTTCATGGTTGAGGAAATGGGGAATTTGAGCTTTTCTTAAGAGTGTGTGTATGTTTGAGGGAGTGTATGTAGTGATAAATAGGAGGTGTGTTTCGAAAGTTAAGCCATTGAAATAAAATCGTACATTAGGAATGCAAATTAGACAGGTGAATAAATATGAACAATGAATGGATAAGTTTTGGTATATGTTGACTTTTAAAAGTCAAAATGGGTAAATCCAAACAAAATTCTACAGCCTGCACACAATCTTCTACAAGCTTTTATCCAAAACATACATCATAACTTTGGATTTTATACCCTTAAATGCACCAAGACCATTCAAATCACTATTCTGCATAAGTCCATATGGTGTATTCTAGCAGGAAATTACTTTAAGAGGAATATATGAGGTATTTGGTATATGTTGACTTTTAAAAGTAAAAATGAATAAATACAAACACCCCCTAAACTGCATATGAAATGCACATACAAAATGCTTAAGCAAAATGATGTCTTAAAATATTAACCAAACAAATTACATAAACATGTCTTGCATAACTTAACTAAAAATATCTTAATATCGTATAACACAAAACAAGGACCATTATCCTGCATTTAGTTTCTCTTTTTGGAATGCAATGAACAATACTCAGAACGTCTTTTAGGAGTTGGTTCTCAACTTTACTCTTAGGCCAATGACGCAGCCGGTTACACTCGGAGGCCTTGCCTTCCTCTACTCACTGGTACCTTCATCTGGCCTTGCCTTCCTCTGTTTATCATTAGCTTCCTTCCTCTGCTTACTGGTACCCTCAGCTGACCTACCCTTCTTATGATTACTGGTACCATCATCTTATGACACCGAGAGAGTGTCTTCCAAATCTGTGCTGAAAGTACCAAAATCCAAAACTGCAAAGATTATACAACAAAGGCAAGCTATAATAGAAGTTGTAATACTCACTTCCAAGAACAGTATTTAAATCAATAACATATATAAGGTAGAAAGACATTCTAAACACCCCTTTAAGAGCTTGAATATATTTACCTTCTAGCGTTTCCTTCCTTCTGCAGATAAACAACTTATCAAAAATCTCTGCAGTCACTTTTGCCTTTCCCTTGTCATCTATAAAGATAGCCAAAATGAAATAAATAAGACTTATTTGCCTTTCCAAACACCCTTTTAAGAGGTTGAATACTTTTACCTATCATTTCAATCCTTGTTCTCATAAACAGCTAATCAAGAAATTCATATAGATTTTCCTCTTTGATGGTTTTGTATGGCCCATATCTTGCTTTCATCTGATCAAATAATTCATCATTAAAGTTATTGCCCATGTTACACAATACTTCTACATCATCCTCCAAACCCTCAATCACTTTTTGCCCAATCTTGTATCTGATATTTGCAAAGATTATTCAAGATAGCCAAACTATAATACAATTACAAACTCAAATGATAGTATTTACATTGCACCATAAGAGGTTGTAAAAAATTAACCTTTCAGGATTTTGCCCTGTATAACACATCTTCCAGTTTTTAATCCTGTTCTCCAGACGATCACAAGCACCATCCATATTCTCCTTTTCATCTATAAAGATAGCAAACAAAACTAGATGTGATCAATTATACAGAATGAATCATGAAACATCACCTATACTTGTAAACCATTTTCCAAGACCAGATGTGATCACTTAACACAAGCAACTGCACACTACTGTTAACCATGCACTTAATACTTAACAAGACTAGATATACTCATAAAAATAATTTATCTGAAGGCATTACACTAGATAACAAATGATTACCAGTGCGCTACCAACAAAAATTACTTGAAAGTACTATGAAACAAAAATTACAAACTTAGTGAATACTACTTTTTGGCATCACTCACAGTTGATACTAGCCTCACTCACAGTTAATACTACTTGAAGGCAACACTGAACAAGCATTACCAGTGCATCACGAACAAACATTGAACATATACACACACACAGAACAACCACTTTTTTGCAACACTCACAGTCAATACTAGCCCATGAATACTTTCAACCTATACTACAATTACCAAAATCAAACTAAGCCAATTTTAAACACATAAAGGAACTAAACAACATAAACTTACCAACATTCGATACCCGTTGCATACTTCCACCACCAACAGGGCTTCCCCTTTTTTGTTGTAGCGTGGGTGTACTCTGTTTAGGGGATGCAACCGATGGCGCAGGTAGAGGATCGTATTTTCTAGGCCTCATTCTCCCTCTGTTTTTCTTTACCACAACCCCATTCCCGCTTCCAGTACGACCACCATCCATGTTAAAAATTTAGGGTTTGTGCAGGCTAAACAAGCAATTAGGGTTTATGTTTGTATGTGTTAGATGAATAAACAATGCGTTTATGATTGTGTCAGTTGTTAGGTGAACAAACAGCCCCAAATGAAGCAGTTTCATATGAAAGTTTTATCGCCAATTTTGTCCCTCAAGGTTTGGAGGGTGAATAAGTCATTTTGCATATTACAGGAAAGAGTGCAAACAGATTGAGTGAGATTATTGAACAAAATGAGGTTGAAATAGTCATTTCATATGGCCACCCCAACGCGAAAAACTTACGAACGTTAGCCAAAATGGGGAATTTGCAACTATAGTAACCCTTCAAGGGCATAACGTGCAAAAAACCGAAACGTTAGGGACATTTCTCACAATTTTTAAAAAATGAGACATTTCTCGCAAGAATCACAATGTTTAGGGACATTTTTTGCAGTTTACTCTAACATTTTTTTTAATCAAAAGTATTACTCGCATAATTATAAAATCTGCGTCATTACATACTAATAACAAGAATGTCTTTTTTTTTGTCATTTTACATATTAAGTCATAAGTATCTGATTTGCCAAACATTTGAAAATCTAATTATCTGATTATTACAATATCAAACAGCATAATCAAATTCAAACACTATATTTCGGAATCGCGTTTTGTAATAGTTGATTATCTAATTATTTGTTTTTAATATGCATAGTCTATTTTAAATAAGCAATCCCAAACACCCCCTAAACTGTGCAAGGATTAACTTATTCCTAACATTTTATGCTTTTGATAAGGGAGGTGATTTGCACATTTATTTTTGATTTGCACATATGACTGTACAAGCTGATAATGAAAGATGTGAGCGTGATAATAAAGCATGAAGAGGAGTGTCCTAGTAAAAAAAGTGTGCACAAATCAATTCTTTTTTGATAATACTAGCTGGGTACTCGCGCGTTACAGCGGCGCGTAACTTGTAATTTAAATTTTTGACGAATGTTTTTCTGTTAGCATTTATTTACGTTGACAATTGCTTTACTTATGACGAATTTTTTCCAGCATAATAAACTATTGAATTTATGAGGTAGATGATGATATTTTATCTGATTCCACTTCTTAATCTTTTTCTTTCTTCTTATTTTGAAAATTTGAACATAAGAAACTAGGTATTTTGGAGGTAGTTTTGTTATTTTACGATCTAAGAATTATCGAGATGGATGGATTTTTTACTTTTTGTGTTTCATAAATTTTATATGTCAGAAAAGGTTGTACTATTCAAAAATTATTCATGAAATGTCTTACAAATTTTGGGATGAGAATGTTTACCAGCTTGCTTTATTTGTACATTATGTTTTAATAATTGGGTGTTTTAAAATGATATTAATTACTAGTGTTGATTAGTCAATATATGTAAGTGTTGATTCATAAATTAATTGTACATATAGTTTAATTAATTGTATTAGCTTAAAATTTATATATGAAAATCTTAAAAAAAAATAGAAAATAGAGGGTAAAAGATGCATTGGTTAGTTTAGATGAATTGAGATCAGCATAAACTTCGTATTTTTTACAGACCCAATAAACCAAACATTGCAACCCATTTTTCATCAAAAAATAAACAAATAAAAAATAAATATAAAAACACACTTTCCTCATTTAAAAATAAATAAATAAAAAATAAAAATAAAAGCACACTTTCCTCATTTAAAAAAATAAAATAAAATATCTTTTAAACAGTACATCGTTAAGCGACAAAAAATACACTATCGCGACGAGAATATTTTTATTTCTCAGTAGACAGGGCACATCGATATTTTCGACAATTTTTTTTTTCAAATTTAGTTTTAATAAATTTGCGTCTAAAAAATCAAATGTGATTGGTATGTTAGTAATCATATGTGATTTTTATTTTCATTTTTCAGAATCAGAATCACATGTGATTTCACAAACCACATGTAATTTTAGAAATCACATGTGCTTTTAAAATAACAAATCACATGTGATATTTCAGACATAAATTTCAACACTAACAAAAAAAAGTCAAAAAAGAAAGTTTGTCGAAAATATATAGACGTGTCCCTCTATAGAAAGATGATTTAATTTCATCGTGATGGTATAATACTTTTTGCGTAACGATTAACGGTTTGTGATATATTTAATTTATTCATAAAAAATAACAAATCACAAGTGATTTTTCAGACCTGAATTTCAACACTAACAAAAAAAAAGTTAAAAAGAAAATTCGACGAAAATATATAGACGTGTCCTTCTCTATAAAGATGATTTAATTTCATCGTGATGGTATTATTACTAGAGTTAAAACTAAAAGATCCCTTCTAAAAGGTCGTGCAATTGACTAAGTTATTGCACCAATGAATAATTATCTTTTGTTGATCTCACTTTTAAAACGTATCGTGATAATATGTTTATATGATTATTTAAAAAAAAATGTAAAGTAACTCCAATACCATTTTTCACGAGTTATGGGTCATAATATCGTCTTTCACGGTCTATGAGAGAGGTTGAGACGTAGACAGTCTTTCCCTACCTATAATAGAGAGGCTGCTTACGATTCTACCAGAGATAGAAAAGAACCTCCGGCCTTGCAAGGCGTAAGGATCAAACCATTGATCTCTATCTCTAAAGGTAAGAGTGTTAACCACTTATCCAAGCCTTGCTCTATTATATGATTTACTTTTAGAAGGACAAAATGTTGGTCGGGACGGATCTACGAATCTATCGACTAATAATGTCAATTTTACTTTAGGAGACCATATAATTTATATGGTAAGATATATACAAATATTTAATCAAATAATGTAGAATACCAATTAAATATTTAATCAAATAATGTAGACCATTTATATGCTCAAACTTCGAAGACTATAGTGATTTAATATTGGCTCTAAGTTTGGTATTTCTGAAATGGAGGTGATTTGCACACTTCAAAAAGTTATTGAGACACTTTTTTTTATGCTTTAGTTACTTGTATATAACTTATAATGTGCTTTATCTGCTTGCACTGTAAGTATCTCAATAAATAAATTGAGTGTGCAAATCATTTCCCTTTCTGAAAACAATTCACTTTAGGCTTATTATTACTAGATTTAAAACCAAAAGATCCCTTCTAAAAGGTCGTGCAATCGAACTAAGTTACTACACCAATGAATAATTTATCTTTTGTTGATCTCACAGATACTACTATCGCTCTGTTCTCAAGTCTAAATTTTTAAGAATGGAAGGGGATAGGAAGGGAAGGGCAAAGTAAGGAATGAAAATGGGAAGAAAATGGTTATTTCAATTTGTGTTCTTGAGTTTGTATTTTAAAGTAGCAAGGAAAGGATGGGAAAATAACAAAATTACTAATATACCCTTGAAATTATATACATTAATTAATTTGTGCATAACTAAAATCTCTCAAAACCCATGATTCAAAACTTGCAAGCTTTCTGTGCTTCCATTTGACGCCATGAAGAGCAAAGTTACCATGGCCAAAATTTAATGTTATCGTCTTTTTATAAAGCCTAGCTTTCGTGTAGTTATCAAACTTGGTTCAATTATTTTTAGAAGATGCAACAATATATTAAAACAAGAAGAAAACATACAAATAAAAGCATCCAACTTCCATTATCGAGACGATTAACGAAAGTAGGACTTAAGAAAAAGAACATACAAGTTTCAACCCACGATGGGTATTACAAAAAATATACAACTTGTACAAAGAAAAATAAAAGACCCAACCACAATTGTGCCATATGAAACTTATCATATTTTTAACCAATAAATCTATAACTTGTCCCACCATGTATTGCAGTGGACCAATCTACAGCCATTGGACAAAAAAACATGACAAAAGGACAACAAGAGACCAGACCATATACAATCTCACAACTTGACACACTAATAAGCCTGATACATAGTACGACGTAATTTTCTGTGAGAATAATGTGTGAGGTTGTTTGTTATAGAGATAGCAGCTGTAACTATTAGGTCAAAATGACAGATCGTGATTGAATAAATGAGGATATTTTAGTAATTTAACAAAGGCCCATGTTGTTAGTCACCCACTTCCCCTCCTGATCCCCCCAATTTTGGAAGGAAGACATATACACAAAAAAAGCCGATACATTCCCTCCCTCCCCCTTCCCCTACCTTACCTTTCCCTCTTAAAAATACTTAAGAACACCCTTTTTTTTCAATTTCCCTTCCCATCCCTTACCTTTCCATTCAGAAAAAAACTCGAGAACAGAGTGTATATGATTACTTTTAGACAAGTGAGTCACACAATTCAAAATTTTAGATAGATAAGTGTATGCAGTAAACGATTGTATTTTAGTATAATCTGTTTTAACTGTTTGTATAGTGAGTGTCCCAATAAATTTTTAGAGTGTGTCAATTACTTCCTTTCATTTAAAATGTCTCGTGATAAGTTTTTATGATTACTTTTAGAAGCACAAAATGTCTGGCTAGCCGCTTCAATAGTTAGTGATTAGACGAATCTATGGATCTATCGACTAATAATATTAATTTTACTTTAAGAGACAATTTATATGGTAAGATAAATACAAATATTTAATCAAACACGTTAACATTGTCATAAGTTATAGTAAGGGTAAAAGGCAAATTTGGTCCCTAAAGTATCTCGAAAACGCAAGGATTACACCGAGACGATTTTTGTTGAAAAAAAAAAAAAAAAAAAAAAAAAAAAAAAAAAAAAAACTGATGTTTTCGTTTTTTGCAAAATAGCCACTTTTTGCTAACGAGCGTTAGTTTTCTCATTAAGTCAATGTCAAACTTAGTGAAATGACTAATATACCCTTGATATATGTCACAATTAATCTTTTTAATTTACAAATAATGTTTTTGAACTATCCTCCATCACAAACACCCTCTACCACCATACGACTAGCGCCACCACCCTCTACCACCACCACCCTAACACCACCATCAAATACTTTTTCGAATGTGCTTTTTGGCCAACCAATCATATCTGCATCATGTATTTAGAACAAAATTAAACATTAACAGGAGTGTAATATCAATAGAAAAACATAAAAATCCAATCTTTATATTCATAGCTGGAAAATTGGATCAGATAAAGGGTCAACACGGGTTCGGGTCAAAACATAATTCTAGGCATCAATTTAATTTGATGATAATTTCCAGTGTGTTGTCATCAATTTATTGTGGTCCTTTTTGGACCAAATTCCAGTTACTATCACATAATGCTTGTTGACCTTAAGAACAATGCAGCCAGAAAGAACAATGCAGCCAAAAAGAACAATGCAGATGCAGATGTTTACATAAATTTCAACCAAAAAAAAACTGCATCAAACTTAGAATAGCACCACCTGGGTTTACACAATATAAAACTTTTTTACAGTTTGGCATGGTTTAGCGCACACATGAAGATAGACTGATTCAATTGTCCTCAATAAACAAACAGCCAATTTCATGTTGCAATTAAATAGAGTGTCTCGTGATCTGTCATTGAATATTAGATTTTATGTGGAAACATCCACACCCATATTAGAACAATAAGGCACATGCTTTTCTCTTCCTGATGACATGGAATATTAAGAATCAAACAACAAATATATTCAAGCTTAACATGTAATTGTCATGAAGGTCGAAATATGAAACACATTTCTCGTAATGAACTCCAATTTCTAATTACTCATTTTTTTTCAAACTAAACCATGCAATAACTAACTGTTTCATCATTCACAGCAATTTTACACAGCTTTAACAACTGCAGACAAGTAAAAGAGAAATCCAGTGGACTTCTTCATCGTAAAAATAAAAATTGGTGAAGGAGTTGACTAGAAGCTGATGTAGGTTGGATTATTGGAACACTTTTATCCAATGTTATGTCTTTTCAAGGAAAATTAAGATTACATATGAATCATACATTACTAGTTTAACATGTTTGTTTTAATTTTACCATCTGACCAGCTGCTTTTTAGCTCTTGCTTTAATAACGAGAAAAGAAATCAGCCGAGTGATTGGATTTAGTCATATTAATTGGTAGTAATGGAGTCCATAACAAAATCAAATAGGATGCTAGTAAAAAAAATTAAAGTAATAGGGGTCCAGTGACCCCCCCTTTGGCCTTAATGATTCATTATAAATGGAACAAGAAGGGGCTTTATCCGTCCCAGTGTTATCAGTCCATACCCTTGATTTAGTCCATAAAGGAAAAAGGTGACAGGGTGAACCTCAAAGTTAAACTAGTAAACAGACTTCAATGTTTGTTGGATCTCTGTGTTTTGAAAACACTAAATTTGGTCAAAATATGAGTAATATGCTGCTTATTGTGATATGATTAGCGTAGTCCACAAACCCGCACCACTTATGTGAGTAGAAGTAGGAAGTTATTTCAGTTCCATTGTATCTAGTATGCATGGCTGCTGTCAGGCTATATGCTCGATAGACTTACCTATTGGTTGGATACCGATTGTGATAGGCTCATTTTATTAGCTGATCTTGATAATTATAGAAGACATGACTTAAATATTTAAGTTCAACTCAATTCTGTAAGCATATATATATATATATATATATATATATATATATATATATATATATATATATATATATATATATGTGTGTGTGTGTGTGTGTGTGTGTGTGTGTGTGTGTGTGTGTGTGTGTGTGTGTGTGTAGGGTCGCATTCTATGCAGTACCAATATTAGATACAGTACTTTACAGTATCATTTGGACCAATTAGAATTGAGTATTATTAAATCTTTTTAATTAATTCAAAAGGGTAAAATAGTCAAACATTTTTTCACTTTTTTTTGAATTTTTTTAAATAAAAAACGTTTTTTAATTCACTAAATTTTTGGATTTTTTTTTTGTTGCAGACGTGTTTTCAGAAAAATGATGTGCATATGTGTTTTTTTTTTTAATATTGTATACTTACATATATTTCTTGCGTTTAATTTTTTCGACGTCAAACTTCTTTTGTTTAAAATGGTAATTGCACATATGTTCTAGTGTATTTCTTTGATCTATGATATTTATGACAAAAACAAAAACATATAATCTCTAAAAATTAAATAAAAACCAAGAACATAAATAATTAAATAGTATACACAAAATTCAAAATCAAATAAATTACAATGCATGTACAATTATCTTGTTAAATATAAATGTGGACGCCATTTAAAAACATGTGTACACTCTTCACTTTCTCATCAAATCCATTAGAACATATATGCACGCTTTCCAAGAATGTATGTGCACGCATGGCTTTCTCATCAAATTTATTAGAACATATGCGCACGCCTTCCAAAACATGTACGTTTGCGATATCCACGTTGTGCACGCCTTCCAAAAACATGTGTGCACTCTTCACTTTCTCGTCCAGTTCATCAAATTTATTAGAACATAGGTGCACGTCTTTTAAAAACATATATGTTTCCTATGACCACATAAACTTCAATCAAATGCGTATTTATAAAGCACCAAAAGCACAAAACCAGTTTTAAAACAAAAAATAAAAATTGAATATTTAATCATATTAATAATAGTTAATACAATTTTATACCGTAACAACTAAAAGAACATACCCGAAACAATATACCCTCAAAAAACTTCTTTCATCTGCCAAAGCTTTTACCATCGAATTTACAACGTTTTTAATGTTAAGCTTACACATTGTACTTAATAAAATGCTAGCAAGAACCCTACCATAAACAAATCTGTCATCCCACTTAAATATTATAGATGTACATCCTAGAGACCTCGCAAACATAATTAGCAAAGGTAGCCTGGTACCATGCATGTTACCACATATGAGAAGTAAAATCAACAAATAAATGCATTTGAAACACAACTCATGACTTGATGTATGAGCGTTTAACGAGGTTATTATATGTACAAAATTACCAATCACAATCGAAAAATTATTAATCTAAGAACTAAATTGCACATTACAGGAAAAACTACAATCATCAACTTGTAGGTCCAGTAGATATACTAGATATTTACACAAATATCTATCCAAATGGTTGTAATTTACTCTAATGTTGTTATTCACCTGCTACAACCTTGACCGTCAAAAGCATCAATAAATAGTCAAAAAAAAAAGTCATCAATTCACATAGCAATCTTTATCATCTTTCTTTCTCCGTGTCTAATTAACCACACACTAACCCAAGTTTATTTAATCACACAACAATAGCCTTTTAGGCCCAAATTCAAAAACAAAAATCCCATTAATTCAAGTTGTTCCAAAACCACAATAACAACAATTAAAAAATGAGACATGGTAATGAAGATTCGGCCCTTATGAATATTATCAAATCAATACAAACCTTAAATCGAATCAAGCAACAGTTCTTCTTCCTTGTATACAAATGCTTCGACCACCACAAATCGGATTAGCCCGCCATAATACTGATGGAGATGGTAGTCCTTTAGGGCGGTCGTCTTGATGGTTATTAGGATGGAGGCTAGGGTTTTGAGGTAGAGAAAAGTAGGTGAGAGAGAAAGAGAAAAAAAACGATACTCCGTAACTAATTAGTAAAACAGTTTCCAAATGATATGGAGGAATTTTTAAAAAATATAATTAGTAAATACCATTCATACCCTTTCAGCCTTTTGTTAATTGGAAAAAAATAAGATGATTTAAATAAATGGAAATTAATTTATTAAATTCTGATTGGTCAAGATTGGTACTGTAAAGTACTGTATAGAAGAATAGTACTGCATAGAATACATCACTATATATATATATATATATATATATATATATATATATATATATATATATATATATATATTTTGATTGATTAATAAAACATGATCATTTAACATTGAATTTCAATAATATTGTTATTGCATTTAACATCACATTTTGAGGGTGGTGGTGGTGGTGATGGTGGCTGTGTTTGTGATGTGGTGGCTTCCAATCCAAATAAAAGAATATGGTAAATTGCAAATCATGTCTTTAAAAGCGGGGAAGAAGAAGAGGGTATATTAGTTATTTCATATGCTACTTAACGAGAAAAATAACGAAAATTAGCAAAAAATGATTTTAGTGGCTGTTTTGCAGGAATTTTTTTTTCTTTTCTTTTTTTTTTCAACAAAAATCGTCTCGGTGTCATCCTTACATTTTCTTGATACTTTAGGACCTAATTTGCAATTTACCCTTAATGTTTTTCCAACAAGATAATTATATTGGGTCCCATTATCTTTAAAGATTTTGTGATGAATTTTGTATGCTTTCTTTGGGGAAAAAAAAGTTGTCCACTAAGGGATCTCATAAGAAGAGGCGACAAAAAATTATACTATATTGAAAAATGTTCATATAGGCCACTTTACTAATTATTGGTATATTCATGATCACATTAAAAACTTATACTAAATATATCAAAAAACTTTTATATTCATGGAACATAATAATTACGGGAAACATAGAGTAAAATACTAAAATTATGAAAAAGCAATTATTCACGTTTAGAAGTATATATATGCAATTCCTTTTTTTTTTACCAAAGACACAGGGTTGATGCAAATGTCGTTTTGATAAGCGTTAAGGTTAGATTTCCACCTATTTCCAGTGTCGAAGACCGATTTTTTTCGCTAGTTTCAGTGCTTTTGGTTATGCCTTTAAGTGGTTGTGTACGTGTTAGGTTTGAGTTGCATGGTAAGGAGTTTTTCCTTTTGATTAACAGATCTTACAAGGGAGAGTTTATTAGAGCTAAAACAGTACAAATTGCAAAGCAAAACCAACACGAGACAAGAAACATCTAATCTAAATCCATTATCCATGTAAGTGGATACCTAGTGACAAAATTAAACAAACCATTAGTGACAAATGAAAGAATAATAAAGTCCAGCAAGATGGCTAGCCAAGGAAAAATAAATAAATAAAAAAATAAAAAACCTACGAATTTTTAGCATATTGTTAATTTAAGAATATTCAAACATGGTGTGCAGCCTCCTAAGTTTAAAGCTTGACTATCCATTTAACCCTCTTAAAACCCGACCCGACCCGACCCGGTAGTATTCTACAAAAGCAGTGCTTCACCAGTCACTTTTGTAACAAACTAATAAACAACTGCAGTTTAATCCTAGTAAATCTTTATGGCGCAAAAAATTACAAAACAGGTATTCTTACTTAGTTACTTACTATTCTTATATGTCTTATAATTTCTGTAATAAAATTTGTACTATGTTGTTTACTTACTTGATTACACTATCATGCCAATGTGTTTACAGTTATCATTCTCATCCCATTCAAATACAGTGTTTAGATTCAACATAGTTTTTCGATATTTAAACTTGTTTCATATGCCAGGTATTAGTTAAAGAGAGCTCAAATGTGAGAACCATTATATTGAACAGGCCTACGCAACTAAATGCGCTTTCGTTTGAAATGGTAACATATTTCCCATTTGATATAAACCATTGTAACCTTTTTATGTAGCTAAAATGAAATAAAGGTGACTTATCATTAGTATGTTCTGATTATAGGTAACACGGCTCTTAGAACTCTTTCGTGCCTATGAGGATGATCCCAGTGTTAAGATGATAATCTTGAAGGTATTTTTGTGGTTTTCGTAATAAAAACAAATAAGATGGTGATTTTTATATAGAAACTTACAATAAGAAATGTGGATCCAGGGTGAAGGAAGAGCTTTTTGTGCTGGTGGAGATGTTGCAGCTATTGTTAATGATTGTAATCAAGGTTAGTAACGCCATTCTGTTATTAACACATACTGACATTGTTACTATTAATTTTGCAACTTTTTGTAATGATTTGATGAGATCGTTTGTATAGGTAATTGGCAACGAGGTGCAAAATTCTTCGCAGAAGAATTTACATTGAATTACTTGATGGCAACATACACGAAACCTCAGGTAATCAATTTGATCTTTTTACTACCAGCTTGTTGATGAACAAAAAGTCATTGAATGTTAACTAATCTTTTATGTTATGTTACTTGAAGGTCTCACTCCTTAAAGGAATCGTGATGGGAGGTGGTGCAGGTGCTTCGATGCACGGTAGATTTCGAGTTGCTACAGATAATACGGTATCTCTCTTGCCACTTCATCATGATAAACATCATACATAGGAGTGGTTGTTTTCCTAAAAGTTACATTTTTTTTCAAGGTTTTCGCAATGCCAGATGCTTCGCTAGGGATATTTCCAGATGTGGGTGCCTCTTATTTCTTATCGAGACTGCCCGGATTCTTTGGTAATTCCAGTTTGATCTTCCCTTATTTGGTCTTACATAGTTTATTCCTTTTTCGTCTCTATTACCATGAATGAAAATATGAAATTATGATAAGAACAATTAAAAAAAAAAAAAAAAAAAAAGTTCAGTTAATTGTGTGGGAATAAGATTGTGATGATTTACTTGGAGTTTATATTTTTGGCAGGGGAATATATGGGTCTTACTGGTGCTAGATTGGATGGTGCTGAGATGCTTGCATGTGGTCTTGCGACCCACTATGTCCCGTTAGAGGTACATCGGTATATCCCATCGTTTACGAAATACTTAATGTGTTAAATACGATTACAAAAACTAGCTTATAACAGTCATATACTGGCTTTTCATAAGCAAAACGATTTATAGTGTTTAAGGAATTTGAATACACTTTAGACGACTTCTGACCAGCTCAAGTCAAGTCATTTTACCCTTTTAATATGTCACTTTCTTCATCTTTATAGCTCAAATATGTTTTTAATGCTTGACTAGTTAACTGACACATATTCTTTTAATGAAAAGAAATTATCCTTGGTAGAAGACGCATTATGCAAAGCGAATACAGGTGATCCGAAACTTATCAGCAATCTTATAAATGAATTCTCGAGCACTCCTAAGTTGAAAGAGAAAAGTCAATATAAACGGTATACTATACTCATAGTCATATTTTCTAGTGTTGTTGTTGTTGTTGTTGTTTTCCCCTAACTGTCATTATTGAGTAAGTTTGCTATATTATGCTGCAGGTTGAAAACCATTGACAAGTGTTTCTCAAGGAATACGGTTGAAGAGATAATCCATGCACTTGTAAGTACCATTTCTAATGGAATATATCCATGTTATTATTTGATAATTTACTATCCGAAATAAAGATGTTATTCACTACTAACTTCAGATAGTTTTTTTTAGGAGCAAGAGGCTGATAAAAACAATGATGATTGGATCTCATGGACTATCCGCTCTTTAAGAAAAGCATCGCCAACAAGTCTGAAAGTTTCTCTTCGCTCTGTAAGAATACACATTGCCCATATAATTTTAATATCCAATTAGATTCTCATTCATTTACTAAATATATATTTTCTCTATCGTGTGCAGATTAGAGAAGGGAGACATCAAGGTGTAGGTCAATGTCTTATCCGTGAATACCGGATGGCTTGTACCACTATTCGAGGAGATTTCAGCAGGGATATTTATGAGGTATCATTTTAGTATTTGGCTAATAAATACTCTAACATAAGTATCTGGCTAATAGCCATATGCCCGTATATGTCTTAAATACCCTTGACAAAATACAAGAGTATTCCGAATAGGACATGTGCCTCTTTGAACATCTCATGTACTTGTGGAATGTAGATGGTACTAAACTTGGGTTTTTTTTTCCTTCACAAGATCTAACTCTTTTTAATGCAGGGATTTAGAGCGTTGCTGCAAGACAAAGATAAAAATCCAAAGGTAAAACACATTGCCTGTCTCCTAGCATCCTTAACTTAAGCTTAAAAGGTGGCAAAATAAGTGGTTTAGGCAATGGGTCAGATTGGATCCAGGTCAAAACAAACAATTTTTAGTGTGGAGCAGGTGGGTTGGCCTACCCGCAGGAACTTTTTTTTATCCAAATTATTTATACATAATTTATGTTTATGAGTATGATTAAAAAACTTCAATAATAATCCACCCTTTGTATAATATTTTTTTATAAATAAACGTATCAAAAGGTTTTAAGCATTTGAATAATCTTTGGATGATTTCTGCCGTGTTTGACTAATGCAACCCATTTGACCCATAAAAAATTAACGATAACCCAAAACGACCCGTTATAGGTAAATGGGTTAAAATTGTCACCTTTACTCAAATTGCTATCCCTATATTTAATTTCTACTGACACTTTTTTCTTTCGATTTCTTTATTTAGTGGGCACCTTCAAAAGTCGAGTTTGTCATTGATAGTATGGTTGACCGGTACTTTGAAGCAGTGAACGATAAAGATTGGGAAGACCTCAAACTCCCTATTAGACCAAACCTAACTTCATATGCCATGTCTAAGCTTTGAGCTAAACCAGTGATCTTCCTATATTGTAGACGGATTCAAATTTTGACACTTTATGTCAAACGAAAAACCCGTTATGCTAGTTATGTGTAGCAACAATGTAAAATTATGATTACCAAATCGGTAAATCTATGCTACTTATAAAACCTCTATAGTTAAAGTGTAATGTTGAGTATTGAAAATGATGATAGGTGAGAGAAATTATAATGTAATTAATACTTTTATTAAAACATCTCATTAGTTAAAAATATAATGATTTACTCACATTATACAACCAATTAAAAGCATATCTATCAAATTAAATACAACCAATTAGAACACTACTTACTAAAAAATACAATAAAATTTTCATAATATACAATTTAAATAGGCTACAACATAATCTATATAAATAATTAAACACACTAATTAATGTCATTTTTAAACACCGTAAAATAAAAAGTACATGTTATTATACACATTATACAAATTAACAAAACACAAAGCTTCATACAACCTAACAAGTTGATGGTACATATAGTTTTGAAAACTAGACGGGACCAACGGGTTCAACCGGGAATCGATGTCACCACCGGTTCGGCTAACCAATAAAAGCCATCCGAAAACGAACCAGAGAGGACCTGTTGAAACCGATACAAACTGGTGAATCAGGCCTCATCGAGATCTATTTCTCCGGTTAATCGTCACAGGGTACCCGAAAGAAAAACTAAAAAGTGAAAAGTTAGAAACTAAAAAATAAATGTTGAAAACATATATTTGAAAAGAAAATTATTAATATAAATCACAAACAGAGTTGACCCGGGACGCTTCAAACTCTACGGGTTGACCCAGTTTAATTTGACCCGTTTTCGACCCAACCAGGCAAGTTGACCCGGTTTAAATCGACCTATTTCTCGGCCGGAACGATTCAACCGGTTGAAACACCCGGGTCGAACTGGGTTTCAAAACATTATGTTTAATATCAAAATCTTCAAATTTTTATTATTTTTCGGTTATAGCCTATAAATTTTTTTTTATCAATAAACTATCTATTGCTATAAAATATCGTTGTTATGAACGGGTAATCATCTAGTTTTAGTAATAAAATAGTCATTGTATCCAATCCAAGTCATGTTCTCTGCAACTTCCACAAAGTTTATTGGATAAATCTTTTGTTTCTTAGTGGCTAACATGTCATTTGATGGTGTTATTAAAGAAAATATCCTTGACGAAGACAAAAAAAAAAAGGACAATGTTACGAGGAAGTCATGATATATGACAAAAGGCTAGTAGTTGAGAAGTGACATGATTAGAATATTCAACCTGAACCTATCATAAAAATGAATTAGTGTTAGTATCAGTCAAGCATCTCTAGTCAAGTTTGTCATCTGGATTATAAAATTGTTTTATAGATCATACAACAAACTTGGACGATATTTAATTAGTAACTAACAACGTTTAAAATATTGATCATTTTTTATGGGGCTAGTGATAAAGATTGAATATTGAATAATGTTAGATGTCCTTGTGATATATAATCATCAACATGCGTTGTACCAGACATGAACCATGAAGTTGTGGTTCTCCTGTTGTCCTTTTATTTTTAGAAAAAGAAATTTACGCACTTTTAAACCACACATATATATATTCAGTAAGGCTTGAAGTCTCGATCACTTAGGTAGATGTGTACCTTATTTCGCACCTTTAATACCTACAACTCTACAAGGTAAAATCCTTTTGGTCATTTATATATACTAGACGAGTACCCGTGCATAGCAACGGATTTTCTAGCGGCAAATAGTTATAGGTGTAATATTATGGTTAAGTATTTTATGTAACGTCTATACATAAAACATAAAACAATAAAAATGATGTGTGAAAAGTTCTCTTTTAGCAAATCGAGAAGATGAAACTGATGGTTGTTCCACATAATCAGAAGGGGGTGTTGTATTATAAGTTGTTGCAATGGGTATTGATTAAGCACGTGTTACCACATCCTTGAAAAACATGGTCAACAACATTTTTTTACCAATGAGATTAGCGAGTAGTGCAGGTAGTATTTGACTTATGGCATTTCGCAAAACTTTTTACATATATGATTTAGAATCAGGCTTTCTTTTAGACAATATCGTCTTTAAAAAAATGACATGTTATTTTTTTGCAATTCGTTTAATAACATGGCATTTTTTAAAGGCGACAAATAGTTTATTCATAAGAAAAAAAGTTTATAGGTTATTAATGAAAAATAACAAAAGTTTGGAGATTTGAGAATTAAACATAATGTTTTGAAACCCGGTTCGACCCGGGTGGTTCAACCGGTTGAACCGTTCTGGTCGAAAAATTGGTTGATTTAAACCGGGTCAACTTGCTAGGTTGGGTCAAAAACGGGTCAAATTAAACCGGTTAAACCCGTCGGGTTTGAAGCGTCCCGGGTCAACCCGGTTCGTGATTTGTATTAATTAGTTGTATTTAATTTGGTAGATATGTTTTTAATTAGTTGTACAATGTGAATAAATCATTGTACTTTTAAGTAATAGGGTGTTTTAATAAGAGTATTAATTACATTTCATAATTTCCTTTAATAAAATTTTTTCAAGAATTCCACTTTTCAAGATTGACTATTTTCTCAAAATTGACCATTTTTCCATTATATATAGTATAGATATGGATGCGTATGTGTATGTATTTCAAGTCAACATAAATAACACAATAAGAGCACACGGTGTGGAAGTCGTTACACTTCGCCAGTCCACCGTGGCTTCTTTGTTGTAACTCGCCACGACACCGCCCCTTTCATCTTTTTTCGCCACTCAGCACCTCGTCGTCTGCACGGCGAGGTGAGTTCCTGACTGTTTTGTCAATGGATCATTTTTTTTTTTTAACTTGTAGTTTTAATATCTTTGGTAAATGTTTATAAATTGTGTACATATATGTGTTTTTATAAAATGTGTGTTTTGGTGTGTGTTTAGTCCTTGTGGTTTTCTTTATTTACAGTTTTGGTCTTTGTGTTTTCTTATACATTATTTGCAGTTTGGTGTTTTATTTTTTTATTTTTATTTTTTTAAGTGACTGATATTTTTATTTTTAGTTATTATTTATTTTGAATGAAATAAATTTAATTTGATTGAAAATAAATAAAAAAATAAAGTTGTAAGTTGTGGGCTCCCAATGAGTAATTTGAAATTAATTGTGAATGAGGAGTTAGTTGTGAATGTTTATTAAAGTGATATGACACCTTATGGACCTCAAATGAGTAACTTAGCCTCTTCACCATACCAAGTGCTCTACATAATAAAGTTCGTATAAGTAGTATTGGAGCATTTAACTGTTTAAAACAATCAAGCTTTCATCATGAGAGTAAAAGAAGCTTGTTGATGCTTGGTACGAGCTTTATCCAAATTAAGCCATTGGACCTATATAAGAGTTGCCACAAGGCCAGTCGAATTGCTGCTATTCATAAGTTTCAATATTTCCGTTCTTTTTACCTATTTGTTTATTTCAAAAACACACTACGAAACAGACAACATATTGCCACAAACAAACAAAAAAAAAAAAAAAAAAAAAAAAAAAAAAAAAAAAAAATCACCCCGTTTTTCAACAATGATTTTAAAACATTAAAACAAAGCTAAAACGGGTAAATGGAAAAACATTTTTGTTCAGGTTATCCGGGAAAGTCAACCTATTTTGTCTCTCATTCACAACAAACTAGTATACACAAACTATTTTTTGTCTCTCATTCACAACTAACTAGTATACACGTAACGATCTCTGGTCTTTTCTCTAGCTATTTCAAAATATTCACCCCAACCAAATTTGAACACCGATCTCTTCTCGTAAATTGATTATACATTTAGGTCATTATTGAACTTCAGTAACTCAAACAACCAGTTAATACATTATGTAAACAGTAGCAGGGTATTCGTGCGTTGTGATGGCGGGTACTCTACAATCAAAAATTTTGGCATACAAATATTATGCGATTATATATCTTTCGAGTTAATAACTTTAAGCATGACAATAATTTTAAGGAATAACTTTATCGCACACTATCTCATATAAATATGGTAGACCCATGCATCGCGAAACAATGGCTATACGAAAACCGTAGTTAGTCGTACTTACGATGTTGTGACGACTAACGATGAAAGTTACGTGACATTCAATAAGTATTGTGTAATATTAGTCAAAATATTATATAACTTGTAATTTGTAAACATAGAGTAATATACATTAGTTTGTGAAAATATATAATCAATAAATCTATATATAACATTGCTTAAGAAGATAAAAATTACCGTATTCAAAAGCTACACATTTTTCATACCTTATAAACCTCCTGAAATTTTTCATACTTTGACATGTACGATTTTTTTCAATCGAATTTGATGTCTAGGTTATGATGACCATATTAGTCGCTTGTTTGGTTTGTACCTTGTTGTATATTAATTGTATTTTTAAATGAAGAAGTATTTTAAGACTAATATTAATTATAGATGTTGTATTTTTTTTTTTGCTTTATTATTTGTATTTATTAAATTTGTTATTTTTGCTTTTAAATGGTTTGTATAATATATTTATTATTTGTATTGTTTATTTTTACGTTTTAGTAAAAGAATTGTGTTTAAATGGTTGTATAATACTAGAACGGTATCCATTATAATGCATTTGAGACTATTCTATAATTAGAAAGGCTTAAAATTTAGACTTTTTCTTGCTTATTATGGAAAGATTTTAAAATTAATTTGTTATGAAGCAAGTTGGTTAGTAAGTTTGTAGGAAGCAGGTTGGTTGTTCAAATTAAAATCATTTGGCTTAACCATCTCTAATATCTTTATTTATAAAGTATGAATACAACTAAACATGTAACCAAATAACGCAAAATATAATCACACGTTACCAACCGCCACATTGTACGGGTACCGTTCTAGACTTCTAGTAATGTGGTATAGAGACTTGATAATTTGTATTGTTTAATTTTAAGTTTCAAGTATGTTAATAACTATGATATAAACGAAGCCCAGGCCCATTTAGCCCATTATGCAAAACCAAATCCAATCGAATTACAAACCGATCCGACCCGACCCGATAATGTTTGACATTTCTTTAATCTCAGCTAACAAATTCAAGTCTAGTCATTGCTGTCACGACTCTCAGTTGATCTTCATGGCGCCTACGAATCAGGTACTCTCAATATTTAATTCATCATTCATTTTTATAATTAAATTTCACTCTGTTTATTTAATTAAATATATTATTATATATTCCAGTTGATTAATACGTAGGCATAGTAGATGATTTATTTTAGTATTTTACCAAATATCCATAATTAAGTGTCCACTATTGGTCAACCAATAAGCTTATCACCAGCTTATCAGCTTATCTGTTTTCGGCTTATATTTCATAAGCTCAGTCTTTTTTTTTTTTTTTTTTTTTTTTTTTTTTTTTTTTTTTTTTTTTTTTTTTAAGATTTTACATAGAGGTGCAAGGCAAATGAGCAACAAGCTGTGCCGCTAGCCCTTTTTGAATTGCAAAGCCAATTCTTTTAAAAACTACGTTTTGGGACGGTCTAAAATAGTAAGGTGGACATATTTTTATGGGATGGAGGGAGTTGTCTGCTAATGTTTGGTGGAGAGATAAATTTGTGCTTAAACATTGTTTGTACGGCAGGTGTTGGTTAATGAGAGCTCGAATGTTAGGACAATTGTATTGAACAGGCCTAAGCAACTAAACGCGCTTTCACATGAAATGGTAAGGATAAGTTGGTTTATCTGATGATTTTTATAATGTGGTATGAACTTGTTATTGGCGACTTGGCGTATCTAAATCTGTTTAGTTTATGTAACTTTCATGAAATGGGAGGGTGAGTCTTTGACTTAGATGTACGCGGCTTAACCAGGGTATCCCCGTGACCTTTTCCGACCCTTTCCAGGCACCTCCAAGATGTGTACCTAGTGAGGTTTGGACCTAGGACCTCTTGTGAGGACATCATGGTGCCTGACGACTAGACCACGTTACGTCAAACAAGGTTGTAATGTATGTTATATACTCTAGTGCATATGAAAATACCTTTTAGTAGCACCCATAAGAAAATTTCACAGGCGTGTTTTTAAAGTATTATGGCCTTAACATCTAACCATAAGAGGACCTGTTGCTGTTATATTATCTTTCTAGGTTTCCCGGCTCTTGGAACTCTTTCTTGCCTATGAAGAAGATCCTAATGTCAAGCTGATAATAATGAAGGTACTCCCCTGTCCAAGCTGCACATTAATAATAGCATGGGATATATAACTATTGCCAATTGCAGAGAATATTTAAATAGAATGAAACTCAAAAAATCATTGATCGATTTCCATTTTTTTTTATTTTCCTTATTTTCATCGTGGCATACTTGTAAGATCAAAAAACCAGCATTTTGTACATTTTTATCAACTGGTGACTTACCAGAAATTGTGGAAACAGGGTGAAGGAAGAGCTTTCTGTGCTGGTGGTGATGTTGCAGCTGTTGTTAATGATATTAAAAATGGTAAATTCCATGTGAACAGTTCACTTTTTGCACAGGCACTATGATAATTTCGTCAATTGTTGTGAATGTTTATGGTGCTTTATTACTCATCTGATGAGATCTTTTGTATCAGGTAACTGGAAACTAGGTGCAGATTTTTTCTCGAAAGAATTTAGATTAAATTATCTGATGGCAACATACACTAAACCCCAGGTAAGCGGCTGTTGCGGCAGTTCATTCTTTTTACTAACACAATTGTTTATGAAGTATAATTGTCACTGACTATCACGTACCACTACATTTGTATGCATTGTTGCTTACGTTATTTGTTATTAAGACAACTTGAAATTATACTTGAAGGTATCACTCCTTAGAGGAATTGTAATGGGAGGTGGTGCAGGCGCGTCAATACATGGTAGATTTCGAGTTGCTACAGATAATTCGGTATCTCGCTACATCATCTGCTTGAAGAATATCTCAGGCCTTAAATTTCGCATGCTACAGATACACATTAAATTATGTTTAATTAATTCCTTATGAGTGGTAGTATTTCTTATAATCACATCCTTTGTAGCTTAACGTATTTGATACTAACATTTTGCAGGTTTTTGCAATGCCAGAGACTGCATTGGGGTTGTTCCCAGATGTAGGTGCCTCTTATTACTTATCAAGAACACCTGGATTCTTTGGTAATTCTCAAAAGAGCTCTTTTTGTATATAACTATATATTAAGATAAGAATCACACGGTCCGTTGTTTAGCAGAGCACCCATATATTTCAAGTTCTCTTCTTTTACAATACGATTAGTCTAAGATGAAACAAGCTTGTCTTCATTTGCAGTGTTAGTCTTTAAATTACAATAACTTAGCTGATCACGTCTTGGTCTACGTGCATAGAATACTTTTGATATTTGAGTTCGTATTCTTCTGGCAGGGGAATACGTAGGCCTTACAGGTGCTAGATTGGATGGTGCTGAAATGCTTGCATGTGGTCTTGCAACCCACTTTGTCCCATTAGAGGTACATCCTATGTTGTATTTTCATATGTAGTGCGGGCCAAAAAGGGTGGGATCGGGTCAGGTTGCACCGACTTGCAAACACTTTTTTTCTCTCTCTCCTTTTTTAATTTTGGTTTTAGGAAGGATGAGCTCTATGATGTCTATTTTTTGAACACCAATTTTGTTGCACACCAATTTTGCAAGTCCAAAAAGAGTTACAATAAACATCTTCACATCATTAATTATGTCTTTTTCATCTTTATATTCTAAAGATATTATCACTGCTCCAATGACATCTATACTATTAATGAACAGAAATTATCCTTGTTAGAAGTTGCATTATGCAAAGTAAATACTGGCGATCCAAATATTATCAACAATATTATAAACGAATACTCAAGCACTCCTAAGCTGAAAGAGAAGAGCCAATATTTTCGGTATACTTTACTCATATCAATGGTTTGTTTTAATGTAACTGTCGTTTGTAACCATATTTTTTCAACCCTATGCTCCAGGTTGAAAACCATTGAAAGGTGTTTTTCTCGGAGAACAGTTGAAGAGATTATTTCTGCACTTGTAAGTTCTATTAACATGAAATGTACTCGTTTTACCCTTTTTTTTTCTTCATATAACCAAATTTTGTTCTTTTGTTAAATCTTTTGCTAGGAGAAAGAGGCTGATAAAAACATGGATGATTGGATCGCATGGACCATCGAGTCCTTGAAGAAAGCATCGCCTACAAGTCTAAAAATATCTCTTCGCTCTGTAAGGATAAACTAATTCCTTGATTATAAACATTTGATTAGTTTCTAACAACATATGCCAATCCTATACTCAATTGCTTAACTAAGAGGTGGCAAAATGGGCGGGTTGGGTAACGGGCTGAACCAGGAAGGGTAAACTAACAGTTAATGATCTTCCATTCTCATAACAAAAAGATAAAGAAACTTGCTCAATTTTTAACTCCGTTTTGCTTATGTTGTGCAGATTAGAGTAGGGAGACTTCAAGGTGTCGGCCAGTGTCTTATCCGTGAATACCGAATGGTTTGTACCGTTATGCAAGGGAAATTCAGCAGGGATTTCTTTGAGGTGCTAATTTAGTACTTTATCTATACAAAAAAGTAACAAGGGTTTTGCCCATACAAATACTCCAAGAGAAATATTTGACTATTAACAATATATGTCTTTAAATACCCTTGATAAAAGACTTAACTTCATGATGCCGTAACTCTTTCTACTGCAGGGATGTAGGGCGTTGCTGCTAGACAAGGATAAAAATCCAAAGGTAAAAGACATTGCCTGTCTCCAAGCATTCTTTATTCAGACTGCAATCCGTAATTTAAAGGGCCAAATGGGTTGATGTGAAACACTTTATAAACTTATTTCTTGTATATTCTCAATGTGTCAAGTATGATTACCAAAAATGATAACGTTTTAATCATATCAATATGATTTTCGAATAGATGATTTGGAGGTTTTTATGTATCAAAAAATATTCGGCAAGTTTCTACCCTTTGCTTTTATGCTAACCAGAATTGACACATGCATAAATAAATGAATAAATAGAAATTTGCCATCTTTATGTGATATCTACTGACATTTTTTTTTTGTTTTGTTTTGGTTTTCTTCTGTTTAGTGGGAACCTTCAAAGCTTGAGTTTGTCAGTGACGATATGGTTGATCGTTACTTTACAGCATTAGACGATAAAGACTGGGAAGATCTCAAACTCCCTGCTAGATCAAACTTACCTTCATATGCCATATCGAAGCTCTGATCTAAAGTTCTAAACCAGTTATCTGCCTCATGGAGTTAATGGCTTCAAGGTTGTGATGATCAATGTCAAACGAATAACCAGGTATACTCCTTATTTGTAATGACAATGTAAATGTACCCGACTGTAATAAATATGGCATTTGTCCAATCCAAATATGAAGCACAAATTACAATAGCATTATTTGAAGTAGCTTTCGGAGAGTTTGTCATCATATCTGCATTTTCTAATGACCAATATGTCCTCTGAGTAGTGACTAATATGAGGAAGCCGTAAAAGGAGAACCAGTTCTATGTTTAGTTGTCAAAATGATATCATGACAATGTTTGTGAAGCTAACGATCGGTTTAAAACGTAATATTATAGTCGAGTTGTGATGTTGCATTTTTACTGCGTCAGGTCTTTGAATTGGTGAACCACTCTGCCCAATAACTTAATGAGGGATGAATTAGTCCTTTTATCTGGTTATATAGGTGACGTGTTCTTTTATATATGTTTAAGCAGTAAGATTGTAACCTTTTAGTTTCCTATACTTGCCAGTCACTATAATCTATCTACTACTTAAATAACTTGGAATGTTTCTTAAATAATATATATTTTACCACTTACAAATGCAGCTTCGGTGACATAGTAAGGGTATTGTGGTCACTTTAGCCAGCCATTAGATTCGGACCCGAGCCACGGCCATCCCAACATGCTATCACAATAATACTCAAACCCTCGCCTATTTGATTTTAGAAGCATTGTCTTGTATAGAGGGAATTTTGTATCTGGTGAACTAGAGATATTAGTGTGGTACCTGAACTTGGTAAAAAACAGCTGTGTTCACAACGGATCTTATTGTGTATGTGTAGTGTACCCTGTTGCAATACTCAGGTATCTTGTTAGGTATTAGAAGCTTTTTAGACATGACCCATGGCCTGCTCCATGGACACAACCTGTTACGGGATCCACTTACTCAAAGTTCTTGCTAAAATTTCCTTCTAAACTTTCGAGTTACAAAAAGAATTGTTTTCTTACAAATATACCGGTCTTGATCTCGTTCTTATTTTTTACTTTCTTACTAATCGAGTACTTACTTATCGATTCTTGCTTGCTAGTTTCATGCTTGCTACTTGCTACAAACCCGAAACTTTCTACTTGTCTGCTACTTGCTTTATTGTGATCACCACACGTGATCAACTTTGTTCGGTCTTACTATGAATCTTCGGTCATTTGATTCACTGTTCGGTCTTCAGCTATTAAAGCTTCGGTCTAGACAACCCGCCGGTCACGGTTGTCTCCTTCGGTCTCGGTCTAAACTTTCTTGGTATAGGTGTCGCCCGGTCTTTCGCGGATCCTCGGTCTTCTCGGTCTCACGTCAATAAACACTTTCCTGTCACCATCATTCTTTCTTCTTTTTTCTGTTTTTCTTTCACCTGCAAACAAGCCAAACCATCGGTCTTTATATCGGCTTTTCAGTCTTCGCCGGAATCTCTCTTCCGGCCGGTCTACGGTCTTTCGTTCTTATTTAACGGTCTTCTCGGTCTCAGCCAGAACTTAGTTTCCAGCCACGGTCTTCTTTTTGCCGGTTTTTCGGTCACGGTCTTCTTCTTCGGCGTCGGTCTTCAGTTGGTGCTTGTGAGCAACCGGTCTTTCTTCTCCCACTTGCTGCGATTCACATGAAATCGCCCCTAAGCTCTGATGCCAAATGTTGGAAATCAGCTTTCCCTTGCATACAAAACTTGCTTTATCTTACTGCTCAATAACTCACAAAACGACTCTCATGCGAATCGAGGTTTCAACAGTATATATGAACTTGCTTTAATATGGAAAACGGACTTTCTAATACAATATGAAACCTACTCTATTTATAGACTAAACACAAGGATGACTACTAAATAAAACTAACTAGAAGCTAACCCACGATCTCCTTTATTCTCTCCTGGATAACTGGTACATGCACTCTTAAACCCAACATGCAACTACTCCTACGTACTCCTCCTTATGCTCCATAATACTTGGTCAACTAAGAACAACCCAAATATCGATCCATTGACCCACATACTTGGCCCATCAAGATTATACCCAACACATTCAACATAAAACTAAATTAAATATTAGACTAACAGGCTACTATATTTCATTTGGCTCAATATAAAATGAAAGAAACAAAGTAATTACAAGTGGGGATTGAATTGTTTGGGCAGTATGCGTCTCATGTTGTAGCAAAAATATACACATGAGATGAATACTGAGTTGAACTTGCAGTGCACTAGAACCAAATCTAAGAGGCATATTATCATTTTTTGTGTAGCAGGCTTACTAATCAAAAAGTTTGACTAATAAGCGAATGAGAAACGGGATTTATTTTATAAATTATAAATTTTTTAATGGGTTAATATAGTTTATCGGGTCAACCCGATAACAAACTTATTGAGATCCTAACCCGACCCTATTAGGTTATTGGGTTTATCGGGTTGACCTAATAAATCCGATAAGCTAAGTTGGACCCGAATCAACCCGACACTATAAGGTCTTATCGGGTTCGGGTCGGGTTGGGTTGGGTTGGGTTGACCAATTTGACACCCCTAGTAGGGACTATGACTGACATAATGTAATAAGCATCAAGATAATCACTTATCGGGTTCGGGTCGGGTTAGGTTGTGTTGACACATTTGACACCGCCAGGGACTAAGGGTGAGCATCGGGCCGGATCCCGACCCGACCCGATAAGAACCGATACCGACATAATCCAAAAACCCATCCCGATACCGAAACCGACAGAAGTCAGGTAGGTTCGGTTTTAGGCGGGCTAACTCGGTCGGTTGTCGGGTACAACAAGTCTAGCCCGACAATGCAAAGATCCAGTCCAAGATGGCAGCCCCAGTAGCATTCTCATGTCCAGTCCAAATAAAAAATTACAAATGCCAGCCCAATACAAAATTACCACATCACAATTCCATCTCAAACATCAAGCAAGTCCCTAATTAAAACAAGAAAACCGAATATCAGTTTGTTCAACTTTGTCACAATCTTTCAACAATAAAGATATCTATCGATTGAACCTACCCGAGACCCTGTTAGAGACCTTGAACCCGTTCTTGATATGCAAATTGAAAGGGTAGCCTTGTCTTCATACGTTGGGTTCACAATCTACACGGATTAACTTGTTGTTTGTGATGATTGATGATTGAGATTAGATGAAGAGATGAGATGTTCTTGATGAGAAGAGTTAATTTTTTATTTTTTGGTTGAGATCTATTAGGTGAGAGATAATGTAAATGTGTGACAGGGTTGGGAAATGAGATAAAGGTTGGTCAAAAGGTATATCAAAAGGGAGTCGGGATGTCGGGCTTATGTCGGGATAATGTCGGTTTTCTACCGGCCCGACCCGAAACCGACTTTCACTAATTACTATAACCGACTACCGACTCGACTAGCACTAATTCGGTATCGGGACACTCGGTTTCGGTCGGTTTTGCTCAGCCCTACCAGGGACTATGAATGACATAATGTAATAAGCATCAAGATAATCACTTATATAAATGATAATATCAAATAATGCCGATATTTTAGTGTTTATTTCCCCCTATATTACTCATCTTTTGTGTTAATATGTTAGGATATATACTCTTATTTGTTTATATTCTGTTTTAAGAGCAAAGATGAGCATAGAAACGAAAAGACGCAGATTTCGAAGGACTAATATGAAAATATTTGAAGTATGCGGATTTTACACTAACTACGGCGTAGAAGTATCATCTACATACGCCGTAGCACTCACTAATGACCAGTCAACGCTCATTTATGAAGGCTACGACATAGTCCACAAACAAAACTACGGCGTAGTGATCCATTAAATGTTTCTACGGTGTAGCAAACACTCCACCTAAGCCCTAGGTCTCAATTTCAGGCAGTAAAGAACTTCCGTGGCCAATGATGAAGTTACAGCGTAGTTTCCAACACAACTACGCCGTAGAAGTGCTAATAGAAGAACTACGACCGTAGCACATGATCAAGCTACGGCGTAGATAATATTTACGAAGGCTACGTCATAGCTAAACCTAGAGCTACGCCGTAGTAAAGTCGGGCCTATAAATACCAGCCCTTATTCCGAGTTTATTCATTCACTTTTCACCACACAAAAGTCAGGAGGAATTCAAGGAGCAAGGGGAACGAAGTTCTACCAGCATACAAGTCATTTCTAAGGGAGAATTCACGCCATAATCATAAGTTTATTCATTCATTCGATTTGTATTAATTTAATGTTTACATTTGTTATGTTAAACACTTATTTTTCTTCATTTATGAACATGAGTGGCTAGACACCTTTTGGTGTTAGCCTCGTTATGAAATTGTTATTAATATGATTTAGTTTTCTCACGTCTTGTCGTTTTATTTGTATACTTTCTAAGCATGTCTTAGGACACTCTAGTTTTGGTAGTGATGATGTTTGGTAGTTCCATTGAGGCTAGGAGAATTGACCATAGTGAGAGGATCTCTTGATTTGATCACACACTATGAGGTGTTGGACCTTTGTAATGTGTATATGTGATACTTTGAGTGAATATGATTAAGTATGCAGAATCTACTTAATCACACTTAGAATGTTTATTGGAAATGGAACTGTGATGCTTGTGTTTATTTAACAAAGAACAATGAAAGTATTTCACCAAACGATTCAAGAGCTTAAGTATAATCTTTTTAGTGGTAAAGGTACTATTAAAACCGGTAAATTAGATTTTGAAGATGTGTATTATGTGCAAGAGCTTAAGTATAATCTTTTTAGTGTCTCACAAATGTGTGAAAAAAAGAACAAAGTTCTCTTTACTGACACTGAATGTCTTGTATTTTCTTCTGATTTTAAGATGCCTGATGAAAGTCAAGCACTTCTTAGAATTCCAAGAAAAGGCAACATGTACAGTGTTGATATGAAGAAGATTGTTCCAAAAGATTCTCTTACTTGTCTTATTGCTAAGGCCACATTGGATGAATCTATGAAATGGCATAGGAGGCTTGGTCATATTAACTTCAAAATCATAAATAAGATTGTCAAAGATGGTTTGGTAAGAGTTTTACCTCAAAAACGATTTGAAAATGATCAAACATGCATTGCTTGTCTTAAAGGCAAACAACATAAAGCCACTTGTAAGCCCAAAATTTTTAACTCTATCAATCAATCATTGTTTATGCTACATATGGACTTATTTGGTCCTACAAATGTTAGAAGTTTGTTGCATAAGAGATATTGTCTAGTTATTACTGATGACTTTAGTAGATTTACATGGGTTTTCTTTTTAGGTACTAAGGATGAGACTTCTAGCATCCTTAAGACTTTCATTACAGAGATAGAAAACCTAGTAAGCAAAAGAGTAAAAGTCATTAGATGTGATAATGGGACAGAATTTAAAAATAGAGTTATGGATGATTTCAGCAAAGAAAAATGTATTAAAAGAGAATTTAGTGTTGCAAGAACTCCACAACAGAATGGAGTTGCTGAAAGGAAAAATAGAACACTAATAGAAGCTGCTAGAACTATGTTAGCTGACTCTAAGTTGCCTATAACTTTTTGGGCTGAAGCAGTCAACACTGCTTGCTATGTTCAAAATAGAGTTTTAGTTGTAAAACCTCACAATAAGACATCATATGAACTTTTTAGAGGTAGAACTCCTGAAATAGGATTTCTTAGACCTTTTGGATGTCATGTGAAAATTCTAAATACCTTAGACCATCTTGGAAAGTTTGATGGTAAAGCAGATGAAGGATTCTTAGTTGGATATTCTATCAATAGCAAAGCATTCAGAGTATACAACATAAGAACTAGAAGAGTAGAAGAAAATCTGCATGTGGAATTTTTAGAAAATAAATCCAATGTAGAAGGTCAAGGTCCCAAATGGCTATTTGATCTTGAATCTCTATCCAAATCAATGAATTATATGCCTTTTGTTGCAGAAACTAATGAATTTTCAGGTTCACAAACTGCTGATGCAACAAATGAAGAAGGATTAGAGAAGGAGACGAATCAAGATTATGTGATGATGCCAATATGGACAAATTCAAGTGTGGATTCAACTTCAATAAATGGTGAATCTTCTTCTGATAAACCTAAAGAAGATGTTGAAGATGCATACAAGGAAGATGGAACTAAGGAACAACAGTTTCAAGTCAGAAGTAACACTGCTGTTTCTACTGATAAGCAAATCGTTCCCGCTGATGAGCAAAATGTTTCTGCTGATGGTCCATCAGAAGAAACACAAGCAAATCTCTCAGAAAATGAGGTGGATTTCAACAACCTTCCACCTGATTATCAAGTTCTTTCTACTCCACACTCAAGGATTCACAAAGTCCACTCCCTGGACAATGTAATTGGAGATGTACAATCAGGAGTGAAGACAAGACAACAATTGATGTCTTCAGATCAACAAGGGCTTCTTGATGCCCTTTATGCTTCAAAACAGCATGAGTTTTCAAACTCTTGCTTATTTGTATGTTTTCTCTCACAAAATGAACCAAAGAATATTCATAAAGCCCTAGAGAATTCAAGCTGGTTGGAGGCTATGCAAGAGGAGCTTCTTCAGTTTAAGATTCAAAAGGTATGGGTGCTAGTTGATTTACCAAGTGGTGTAAGGGTAATTGGCACTAGATGGGTTTTTAGGAATAAAAGGGATGAAAGGGGCATAGTGATAAGTGATATATACGTAGAGATATATATAGAGAAAAACAATAGAACAAAACACAAGATTCAAGGTCTTTGTAACCCGTGTGTCTTGGTAATAGTAATATTACCATCCATGTAGAAATTTTAACGAACGACCACCTACCAAAAAGACTTGCTTAAGAAATTAGAGGGGATGTAAGTTCCGACCAGCCGCATCCCGTTAGACTATCTAAATTAGTAGAGGCACTTAATGACCCTTGCATTTCGTACCAACGAACTCTTGCAATCACAAGTTGTGAGAATAGGGGAGGTTTAAAATAGGATTAGGCGATTTGATCATCTGAGTCTATCGAATTAAACCCCCAGATGAAACGATAGGATGCACATTTAGAAAACTTGTCATGTTAATAACAAGAGTAGTAATTAGGTTAACACTATTCTCTCTATCTGATTTTCCTTTGCTCATTTATTTGCTTTATTATTTGTTTTGTTATTTTATTCCTTTAGTTTAATTAATTAATTATTCAAAACCCCTTTTAAACTAGTGACATTAAACTTAGGTAATTTCCGCACCTTAGCTCTTGGGACGACCTAGGCTTTACCATTTAGCTATACCTCACACGACCGGGTACACTGCCCGATAGTGCATTAGGTAGACCTTAGGTAGACGAGTAAGTTTATAAATATAAAACCTGGTCGGTAAATCCTGCATCAATAAACCCCTCATGTCTTTCCATGAGGGGTGTGCTTGAGGTGCGTGTAACCCATTCTTATTAATAAAATAAAAATATTTTCTCTCACTATCTCTCTAGAAATATGAACTGTCTTATCTATTTTGATCAATTAAGAGCGCCAGATCTTACTAAGAATCTTGGTAATTTATGTTTTACATTTGACATTAAAGTTGAATGTGTTTTAAAAAGTTTTCGTGGGTTTATGGGACAAAACTGATACTTTTTTACATTTTTAAAAGGTAAAGGTTGAAACTTTATGGTGTTAAATTGATTATTATGATATCTTGTATGTTATTCAAGGTTTTGATATAAAGTTTCAAGCTAAAAATGGATGCTTTGATCTTGTGTTTATGAAACACGTGTATCTAGGAATATATTTGGGTTTTTAATGATTTCACAAGGGCCTGATAAGTTTTTGTAATAATTTGGTGATATTTATGGGTTTAGAAAGGATAAAGGTTAACGATTTGAAAATATGGTGGGTCAATTATTACTAGAAATTGGATTTTGGTTCGATTTCGTGTGATACGGTGCGTTTGAGACAGTTTTCAGTAAGGAGTTGATATTTTTCGGTTCATGGGTATGACTAGATACATTCCTAGTTTTCAGGAACACCCCTGTCACACCCCGCCACGGCGGAAACGCGCGGGTGTAACTTCATGGATATCATCACAACACCTGGTGTCAACATAGAGAACAACTACATGCACAAAAATAGAGCAATGTACCAACACACAGTGTTGTAACAATACCCAAAGATAAACATAATAAAATCCAAAACGTAAATCCAATCATAGATGATAAACCACTTCCAATGCAACTAAGGTCTCGTCTATCCACATCCTTCTATCTTATCCTTAGAAAGCTCACCTGAAAATGATGCTTAAAACATCAACATAATGTTGGTGAGATTCATAGGTTTAAGACTCAACACACAAGGCAACCGAATTTACTGTGATTACAAAATATAGCTGGACAAATAGTTAAAGTTATCATATAGCTACATGCATTTGCAAGTCAATAACCACACACAAAGGCAACAACACTCATAAGGCAACCATTAGGACGGCTCGTGTCCTCCGATCCCATAATTAGTACCACATCAGGACGGCTCGTGTCCCCCGACCCCATAATTAGTGCCACATCAGGACGACTCGTGTCCCCCGACCCCATAATCATCAATTAGGTCGCATGCGCGAGCAACAGGGTAAGCACCCTCCCAATTGAATCCCAAAATATATCATCAATTAGGTCGCTATCCTAATTGAATCCCAAAACATCCACGCAAGCAAATAATCACACATAACATACATACAATAACATTATAAGTCCAAGCTCTTTAATACCACACACATAATCACAGTAAACCAAAACATTTAAGACAAGCATCATTCCCATCCCAAGTTTAAAACAAAGTAAAAATATGGGACTATGAACTCACCTTAAACTCCGCAGCTTCCACAAAACAACTCACAATCTATAGCACACAAAAATAATCCACATTACACAAGGCCAAGCTAAAAGCTACAACCCATGTAATACACATATGATGGATGTCTAAGACTCATATGACCCACCATGGATCTCCTAGACACCATACTAACCACCACCATAACCTAACACTCACTAAATCCCTTGCACTCTAAAACTCAGAAAACGCAGAATTTTGAGTACATTCACTCACATGAAATCACGACAAATAAAGCTCAACAACTCACACCAAAAATTTACCATGGTCTCTCATAAGAATAGAAGCTAATCACAGAAGACCATGAACCAATAACACACACAAGTACTCACAAGAAATTCAAACTTGACAACTACTCAAATTCGGATCTGAACGCACACCAAAAAGTTTTAATTTTTAATAATTACTTCTACAAGTTTTTATCGCGAATCCTCTTCATGGTAGTCTAATATAACCTAAAACTTAACTATTCCAGAAGACCAAGTCAAAATACCACTTTTACAACCACATGCCACCCTCAAACTTTTACCCAAAATCTGTCCCGGTTTGACAACTTTGACATCTTAACAAAGAAAAATCAAAAGACCGACTTCCCGACCTCAAAATTGATTGTGGCTGGACTTTTTGGAAAGATCTTTCATTATACTTCAATTTAGACGTAAAATTCGTGACTTAACTCATCACCATCTGTTATGTACACTCACATCTTTACAGCCTTACAAATCTGTCCAAACCCTAACTCAATAACTAGCATGTTTTACGCTCAATTCTCTTAACCAATCATCATACTATTATCATTAATTGATCCCAACATGTTTAATTACATTAATTTACAGAAGTTAACACAACCCTAATCCACCATACTTAATATTAAATAAATTATAACAATAATTGATTAATTACACATAATGGTTAAAGATTTTACCTTGATTCTTGATTATTGCTTCCAAATTATAAACCCTAATTTTTTCTTCTTCCTTGGCCTCCCATGAACGACCAAGAACTCCAAAAAAACGTTTGTGGGGTGTTGGGGTTTGTTTATATATTATTTATGGATAATCCTTATCATTAGGTGTTTTAATTGGACTCAAATTTGGTTTCCTTTTTCCCCTTATCCCCCTAAATCGATTTTCCTTATATATATATATATATATATATATATATATATATATATATATATATATATATATATATATATATATATATTTATATTTTTTTATTAAATTAATTTATTACACTCAAAACCTCATACTTTTCATATTTTATAAACTCCCAAAATAAAACCTAACGTCTTACGCGATAAACCTTAATTTTACGATAAACCGGAAAAATATCATTTTCAAAACAAAGTTTCCAAAAATAGAATTTCACACTCTTTTTGAAATATAACTCATAAAAACAAATCCCACGTAACTTACTAACGCTCAATTACTTGAACGAAGCCTCGTTACGCAAAAACACAAAAACACCAAAACTACACAAGTTATTTCTACACCACAAAGGTGATCAAAATGAACTTTCCCAAATTCCAAACTTTCCAAATCACAATAAAACCATTTACGCAAAGGGATTTAGTGCTAAAACTCACCTATATCACTCATATATCACTTCAAACACCTAACACACACCAAACAAACGTCAACCGAGTCAAGACTATCAGTCAAACTGACCTGCCAAAACCACGGTTGTTACATCATCCCCCACTTAGGGAAATCGCGTCCAGAGATTTCAACTACTATAGTCACCACTCACAACAGCAAAAGGAAATTTATGGATTTTTAAGCGAATAAATACCACACCATAAAATCACCGAGAAAGAATCGCAAAAATGTGAACCGACTAAATACTCGAATTCACACGATAGAAAACACTCCGACATTCCAACGATACACGAAAATAGATACACTACACCGATCAATAACACCAATGATCCAAACGACTTCTCACAGGTAGGTACGATACTCTCGAACCAAATGAAAAAAAAAAAACAAATGATAACCGAAAAACGCACTCACAAATAACAGATACTCATAAAACAAACATTTATGAATACCCCGCCTCTAACTTCTACGATCTAAATCCAACTGCAAACGATCTACTTCACAAACCACATCAGCAAACAAATTTGGGTACTTAAATTTCATCTGATCCTCACGTTCCCAAGTAAACTCAGGACCACGTTCAGAATCCCACCATACCTTCACCAACGCTATCTCACCACACTTCAAACCCTTAACATCTCGATTCCATATTCTCAACAGGTTTCTCGACAAAACGGAGGGTCTTGTCAACCTTATTCTCATCTAACGGCACATGCAGACTAGCATCCGCCAAACACTTCTTTCAATTAGATACGTGAAACGTATCATGCACTCTACTTTACTCCTCAGACAAATTCAACCGATATGTTTCAAATCCAATCCTTTCCGTAAATCTCAAATGGTTCTACGTATCTCGGTGCTAGCTTGCCTTTCTTACCGAAACGCACAACACCCTTCCAAGGAGATACTTTTAACCTCACAACATCACCAACACCAAACTCTAAGGCTTACGACAATAACCCGCATAACTCTTTTGGCGATCTCCTGTTTCCGTAAGTCTTTCCCTAAATCGGAAAACCTTATTCGTAGTCTCTCATTCTAGTTCAGGACCAATCAGTTGGCTCATCCCAACTTCTCAGCTTCCTCCAAACTCAAACACATCCATGCTCTCAGCTCACCATCCATCACCTGATTTGTACGCTCACTTAGTTCACTCATTAGAGAACGATAAGTCGTACTCATCTTCATACGCGTTCTCAAAACTGTATAACACGTTTACCACTATCGCAAAGTAAATATTTCATCATGTTTCTTGATGATCAACGCGACACCCCATGGCTCTTTCCCAACTCACCGAGCGAAAAAGTCTCGCCTACTCCTCTATTCATCTCTTGCTAAGGTAATAATACATCTTATCCATTCTCGGATGCATCAAATACCTTGCATGATTGATGTCCTTATGCTTTCTCTCAATGAAACCAATAGCTGGTCCGCACAGTACATTCCTCCATCCTCGTTCCTTTCCATTTACTGGTCTAAACCAAGTAATCATTCTTCTTTCATGTTCTCAACCTTGAGCCTCTCTCTCTAGGCTGCCAGTATCATCCTCTTAACTCCGAACCGAATTATCATAATCATTGCTCACAAACATCTAAGTTTCCCTCGTTCACTCCCGCTCAGCGCTCTCACCACGATGTCTGCCCTTCCTTTACAGTGGCGAATCAGACAATCGTAGTCACTGAGAAATTCCACACCCAACTTCTCTTCAACATATATTAACCTCTTGTCAAATATGTGCTAGCGGTTCTTACGATCTGTGAAGGTAACGCTGCTCCATACAACCATCGTATCCAAGTTCTATTCCCAAACTCCAAGCCACGTATCACACAGTTCCTCATATGGTTCTTCTACCTCCGCGTTGCCTGAAGAACGTACATCTTGAAGCTGAACTTCTCACTTGGACACTTGGCAACATCCTCTTCTTCTTCAACGAACAAATTGATAATTCAAAACAACAATCTATCCTAAGTAAACGACGCGAACCATGAAACCGGTCGAACTAAAACGTATATTAACGAACTCAAAAGGGGTACGAATTTCCGACTAACGAAGTAACAAACATCAAAATCAAAGCTAGAAAAACACAATGAGAAAATTTTCCCAAATAAAATAGACACGGATAAAATGTTCATGAAAACCCCACTAAAGAAAAGATAGAATACACGTACCCATAGTAAATCCACAGGCGTACCTCAACAAAAGAAATACTCGATGAACTAAATATATAACAAGTTTGGTAAATGAGAACTATAGACAGTTCTTATTCCCGTACTCGACCTTCCCAAAAACAAATGAACACCGTTTTTCACAAGACATATCTTAAACTTATACATTTTCCTTATAAAATATATATAAACCATTTTTTTTCCGCACTTCATTTTCACCATAAAAATAATAGTTTCCATCAGACGACCTTGAAATACCCAAAACGAATTTGTAAAATGCCATAAAGACTCTAATACAATCTCTTAATCAAACGCGAAAAACATTGAAGACTTCCGTAATCAAAATAATCCTCAAACAAACTCATACCAGTGAACACTCACGCAAATACATTGCAAACCAAGCGAGGAACTTACAGACTCATTCGTACAACGATCAAACCAAAATCATAGAAAAACACCGACACTAACAGGTCACAAAACATGTCACGAAATTCAATTGATGTGTGTAAATGAGGGATCAAATATCCACACCAACTCATCACGAACCAACAACACTTGAAGAATAGCATAACATTCATCCGAGGAATGAATGTATGGAATAATCAAAGAAACGAACCAGTATCCAACAAAACGAATTCGATTACCCATCACCTATCACGACGTCAAATAGAACGAATATGGCATATGAACCATCATGGTATGAATAGGAATGCCAACCAAAGAATTAGGTATACAAACGGAGCGCCTAGCAAACGAATCAACTTAAATATCACAGCATAAGTACCCACCAATAATTGAGGTATCAACATATGATAGGTAGGATGGAATCTTACCACCTACACACCTCAACATATAACGACTGCCCAAACGGTTAAGAGAATACTTCTCTAACCATACAGTCATCACCCACATGATATCACATACCATCTACCACATCATATAACAACAAACATCAGTCAATGCAATAATGGTCACAAGTCCACGTGGGTGATACCCTTATAATTATGTTCGCGACCATAGTTATAAGCCTATTCCACACGCATTCTTACTTCCAAAACCACACATCTCAATGATAACACACATATACCACATAGCACCTAATACACCATGCAATCCATGCTATCATACTTGAAAGTCCACTTGTGTTGTGACGCATGTATAATTATGTTGGCCACCATAATTATCTATGCCCCCTTTCATAAGTGTACTCCCTCCTATGACAACACATCATGCGAACCATCATGCAAACAAAAACAAAAGGCGTCGCAACAATCAACTCACATGGAACAATTCCAACGATAACGTAAACTCTATAATCAAAATCACTTGGATAAGGTCGATCCAATTTCCAAGAGTAATTACGCTCCAACATGGCTCCAGACGGCAAAAGACAATATACGAATTCCAAAACATAACACAAACCAAAAGACGTCGCATAATGGCTCAAATTCCACTCTCGCACTTATCTCCCTACTCAGATCAATTCAACTTACTACTCGTTGTGGACTCTAGATCCGAATCCACACCATTCCATCCTAACTCCCTTTCATCTTTACTCAACCACCCATTCATGTTTCCTACATGTTAAGGTAGTCGACAACATGCAAAACCATCTCTATTTTTTTTCTTCCAATTCTACATAATTCACAAGCACATACAAATCACGAGGTTTAGACTAAACCACATCTCCTTCCTAAGTGAAGTGAGGACACTACCAAGGGTATTTTGTAATGGCTCCATCTCCAGAAGTCGTCGTGGTTCCAAACCTCTCCACTTCTTCTCCACCAACGTTTCCCATAAACGTCCTCTCCTTGTCCGAACGTAGATACATATTATCGAAAACTCTGATTCTACGGTTAGTCCGCTTCATCCTACCACCTCTCTCGCATTCGATATTGACAACGATAGTCCAACGATGCATCTTACACGCGGATGATGATATAATAAAGTCGATATATACAATACTACGTACAGGGGATAGAATATACGTCCAAAACTCAATAAAACCTCACATAGATATAGGAAAATAGACATATAAAATACTATACTTACACATAGGTCCTAAATGCAACTATATGAAGGACTCCTAGGCTATAGTCTAGGTTAAACCACCTAATTCTCTATAACCAAGGCTCTGATACCAATCTGTCACACCCCGCCACGGCGGAAACGCGCGGGTGTAACTTCATGGATATCATCACAACACCTGGTGTCAACATAGAGAACAACTACATGCACAAAAATAGAGCAATGTACCAACACACAGTGTTGTAACAATACCCAAAGATAAACATAATAAAATCCAAAACGTAAATCCAATCATAGATGATAAACCACTTCCAATGCAACTAAGGTCTCGTCTATCCACATCCTTCTATCTTATCCTTAGAAAGCTCACCTGAAAATGATGCTTAAAACGTCAACATAATGTTGGTGAGATTCATAGGTTTAAGACTCAACACACAAGGCAACCGAATTTACTGTGATTACAAAATATAGCTGGACAAATAGTTAAAGTTATCATATAGCTACATGCATTTGCAAGTCAATATCCACACACAAAGGCAACAACACTCATAAGGCAACCATTAGGACGGCTCGTGTCCTCCGATCCCATAATTAGTACCACATCAGGACGGCTCGTGTCCCCCGACCCCATAATTAGTGCCACATCAGGACGGCTCGTGTCCCCCGACCCCATAATCATCAATTAGGTCGCATGCGCGAGCAACAGGGTAAGCACCCTCCCAATTGAATCCCAAAATATATCATCAATTAGGTCGCTATCCTAATTGAATCCCAAAACATCCACGCAAGCAAATAATCACACATAGCATACATACAATAACATTATAAGTCCAAGCTCTTTAATACCACACACATAATCACAGTAAACCAAAACATTTAAGACAAGCATCATTCCCATCCCAAGTTTAAAACAAAGTAAAAATATGGGACTATGAACTCACCTTAAACTCCGCAGCTTCCACAAAACAACTCACAATCTATAGCACACAAAAATAATCCACATTACACAAGGCCAAGCTAAAAGCTACAACCCATGTAATACACATATGATGGATGTCTAAGACTCATATGACCCACCATGGATCTCCTAGACACCATACTAACCACCACCATAACCTAACACTCACTAAATCCCTTGCACTCTAAAACTCAGAAAACGCAGAATTTTGAGTACATTCACTCACATGAAATCACGACAAATAAAGCTCAACAACTCACACCAAAAATTTACCATGGTCTCTCATAAGCATAGAAGCTAATCCCAGAAGACCATGGACCAATAACACACACAAGTACTCACAAGAAATTCAAACTTGACAACTACTCAAATTCGGATCTGAACGCACACCAAAAAGTTTTAATTTTTAATAATTACTTCTACAAGTTTTTATCGCAAATCCTCTTCATGGTAGTCTAATATAACCTAAAACTTAAATATTCCAAAATACCAAGTCAAAATACCACTTTTACAACCACATGCCACCCTCAAACGTTTACCCAAAATCTGTCCCGGTTTGACAGCTTTGACACCTTAACAAAGAAAAATCAAAAGACCGACTTCCCGACCTCAAAATTGATTGTGGCTGGACTTTTTGGAAAACTCTTTCATTATACTTCAATTTAGACTTAAAATTCGTGACTTAACTCATCACCATCTGTTATGTACACTCACATCTTTACAGCCTTACAAATCTGTCCAAACCCTAACTCAATATCTAGCATGTTTTACGCTCAATTCTCTTAACCAATCATCATACTATTATCATTAATTGATCCCAACATGTTTAATAACATTAATTTACAGAAGTTAACACAACCCTAATCCACCATACTTAATATTACATGAATTATAACAATAATTGATTAATTACACATAATGGTTAAAGAATTTACCTTGATTCTTGATTATTGCTTCCAAATTATAAACCCTAATTTTTTCTTCTTCCTTGGCCTCCCATGAACGACCAAGAACTCCAAAAAAACATTTGTGGGGTGTTGGGGTTTGTTTATATATTATTTATGGATAATCCTTATCATTAGGTGTTTTAATTGGACTCAAATTTGGTTTCCTTTTTCCCCTTATCCCCCTAAATCGATTTTCCTTACATATATATATATATATATATATATATATATATATATATATATATATATATATATATATATATATATATATATATATATATATTTATATTTTTTTATTAAATTAATTTATTACACTCAAAACCTCATACTTTTCATATTTTATAAACTCCCGAAATAAAACCTAACGTCTTACGCGATAAACCTTAATTTTACGATAAACCGGAAAAATATCATTTTCAAAACAAAGTTTCCAAAAATAGAATTTCACACTCTTTTTGAAATATAACTCATAAAAACAAATCCCACGTAACTTACTAACGCTCAATTACTTGAACGAAGCCTCGTTACGCAAAAACACAAAAACCCCAAAACTACACAAGTTATTTCTACACCACAAAGGTGATCAAAATGAACTTTCCCAAATTTCAAACTTTCCAAATCACAACAAAACCATTTACACAAAGGGATTTAGTGCTAAAACTCACCTATATCACTCATATATCACTTCAAACACCTAACACACACCAAACAAACGTCAACCGAGTCAAGACTATCAGTCAAACTGACCTGCCAAAACCACGGTTGTTACAATCCCACCATCCCATGTGGTCCTTAAACCGAAAACATATGTGGTCCTTGTACCGAGAATTTTGAAACTGAATAAAATAGGAACTGAGAACTTTACTAGGGTTTCACACCGAAAACTTTCATAAGACCACACCGAGAACATTTCACAAACCAAAAAATTTATATGTGCAGAGAAAGTTCCTCAAACCGAAACCTTTTGGGTTTACTCATACCGAGAACTATTCACATACAAAGACACAATACCAAAAACTTTTCCAACCCAAGAAAGTTTTCGGTTCTAATACCTAAACCGAAATTTTTTCTCACCTAAACAAAAACATATACGTGTCTTATTCTATCAAATCTACAAACACCTAAACTGAATTACAACACAAACAAACACTTTCATAACCTCTTGTGTTCGATCCGCTATCAAGATTCGAATAACATGACAAAGCTAAATGTTTTTATTTATTTATTTTTGTGATTATGGAGTTTGTACCATATTGCTTGTTTGAGATTGAAGTGACATAACACGGGTATGTGACTTATTTTATCTTCCTCTCATACGAAGATGACTTGTTTGGGAACATATTATAAGTGATTAAGACTTGGCTATCTAGTTATTTGTGTGGGATCTACAAACGCATAGTTGATTCTTAATGACTCACAAAATAGCTATCACTTCAAAGAGTTACATTCTAGTGCTCAGTGTCTCACGGAGTTAAAGTTAGTTCAAGAGGCTTTATGCACCTGATACTTTAAGGAGTTACGTTGAAGTACTCATCTGTATAGGTTCTTAAGTCACATGTATCGTACGAGGTTAAGTCACATGCTTTGGGTTATATTACTTCATTATCAAGTTCGTTATATTGGGTTTAATCCACATGTGGTCATTACTTATAGCCATTGGGTTGTTAAAGGGGGTTTGAATGGAGATTGGTTCTAGGGAGTAGTATATAGAGTATTTATCGATATCTTCTCACGAGTTATTACTTATGTATACACGGGCTTTTACGATGCTTCCAGTCAATCTCGTTTTACATGTACACAATTTTATGCTGATTCTGATAGCTCGAAACCATCATGGGGAAAGAAATGTGTACATCGTTGGGGTTTACAATAAGTCACGTGATCGGGCTTAATCATTTATGTCAGAGAGACAAGTGTCATACCGAAGAGATATGTTCAGTGATTTGTTATGTTGGTGGTATCGTTTCGTCTTTCGTATGTTAAGTAATTGGGAACCATTTATAGTGAGTATGTTGATATTATGTCCCCCAAACGAACAACCTTTAAGAAACTATGGTTTACAGTCTTGTCTGCATTTTCTGCTGCGTGTTAGAAGATTAAAGATATTTGAAGATAACATAAGACACTTCTTCAGCACCATTTTACAAATCAGAACGGTTGTTGGTTCGGGGGAAAGCAAAAAGAAAAGGTGCACTAATTGGGGGATAGTATAACCCAATTAGATTTGTTTATAGTGTTTGTCTGCAAGTAAAGAAAAAGTAAGTTTGGGAATTTATGAACACAAAGGACTATGAAGACTTCCTCAGAGTTGTTGCGCTTATCTTGTTTGTATTATTTACATGTAGGAAACATTGTAAGCAATTCGCGTATGACATCACGAGAAGAGATTGTTAGTTTTTTAAGTGAAGTCATATTCGGGAATTGCATTAGATATCTAGCTTACTTAACCGCATGGACTATTAATGACATAACGTAATAAGCATCCAGGTAAAATTACCAACAGCGATATTGATGAGGCGAAAAATGAACCACTTTTAGGGGGTCATTTAAGCCTGGAATTGAATTTATTTGATCAAATTTTGCCCTAAATCGTTCCTTTTGTGATTTTAGGTACTTTGGGAGTGAAATCTGGAAATGGAAGCAATTCGGACGTTTTTGGAGCATAAAATTGAAGAAAATGGCAAAGACTTAATTTTCCATGCTGAGAACAGTACCTGATGGCATCAAGAGGAATATCCTGACGGCGTCAAGAGTAAAAGTGGTGACGACCCAGTGCAAACCTGACGGCGTCACAACAAGGGCGTCAAGAGTTAATTTTGTGACGGCCTGCATAAGGAGAATACATGACGGCGTCAGACCCAGATCTAGGCAGTCCGAGGAACTATTTGACGGTGAGATGATGGCGTTAGACTTTTGTTCTTGACGCCGTCACCTTCTAAACTCTATATATAGTTTTCTATTCTTCATTCATTAGAGGAGGAACTTGTGTGGAGAAACCTAGGGCCGAACTTTGTAAACCCTAGGTCATATTTTACAGTACTTTCAAGGGTTTTCACCCCTTGAATCATTTCATGTGCTATTGAGATAAGTCTTCTCTTTAATTCAATCAATATGTCTATGTGTTGGTTGATTATATCTTTTACTTGTCTTGATTTCAACATGCTAGGCTAGATTTATCTTGTGTTTGCTTGGATCTAATGAAACCTAGATGTTAATTATGTGTTGATTACTTGTTTATGGTTGTATTGGATGAATGATTTCAATGTTAGGCTTAAGAAAACTGGTAGATCTCCATTGTGTAACATGCTTGAACGTCTTAGGAAACATGAACCGATGTGTACTAGGTTTATTGGTTGTATTTAATGCATGAGTAAATTCTAATGATCCCATGTTAGGAGCTTCTTAGCCGGCTCGACATAGGAGTGAAGTAGGCACTCATAGGATTGGGGAAGTAAGTACGCCACCCCATGAATGGTATTAAGGAATACAATCCGTCATCCACACAACTATAACAAGTAATTAACGTGTAAAAGATATCTAGGGAGTAGTGAAATCTAAGTAAACACATTTCTCCCACATATTGCTCACAGTTTTAGTTTAATATAGTTTTATTTTCATTTTAGTATTTTATTTTGATTGCATCTTTAGTATTGGGTTAGTTGAATAGCAACTAATTCCGCCCAACTCCTTCAAACCCGAGATTTTTATTTGCTTTCTAAAAAATATAAAAAATACAAAAAGAATCATCCCTCATCTCTAGACCTAGTCTTTAGGTTTTCTAATCCTAGCGACACTATTCCTAGCTGAATGATCAATCCCCCGGTACTTGTCATTATACTATACTACATCGATCAGGTACACTGCCTGGTGGGGGTTGTAAGCTTCTCGAGATCCCTCGAGAGGTAAAGCCTGGTGCAAACCCCACACATCAAGTTTTTGGCGCCGCAGCCCGGGGAATAGTTATTGTCTAGGTTAGAATCTCTTTTTATTAGGTCTACTTGCTAGATTCCTTTCTAGTAAGATTTTATTTTTATTTTTAGGTTCTCTTTAGTCTATCTTATTTCTTCGTGTTTTTGTTCGTAACTCTTCACCACCCGACATCATAGACGATGGGAACATCTTTGAACCCGTCATCCCACCACAACAAAACCCACCACTAGAACCTCTTAGGCCCCGAACCTTAGGAGAGTATTCCCGACCTAGCCACCAAGGCTATCGAAACACCATTGAGCTCACCGGAGCCAATGTGACCCCCTTGTGATCCGACACCATCTGGTTGGTGCAAAGCGGATGTGCATTCCATGGACTTCGTTCCGAAGATCCAAATCAACATCTCAAGGACTTCCTTAAAATCGTAGATTCCATAGACCTAGATGTTGCAACTAGATAGACAACCCGATTACGCCTATTCCAATTCTCTCTACGTAATCAAGCTAGCCAATGGCTTGAACGATTACCCGCGGGATCCATCACCTCATGGGATGATCTCACCACTCGTTTCCTTGCTCAATTTTTCCCACCAGGGAGAACTACCAAGCTTAGAAATGACATCTTGATGTTCCAACAATGTCAAAATGAAACTCTTTATGAAGCATGGACTCGATTCAAGGACTTACTCCAAAAAGTCCCTCATCATGGCATAGATCTTTGGCTCCAAGTCCAAATCTTCTATGACCATATCGATCTCTCCACAAGGCGAGCCATTGACCAATCGGCCGGTGGTAAGCTACGTGATCTAAGTGCGGAACAATCATGGGAACTCATAGAAGATCTTGCTCTCTATGACAACGAAAGTTGGAATGATCCCCGTGATTTGAACAAAACGGTCAAGGCAATATATTTGCCTTCGAACAATTCTAGCACTCCCGACCGTAGGATCATGGAACTTGAGGACCAAGACAAGTTTCTCATGAAATCTTACGAAGCTCCTAAGCCTTCAAGCCAAGTGAACAAAATCACTTCTTTATGCGAATTATGTAGTGGTCCCCATGATACTCGTGATTGTGTGGAGCTCCCCAGAACAGCTTTTGCGGACTACGCATCCTCGCGTACCGACGAAGCGGGAGATAAGTGGTACACTTTCAAACCCGAGCCAAACCCTTACGGTGATTCCTACAACCTCTCCTGGAAAAATCACCCAAACCTTGGGTGGAAACAAAATCAAGCCAATTCTTCCAATCCGCCTAATCGTTACCAACCAAACGGTCCACCCTCCAACCGTACTTTTAACAATAATCCTTCTAACAACTATGGTAGTACCAACAATCTTGAAGGATTGATGTCTAAGTTCATGGCATCTCAAGAAGCTCGCATAGCTAGGTTTGAAACTGAATTCAACCAACAACAAACGGAGATGACCAACAAGATAGACAACTTGTTGAAAGCCTTCAACAACCAAGCGTTAACTACACCTAGGAAGGACACTAGGGACGCCAATAACGGAATCCAAATTAAGGACCCCTCGTCATCCAAACATGTCCACTTTGTCAATCTTGTCACCATTAAGCCAATAGATAAGGAGATAGAAGAAAGTGACAAAGATGAAGTTGAAATAGAAACCAAGACTAGGGATGAAATTAGGGAAGTTGAGGTTAATAGGGGAGAGGAGTTAGAGGAAGTAGAGACTATAGAAAAGCACTTTGATAAGTTGCCCACCAAGGAAGAACGAGAATACCATAAGGATTTATTCGATGGCCCCGAGACACCATATATCATTGGCACACCCCTTATCAAAATGGGAGACCCCTCTAACATCAACATACCATGCAACATCGGGCATATGCATATATGGAAAGCCTACATCGATCCTAGATCTCCTATTAACATCATGACTAGGACTTATTATAATTGGGTGATGAAGAAACAACTTGATTATATGATTATGCCCAATAAGAATTTGATAAGTAATTTTGTAGGAAGAGTGAAGGGATTGCATGTGATTATAGGTAATTTCACCTATGAGATCGATTTTATGATAGTAGAAGACACTCGTCCAGTGAAAGATGTTTGCCTAAGCCAAGTAATATTCGGAAAATCATTTGTTGAGACCACTAGGATAAGTTATGATCCGACTTTAGGGATAGTTAGGTTCAAGGAAGAGAATGATGAGATTGCTTACCAAATGCCCTATAAGACTGAGCAATACTGCATCCTTTCTAATATAGAAAAAGAACACAAACAAGCAGCTTACTATAGGAATGATGAGGATAGACGTAGAGGAGTAGAGTATGTGATGAATAGGATGCTTGGTTTCTACAAAGAATGCTTGCAACTAGGTCCGGAATACAAAACTGGCTTAGAAGACGACCTAGAGAGTGAAACCAACGATGAGGTCACGTAGTAACCCATGACCTTGAGTCTAGCTACAAGACTCGTAAATAAAGAAAAGCGCTTCTTGGGAGGCAACCCATGATTTTGTGTGATTTTTATTTTGTTCGTTTGTTATTTGCTTCCGTATGCATGCTTTATTTTTATTGTTGGTAGATCATGTTTCAAAACTAAAATAGTGAAAATACTTTACTTTGTTGTTTGGCCTAGTCTTAACTTCACCCAAAGGTATTTTTGCAAAAGATAAGTGTAAGGGGAAACCCCAAATATGTTTTTAAGAAACAAAACCGATCATGATACTCCACAATATTAAGTGAACATGTATATTCGTATTTGTTAGAGTCAAATGCTTGTATCGAGTCATAATGAAGTTTTGTAGGATTTTCCAGGAAGTAGGACCAAGTTTTTCCAGAAATTTTCCGGAAACTTAACATAAGAATTTCTGCAGGTCACTTCTGACGGCGTCACGAGTTTACTCTTGACGGCGTCACGTGTAAAAATCTGAAAATTTTACCAGTTTTGTTTTTCTAACGGAGTCTTAAAGTTTTTGTTGAATTATTAGTTTTATAATCTCCAGGAAATCTGCAAACATCATTCCACAAGCATTATATCTTATTTTGTTTTCTAGGATTTATTAGCATATGTAGATTGCCGTCGATTTTATACGAGGTTGCCTTGTCTGTTTTCTCAGGATTTACAGGTTATGTATGACAAGAAGATGATTATTTTTCTGGAAGGGAAGCTTTGATTGTTCATTTTCTTGGAGGAAGATCTAACCTGGCCACCTTATTATCCATACCGAGCGAATCAGGGGAGTATTTGATTTCATTCGTTTTACTTATTTCACTTTTACATTCTTTACTTGAACATTGGGGACAATATTCATCCTAAGTGTAAGGGGAGGGTAAAATGATGATACCTTACAAATACACTTTCGCTTGAGTTTGTTTGTTTGATAGTAGATGTGTAATAAAACTATGAGAAATACTTGTTAGTGCAATTTTAGCGCCAAATTTAAAATTTTTTACAACATTTAGGAGTGAAACTTTAGCCATAGCAAGCGTCTCATGGATAGGAGATTGTATGACTAGCACAAAACCGTACTATTCAGAAAAATTTTCCACCCAAATATGTGATGTTCGCCTTTAGATTTGATAGGAAAAGCATTTACTATTAGTGCTTATGAGTGTACCGGTAGCATTTAGATTCTAGAACTTAGTGATGCATCCCGAGACCGCTAGTTAGACTACATTCGTGTAGTAGGATTTACTACATGATAAGAGGCATTAGGATCACCCTTGTGTTAAACCCGTATCATAATTGATGAGGCGAAAAATGAACCACTTTTGGGGGGTCATTTAAGCCCGGAATTGAATTTATTTGATCAAATATTACCCTAAATCGTTCCTTTTGTGATTTTAGATACTTTGGGAGTGAAATCTGGAAAAGGAAGCAATTCGGACGTTTTTGGAGCATAAAAGCGAAGAAAACGCCAAAGACTTAATTTTCCAAGCTAGGAACAGTAGGTGACGGCCCAGTACAGAAATGAAGGCGTCACAAGGAAGAGCGTCAAGAGTTAAATACGTGCTGGCCTGGAAAAAGTTAATACATGACGGAGTCAGATGTAGATCAAGGCAGTCCGAGAATTCTTTTGGCGGCGAGATAACGGCGTCACCCATTTGTTCTTGACGCCGTCAGACTCAATTTTCTATATATAGTTTTCTAATTTTCATTCAAAGGAAGAACAAGTTTTGGAGAAACCCTAAGGCCGAACCACATACAAATTTTACAGGGTTTTCAAGGGTTTTCAGCCCTTGAACCCTTACATGTGTAATTGAGATAAGTGTTCTTCTAATTCAATCAATATGTCTATGTGTTGGTTGTCTATATCTTGTGCTTGTCTTGATTCCACCATGCTAGGCTAGATTTATCTTGTGTTTGCTTAGATCTAATGAAACCTAGATGTTGATTATGTGTTGATTACTTGTTTATGGTTGTATTGGATGAATGATTTCAATGTTAGGCTTAAGAAAACTAGCAGATCTCCAAATGGTAACATGCTTGAACGTCTTAGGAAACATGAACCGATGTGTACTAGGTTTTATTGGTTGTATTTAATGCATGAGTAAATTCTAATGATCCCATGTTAGGAGCTTCTTAGCTGGCTCGACATAGGAGTGAAGTAGGCACTCATAGGATTGGAGAGTTAAGTACGCCACCCCATGAATGGTATTAAGGAATACAATCCGTCATCCACGCAACTATAACAAGTAATTAACATGTAAAAGATATCTAGGGAGTAGTGAAATCTAAGTAAACACATTTCTCCACTTATTGCTCACAACCTTAGTTTAATTTAGTTATTTTCATTTTTAGTATTTTATTTTGATTGCATCTTTAGTATTGGGTTAGTTGACTAGCAACTAATTCCGCCCAAATCCTTCAAACCCGAGATTTTTACATGCTTTCTAAAAAAATATAAAAATACAAAAATAATCATCCTTCATCTTTAGAACTAGTATTTAGGTTTTCTAATCCTAGCGACACTATTCCTAGCTGAACGATCAATCCCCCGGTACTTGTCACTATACTATACTACAACGATCAGGCAATGTTTTAAAAATCGCGCCTAAGGCGCGCCTACTCCTTAAATCCCACGAGGCTCTAGCCTTTGGGATTTTTTTAGATCGAGGCTCACGACATGCATGAATCCCATAAAAATCGCAGCGCCTTGGGGATTTTTGCGCTTTAGCACCTTGGGAATTTGTGCGCCTAGAAGATGTAACGGGGTTTTGGCCTTTTTTTCTTAATAGTAAGATACATTTTGGGCTTACATGTTATATACATTTGGCCCTTTAAGTTATAAAGTATCTAATAACCCTAATATTTTAGAAAATAACTAAAACACACAATCAACAAAGATTTTTTTTAGTAATCTAATGTCTAAGAATAGTAGCTTATTAACAGATACAAATGTTTTTTCTTTAGTGTTAAGAGTTACCAAACAACTATAGTTCATGGTTTCTGATATGCTGCTTGCTTAATATTTTGGGTTTAAATGCAACCTTTGTTAGATATAATAACTATTAAGTGGCATTATGCATTAAATATTGATATTTTTGTGTTATTTAAGCTGCATAAGTTGTCACATATGTTATAAAAAAACCTAAATATATAGTGCGCCTCATATTTATGAATCCCGCGCATTGGTTTGTGCCTCGACTCGAGGCACTTTGACCTCCTTTGCGCCTTGAGCCTTTCAGAACATTGCGATCAGGTACACTGCCTGGTGGGGGTTGTAAGCTTTTCGAGATCCCTCGAGAGGTAAAGCCTGGTGCGATCCCCATGCATCAAGTTTTTGGCGTCGCAGCCCGGGGAATAGTTATTGTCTAGGTTAGAATTTCTTTTTATTAGGTCTACTTGCTAGATTCCTTTCTAGTAAGATTTGATTTTTATTTTTAGGTTTTCTTTAGTCTATCTTATTTCTTTGTGTTTTTGTTCGTAACTTTTCACCACCCGACATCATGGACGAAGGGAACATCTTTGAACCCGTCATCCAACCACAACAAAACCCACCACTAGAACCCCTTAGGCCCCGAACCTTAGGAGAGTATTCCCGACCTAGCCACCAAGGCTACCGAAACACCATTGAGCTCACCGGAGCCAATGTGACCCCCTTGCGATCCGACACCATCCGGTTGGTGCAAAGCGGATGTGCATTCCATGGACTTCGTTCCGAAGATCCAAACCAACATCTTAAGGACTTCCTTAAAATCGTAGATTCCATAGACCTAGGTGTTAAAACTAGAGAGACAACCCGATTACGTCTATTCCAATTCTCTCTACGGGATCAAGCTAGTCAATGGCTTGAGCGTTTACCCGCGGGATCCATCACCACATGGGATGATCTCACCACTCGTTTCCTTGCTCAATTTTTCCCACCGGGGAGAACTACTAAGCTTAGAAATGACATCTTGATGTTCCAACAACGTCAAAATGAAACCTTTTACGAAGCATGGACTCGATATAAGGACCTGCTCCGAAAAGTCCCTCATCATGGCATTGAACCATGGCTCCAGATTCAAATCTTTTACGATAAAGTAAATTATCAAACAAGGAGAGCTATAGATCACGCAGCCAAGGGCAGGCTAAACAGACTTAGCATTGACGAATGCTGGAAAGTTCTTGAGGGGTTGGCACAATACGAAGAAGAAGGATGGGAGGACCCGATGTTTCCAAGCAAGGGAAAACTTGAATACGCACATGCCGCCCAAGAGCAGTTATTAGGAAGTATCGAGAGGTAGGTAAAAGAATTAATGAGGATTGAGAAACCTGCTGCTGAAATCGTGTGGAACCCTAATTTACGTAGGAATGCGGTTATTAACCATAATTTTCCTAAACGTTCACAGCAAGAGGAGTTCGAAGGGATAATGGTAACCTTCATGAATAATCAGGAAAAACAAATCCAGCACCTAGAAGCACACATGGAAAGCACTCGCAATGCTTTTATGGATTTAGCAGACCAATTCATATCAAGGATCAAAGAGAAGATTAAAGAAAATTCCGCACCTAGGAAAATCGAAAAAGTCTTTGAGGTTTCAACTCCTTTGGTGTTTAACCAAGAGGATAACGAGAAATTTTCCCCAAGTGCTTCACCGTCAATCACCTCCCACTTTTGTGAGCATCCTCAGGAAGAAAAGAATTCGCAATTTCATAACATTTTCGTTGGATGCTTGCAAACCACGCTCCCAAACTTGTGCAAGAGACGTTCTTTTGGTTTTAAACCCGGTGTGAAGGGGTTACACCTCAAAAACACCACAGATTTGAAACCCTCTATAGAACAACACCTCTTTGTACACACCAGTGACCCGTGCGAAGGTTACAACTTAACTAAAACACCACCCACTCCTTTCTACAACCACACCTCTTTCCGTGACAGTAACGAAACGTTCGACCCTGGTGGACTTCACTAATGGAATAGCTACTCATGGTTGTGGAAAACTAGAAGGGGGGGTTGAATAGTTTTACGTCTTTTTAACTTTATTTTGAAAACTTAGTTTAGTTTTAAAACCTTGTTTGTTTTTAAAACTTTGATTCAATCTTATGTGAACTTCAAATCTTGAACAATATGAACAAGTATATCTAAGTATGAACAATAATAATAATGTACACTAAGTATGTAAAATCAACACATGCATAATATAAACAATTATAGCTATATATGAGAGATAAGTACGTAATCGTTTATTTTATAATCCTTAGTTATATTTTGTATGAAAACTATACTTGATCGAAATGATCAATTATAAGTATGTAACCTTTTTAGTTTGATTGTAAAAACTTTGTTTTGTGAATGAAACTTTCGTTTGATCTTTAAGTAAAATCAATACTAGCACTATATGAGCAACTATATATATATATACGTCTACGTCTATAAAAGTAATAGCGATATAAGCAAGATAATAAGTAAGATATGGAAAGATCTAACCGCGAGACAAAGGATTTATAGTGGTTCGGCTACAAGGACACCTTCCTTGCCCTACTCCACTCCTCGAGTCACCTACTCGAGAGTTTTCTTCACTATGTCAACAAGCTCCTTATGGCGGAGAAACCTTACACACCAATTTACACACCACAACTACGTCACAACTTATTCACACCTTCTACACAACTATTTCACACCTATTCACTACTTAATCACACCACTTCTTCACACCTATTTCCTACACACCAATCTTCTTCACTCCTATCTTCTACACACCAATCTTCTTCACAACTATCTACCTCCCAACAATCTTCTTCACACCACTACTTATATCTCACTACTTCTATTCATAACTTCTACTCCTAGATCTATCTAGTTACACTACTATCACACCTTTACAATGAATGTACACAACAACTAGATTATATACACAAATCTACAATACTTCACAACTTGATGTTGAAGGAGTATTCTTCTCTTGCACTTTGAGAGATGAGAGGTGAGGGAATGAATCACTTGAAACAAGGATTAACAATTATATGATCAAAGGGTTTTTAGAAGGATGTTTAAAGAGATTTGGATCTGAAAATTTTCGTGCAAGAGGTGAGAAAAATTCCAGGTTTGAGGTGATATTTATAGGGAAAAATTTCTGACAGAATCTGACAGGGGAGCGTGGCCGGTCCCCTTAATTATGTGCCGGCCCCCTTAAAATTAAGGGGGCCGCCCTTATAATTAAGGGGGCCGCCCAGACGAAAACTGCAGTTTTCTTGTCTTTTTCTGGGGAAAGTTTATTTGGTGAAAAACTTACTGATATTGGTTAAAATTTTGAATTCATATATTTATTATGAATAAAACATTTTTCTTTATTACCAAAAATGTTTTTCAAAAATATATAATAAGTTTATTTAATTTTATAAACTTTTTATTATTTAAATAAACATCCCTTTGATCATAAAATGTATTAGTCACTTGTTTATTCATACCTTAAGTGATTATGTTGGATGAGATGATATAAACTTGCTTAAAACTTGTTTACGTATTAACTTTGCGTTTAATGTTCTTATATTTTGTGATCGTCAAAACTTAAGGATATCGAAAGATATTAATAACGTTTTTATACATTATTTATATCAACAATCTCCCCCTTTTTGATGATTACAAAATCTAAACTCATTAAACTAAAAATTAATATATATGCAAGTTTTTAGTGTGAGTTTATATCACTTCTCCCCCTTTTTGTTAACATCAAAAAGGTTATCCCGACGAATGTATAGCTCCCCCTTGAAGTATACTCCCCCTCGTTTTGAGGTCATAAGAGATCGAGATATGGAATGCTCGCAAGAAAAATAATAGAAGCGCAAGCATATACAGAAGATGTTGAAGCGCAAGCATATATGCAATATACAAATAACAAGCATAGCAAACAAATATTAAGGATGCATAACAATTAATTCAAAGTGATTATGTTAAAGATCATAATTTGCCAAAGAGAGCCATCGGACTTGCTTGTAACAAAAGGTTGGTTGATTCGTATTTGAGAGTGAAAATCATAAGCATATGGTATGATTAGATGGTTGATGATGAGGTGTTTGAAATGAAGATGGTTGAGTTAGGGTAAGGTTGTTGGATTAATGGAAGTATATGTTTGGGTCATGAATGTTGGAGAGTTTGGTGGTGGAGAGTTTGTAGCGGAAGAGGTTGATTAAGGTTTTGGATGTTGTTCAAGTGAGGGTATTGGATGTGATCTAGTGAGAAGATATTCAATCCAAGTGAAGTGTTCATTGAATGCAATGGTTTTTAGGAGAAAGATGCAACAAGGTCAATTGTTGACATGTTTTTCAACTTGATTCAAGTTGTGGGGTAATGAAAGGAGAGCTAGAGGAAAGTTGTTCCAAGTTGCATTGAGCAAGGTGTAAGGCAAGAAGAGCACAAAGCTCATGGGCTTCCTTGAGTTCTTCAATGAACTTCAAGTGTTCGGAGGAAGGTGATAGGACATGCAACATAGGGATAACATGTGTGTTGGTAGAAGGTGGTGGTGATACTCTTGGTGGTGGAGATATTTATGAGTTTGGGTAATCATGAATGGATGAGAATGAAGTTGTGGAGGATGTATCATGAGTGGAGGATGTTTTGGATGGTGGATTGGTAGGTTGAACAAAATGTGAGGTGTTAGGAATGAGATTGGGATTGTTGTTTCGAGATTGAACATGCTCTTCATTTGGCTTATGTTGGTAAGATGAAGGTGTATTTTTAGGAACAAGGATGGATGTTTGGTTATTATGATGAGGTTTGTGAAAGGGTTCATTTGAGTGAACATGAGGTTTGTGTATCATGAAATATGGTTTGACCTTCATGGGTTAAGTTGTAGTGGTGATGACACACTTTGTAGAGTGTAGGAAATGGGTATATGGTTGAATCTTTTGTGAGGATGACTAGGTTGAGTTATTGGTGAAGACGGTAAATGAGTATCAAGTTGTCACACCCCCAAAATCAGGTCCAGCGGAAGCATACGTGTAGCTGGAGTGTAACTCAATTGGTATTACAACACTAGTTCAAAAATGGTTTTCACTTTAAACATTTAGAATAAAATCGTTTAACCAAAAATATGGAATTTACATCGTTAAAAGTAGTGCGGAAGTAGGCCCTTAAAATAGCTTAAAAACGGTCCCCATATAAATAATCAGAGTCTTCTATGACCATGCCATGCCCTGCCAAAACCTCCTGTAGCGTGCCATTTATTAATACCTGAAAATACATGCTAAAGTGTCAACACGAGGTTGGTGAGTTCATAGAGTTTGTTTAACAAATAATGCCTATAGAGAAAATATCGCCCAGCAAAGGCATTGTAAATCCACTCAGTTGCAAGTCCCGCCATAAGAGACTTGTAACCTGTGTGTTTACAACCCACTGCCAAATGTATTAAAGTCTACGTGAACAAAAGTAATACTGGTATCCAAATTCCCAGATAAATATAGCAAAATGGCTATATAAATAATTCAGTCAATGAGGTTATATCAACAATGCTGACAATGTCGCCAGATAAATAATGCTGACAATGTCGCCAGATAAACAATACTGACAATGTCGCCAGATAAACAAATTATGACAATGTGGTTTTCTTCCGTGAATGAATAGTGTCAAGTGAATAGTAAAATTTCTGAATGTTTCTCGAAATGTCAAATTGACCTCAAAAATGATGAATAGTGATCGATGAATAGTAAATGGTGAATAGTAACTTGTGAATAGTAAATTGTCGAGGGTCAGAAAATGACCGGAAATTACGAGTTGTGACAGTCTTCCCCTCTAGAAGGAACTTCGTCCCGAAGTTCAGTTTGTGTTGGTCTCTGAAGTGGTATTGGTGAAAAGATGCTAATATTTGAGAATTCCAGCGAACTTCCACGATAGGAATTCGACTCTGCTTCAATCGTTCGACCTAACAGTCCATGATTTCTATTGGTTCTCTTACCAGGTTTACGTTTGTCTTTGGGTTGGATTCCTTTCCAAATGGGATTATGAGTGACTAATCTGAAAGTCATTTCCTGGGATTTGAATATGTGAAACATGGTTGTGTAATCCGGCTACTTTCCAGCAAGGCTTAAGTCTGAGGGTTGTTGGCTACTCTGTCTCAAATATTAAATGGTCCAGTGTACATCGAGTTTAACTTCCCGGATTTTTCTGAATGGTATCATGCCTTTCCTAGGCAGAACTTTCAACATAATCATGCCACGAACTTGAAATTCTAGTGGTTTACCGCTTATCGAACTTGTAATTGATTCTTGATTTGTAGGAATTTCCTGGTTATTTCATTAATGCATACGGGACTAGTGAGTTGGGCTTTTCCAAGTTTTGATCCGTCAATGGATGTTGGCACTTCAATCCATAGAGTGCTTCGAATGGTGTAGTCTCTAAGCTCGTGTGGTAACTATGGTTGCAACTGAATTTGATTTGTGGCAAATGGTTAATCCAACCATTTCTAGTGTCAATCACACCCGATTTGGGCATATCTCCCTATGTTTGAATCAATCTCAAATTCTGACCATTGGTCTACAGATGATAGGTGGTGTGGTTCCAAAGAGATCTTAATGAAATCGCTAGGAGTTGAGGTGAATTAAATTCCTTTATTAGGAATAATTGAAATGGGTATCATGAATCTTGTTTTGAAAGACTTACAGGGTTAAATCCGTAAAAGGGTGTTGTTGAAAGTAATAGATTAGGATAAGGTTGGGATCCTCCGCAGGATGTCGTGAATTGAGTCTTTCTCCACCTACGATGCTTAGTCTCCATTACTAAGATTTTTCCCAAGTCCTATGTCATCAAATCACAAAATCCTAAATGTATAAGTGATGTAATATAGTGATTGATTTTTAAAGTCTGTTTTGAGATTGTGTGTTTCGTTCATAAACCTTCCCTGAATAAATGAATTTACAATTTTAAGCAAAAGGCTTTCTAAGTAACATTTTTCTTGATGTTTCAAAATTTAATAGTTATGCAAGATAGGACAGTTTTCAACATAAGGTGGATAATATGGTTTACCAAAGATCGATGTTTAAAATTTCCTAACATTCAATAGTTTTGTAAAAGATTAACCAAAAGAAATTTGCTTGTCAAAATAAGTGCCTCAGAAAAGTATTTCTTACAAGATATATGTTTTGTATAACTGTAGTTTGGAGAAAAATCCATTTAAATATGAAAGTATTAAGAGGATAAAATAGTCGGGTAGGTATGTCTGCACAAATGCATAGGTGTCTAACATGTTTGGATAAAGTCTATTGGTGTGGACATGTTTAATTGAAGGTTCTTTAGTCTTGGTTAGGAGGCTGGATGTATCTCTATAGTGTTGCTTAGCGAGCATTCGCATCAAAACTAATCTTGTAATTCAGTCAAGCCAATACTTTCTAAATGCTAGAATATTGGTGATCAGGCCAGTTATAGTGGTTCGAATGGTTTTGTGATATCTTGAGGTTTCTGTTGAGTTTTGAATGGTATTAATGTACCGAGGGATCCTCCTCATAGAAGGTATGGAAAGTCTTTCCTAGAGAGATCATTGATAATATCCACTTATCAATATTGGGAGTAGATGAGTGGCATAGGAAACTATATAGTGTCAGCTAATTCCTATATATATATGGGGGTGGGAAAGGAAATGATAGTGATGGTGAGAAGGGAAAAGATTGTGACAACTGCAACAAAATGAGATTGTGATAAAAGAAAGTACTGTGATGTAAGTGTATTGTGCATAAATATGAAAGTTCATGAAATAAAATGACTAGTTGACAAGCTTCCAATCGGTGGTTCACGAAGTGATGAAAAGTAGGAATGTTATGACAACGAGAGTATACACACACGTAAATGAAGCATTTGGAAAATGAGTTGAGAATTTATTCCGGACAAAATTTTATTATAACCATTCTTAGTGTTGCAAAATTCATTTCTGAGTCAGACATAGGTGGTCAGCCTATATCTCACTATCCCGAGTTGAATATAGATGACCAGTCTATATCCCACCGAGGTTCCATGAATTTTGAAATACTCAGCTCAGTTATACTAAGACTATGTCCTTCACAAATACCAAGGCGTTCTGAAAGACAAAAGCAAGTGACCAAACTCGAGGTCGAATGATGAAACTATGCATGGAAAACATAATGCGGTGACATCTACGATACGTGAGCATGCTTATATGAAAGACAATTATAGAAATCAACTATAGTAAATGAATATAATATATCAGATAATGAGATACAAATCTCATCACCTATGTCAGCAACTAACCACAAATGAGGCATCATCTTGGCAGGCAGGCACGTGACGGTCATAGGGTTAAGTTTTTCGTAAAAGTAGCTATAGTCTAGGTTTTAAAAACACTTAGTTCGCTATAGCCAAAGCTCTGGTACCAATCTGTCACACCCCCAAAATCGGGTCCAGCGGAAGCATACGTGTAGCTGGGGTGTAACTCAATTGGTATTACAACACTAGTTCAAAAATGGTTTTCACTTTAATCATTTAGAATAAAATCGTTTAACCAAAAATATGGAATTTACATCGTTAAAAGTAGTGCGGAAGTAGGCCCTTAAAATAGCTTAAAAACGGTCCCCATATAAATAATCAGAGTCTTCTATGACCATGCCATGCCCTGCCAAAACCTCCTGTAGCGTGCCATTTATTAATACCTGAAAATACATGCTAAAGTGTCAACACGAGGTTGGTGAGTTCATAGAGTTTGTTTAACAAATAATGCCTATAGAGAAAAGATCGCCCAGCAAAGGCATTGTAAATCCACTCAGTTGCAAGTCCCGCCATAAGAGACTTGTAACCTGTGTGTTTACAACCCACTGCCAAATGTATTAAAGTCTACGTGAACAAAAGTAATACTGGTATCCAAATTCCCAGATAAATATAGCAAAATGGCTATATAAATAATTCAGTCAATGAGGTTATATCAACAATGCTGACAATGTCGCCAGATAAATAATGCTGACAATGTCGCCAGATAAACAATACTGACAATGTCGCCAGATAAACAAATTATGACAATGTGGTTTTCTTCCGGGAATGAATAGTGTCAAGTGAATAGTAAAATTTCTGAATGTTTCTCGAAATGTCAAATTGACCTCAAAAACGATGAATAGTGATCGATAAATAGTAAATGGTGAATAGTAACTTGTGAATAGTAAATTGTCGAGGGTCGGAAAATGACCGGAAATTACGAGTTGTGACACAAGTGATGTAGGTTAGAGTGAAAGAGCGATGTTCATGGAAGGAATTACTTGGTAGAAGGGTGTTATAGATGGTGCATTAGGTGCACTAGGAGATGAAATTTGAGGTTAGGTGAGTAAAGGTTATGAGGTTTGAGTGTGTAAAGGTTATGAGGTTTGAGTGTAATGTAGAAGGATATGGGTGAGTAAAGGTTGTTGATATGTAATGTTGAAGACATAGGAGGATTTTGGTGTTGGATGTTTGACAACATCATTTGGTTTGATGGGCTTTTAAAGGAAGTTAGGCTTTCTTCTCCAAACAAGTTTCTTGGTGGTTTTGGTTTAATGGGAGAGGAAATGATGAGATGAGTGGAGATTGAGAGGAATGAGAGTGTTTATAATGTAGGATTGGTAGGATCAAGGATGGATAAACTTTGATGGAAGGTTTTGGATAGAATAGGTTTGTGAATTTTGGGAAGTGTAGGATGAAATGGGCTAAAAAATAGAAAAAGGAAACAACACCCTCGACCATCAGATGGCCGGTCCCCTTAATAATTAAGGGGACCGCCTTATGATTTAAGGGGGCCGCCCATCTGGTGATTCTCAGATTGCCAGAAAAGGGTTTTTGGTAGTGAATTGCAGAAAGGTTGTGTTTTTGGTTTCAAACAAGTCCAACTCTTTGAGGCAATTAAGCATATACTAATTATGTAGGCAATTATGTAGCCAAAGCATGTTAATCAAAGAGATTAAGTAAACAAGCAATTTCATCTAGCATGCAAACATACTCATCAAGCAAGTAAAATATAAGTGCTAGGAAACAATAAGCAACATCAAGTATTTCATAACTACATAACTAGGAGGATTAATCCTAATGTGTATCAATGTTCAATAAGTGGGTAGTTATGATAGCATGGATTTCTAGACTTGTTACAAACAAAGTCTTAATGAACAAACCATGGTCCTCTTGATTTGATTTAGTTCACTTATAAGTGTCATTTATATAAATATAGATGACAAATATGAGATCACCATGCATGATTTTAAAATAGACGTTTTTAGCATTATTCAACAATGTTTGAAAGTAAGTTTTCACTTAGATGTGAGAGTTATTTGAATAAAATAGATTGGGTTTTTACTTCAAAATGTGTGAATGAATGGTAAAGAATATTTTCCCAATCTTTAGTTTTGATCAAAACAAAATTGTGGATATTGATAGTGAAAACATGTTATTTAAAAGTGGGATAGTTATTTGAAAAACTATTTTCCAAAATGTGAGGTTTTTGCATATTTTTAGAGATATTAGATTTTTGACAACAAATATCATAAATCAAATATTTTTAAAAAAATGTTTATTAAAGATCTCATGCTCAAGAGGATTGGTCAAGCCTATTATTATCTCATGCTATCGTTTCTACATATCCTATGATCCTAAAGGAAATGAAGACGATAATTTAAATGTTAGATGCGAGAGTGTTGAATGGGGCATAACCTAACATCTATAGTTCCTTTGTTTTCGCACGCTTATCTAACTTAATGCCATAGTCTACGAGAGCTTGTTTCATCCATAGTTTTCTTACGCGAGGGATCTAATCCTACTTCTATATTAACGATAGATCCACTTAACTCATTTCACTTCATCACCATGAGTTTGCTAATAGTGGATATAGAAGATTTCCATTTTCTATTTCGTTCGGCAATGAACAATTTTATCTTATTCCTAGGAGAGTCAACCAATGATGTTTCTAGGTTATAAGAATATAAGCAATTATGTACTAAGCATTAATCTAACTAATCATTTATCTAAGCATGCAAATTAAAGTGATGAACTTAAAAGAAACGCGTACCTTTTAGTCTTCAATGGAATATCTTCAAGCACTTCAAGTGACCATGTTGACTTATAGAAGTCATTTGTAGATGATATTTCAACTTCTTCCAAGATTGACAACTTAGCCACTTGGTCCCCATTGTCTCATTGATCCAAAGTTGTTTGGTCCAAACATATTTAACATTTGGCTAGGATGCATGTATGGTGGTAATATTTCCCAAGGATTGTAACTTGGTTGATAATTCCACATTTGATTTCTAGTATTATTGTAATATTGTCTATTTTGATTTCTTCTAGGTTGAGGTGTTTTAGATCTTGGATGATGATTGTTAGGTTTTCTTGGTGGTGGAGTTTTAGATCTTAATTTAGGTTTAGAGGATCCTACTTCGGTCTTTAAGGATGGTTTATTAAAAGTCTTTACTTTTTCATCATTTGCAATGGGTATTTTTCTATCTTTTGTAAGTATATACTTAGGATTTGATTCTAATGATTTTTGTGTACTAGATTCACATTCAAACTATATACTTTTATTTTCACTAGTTGAAACATTAGTTGAAGTTAATCCTAGACCGGTTTTATCTCCCGAAGTTTCTTGAACACTTATTATTTTCTTAAGTGGGTTACTACAATTTTTAAACTTGTCAAGTTTGAAAATTTCATTTTTAAGCTTTTCGTTTTCATTTTTAACCTCTAAGCATGTTTAACATTTTATAAAAACTTCTTTTCCTTTTTCCAAATGTTGTAGTTTAATTTTTAATTCGAGTACTTCATTTTCTAATAGATTATTAATATGTTTTAGTGACTTATTTTTAGCTATAATCTTTTGACCTAATTTGCATAACCTATTATATTCACTATCTAGGTCTTTTTCGTCTAATGATAAATTTTTGTCACTAAAGTATTCGGTTTCGGAACGTACCTCGCTTAATGTCTTAGCCATAAGACACTTTTCTTCATTTGTGGTTTCTTTCTTGTCCTCATCGCTATCACTCCAAGCACCTCCGATAAACGCCTTTTGATTTTGATCTCTTGACATCATTGGACACTTTCCGATGAGATGATTTGGATTGCCACATTTAAAACACTTCCTTTCATTATATGGTTGCCTAGCATATCTTCCTCGTCTCTTGAAGTATTTCTTGAAGTCTCGTACGGCCATAGCATACTCTTCATCGTCACTTTTGGAGGTTGAGCATTCTTCGTCACTAGAGTCCTTTTTAGCTCTCAACGCAATTAATTTGCTTTGCTCCCTTTTTCCTTTGACCATCTCGGAGTCTTTCTTTATTATTTCTTCGTAGACCTTTAAGTTGCCGATCAATTCGTCAAGTTGTAGAGTTGACAGATTCCTTGATTCTTCAATAGCCGTGACTTTAGCTCGCCATTTTGGATGAAGAGCCCTAAGAAATTTCCTAACAAAATTCTTACTAGAGGAATTCTCATCAAGTGCTTTTAAACTTGTGATAATAGTGTTAAATCTAGCAAAAGCATTATCTATTGATTCCTCCTCCAGAATCGTAAATTGTTCATATTGTTGAACAAGAAGATCTATTTTGTTATCTTTAACTTGACTATTACCTTGGTGAGTGATTAGTAAAGAATCCCAAATTTCTTTTGCGGTTTTACACATAAAAATTCTTTCGTATTCTTTACGTGGTAACGCATTGTAAATAACCATTTTTGCTTCATTGTTTTTAGAAAGTCTTCTTTTTAAATCATCATTTTGTTTTTCAAAAGGTACTATTTCATCTTTATTTGTTTCGGGATTATTTTGAGTAGGTAAAAAATCACCATTAGTAATAACATGCCAAAGATCTAGATCCTTTGATTTCACATAAGTTTCGAATCGATTTTTCCAATATAAAAATCCATCACTTTCAAATAGTGGTGGTCTTTGCATAGATTGTCCTTCTAAATATTTTTCAGATTCCATAGATTGTTACAAGTTTTAAAATACAATATATTTTAAAAATCTTGCTAGACGTGGCTCCTGATACCAATTGTGGAAAACTAGAAGGGGGGTTGAATAGTTTTACGTCTTTTTAACTTTATTTTGAAAACGTAGTTTAGTTTTAAAACCTTGTTTGTTTTTAAAACTTTGATTCAATCTTATGTGAACTTCAAATCTTGAACAATATGAACAAGTATATCTAAGTATGAACAATAATAATAATGTACACTAAGTATGTAAAATCAACACATGCATAATATAAACAATTATAGCTATATATGAGAGATAAGTACGTAATCGTTTATTTTATAATCCTTAGTTATATTTTGTATGAAAACTATACTTGATCGAAATGATCAATTATAAGTATGTAACCTTTTTAGTTTGATTGTAAAAACTTTGTTTTGTGAATGAAACTTTCGTTTGATCTTTAAGTAAAATCAATACTAGCACTATATGAGCAACTATATATATATATATATATATATATATATATATATATATATATATATATATATATATATATATATATATATATATATATATATATATATATATATATACGTCTACGTCTATAAAAGTAATAGCGATATAAGCAAGATAATAAGTAAGATATGGAAAGATCTAACCGCGAGACAAAGGATTTATAGTGGTTCGGCTACAAGGACACCTTCCTTGCCCTACTCCACTCCTCGAGTCACATACTCGAGAGTTTTCTTCACTATGTCAATTGTCCTTAGGATCAATCATTTTTGAAAACCCCTTTCGCCCGAAACCCCTTTTTTGACCCATCATTGACAAATCGTAATGCCATCCATTTGGTGATTTTTAAACATGGGGTTACCCTTTGATGATGTTATTCCACTCGAATCATGCGTTAGTTTAGGAAAAGCCATTCATGCCACGGATTTTTTGACCCCGCACCCATGTTTTCTGATTAAAGGAGCGTTTGGGTAATGGGTTAAGAGTTTGAAAATTGATTTTTCCCTCGTAATTGCATGGTTCGGATTCTGCTAGGTCTGACGGCGTCAGGACCACTTACTGACGGCGTCAGATGTGTCTGACAGCAAAAATCAATAAAATTCTCGTTCTAATTGTTTCCGTTCACTCTATATTTTTCCAGGAAAATGAGCAAGCGATCTCAACAACATCGTGGCAGCTCTTCTAGGTCCCAAAGAGTTAACTATGGAGAATTGGTCCATAGTTGGGGTGAATTTGACACTGTTGGAGCCGCCACCAAGTATGCGGAACTTTGTAACCACCACATTGATGCTGGGGCCGTGGTTGATTGGGAGTTTCTTAGGTCCCAAGGGTTGGAAGCTGCGTTTCTGGGGAGGATCCACACTGATGGGTTTGCGGCTCCTCAATGGGAGAGGTTGTTTAGGATTAGGGAGACGGTGTATAGTGAGTTGGTGAGGGAGTTCTTTGCGACTTTCCATTTTGATCAGGCTGAGGCTAGGACGGACATGGGGGCACCACTATCTATTTTAGGTTAGGAGGGGAAGTGCGATCATGTTCGGTTACTGAGTTTGGTTGGAGGATAGGGTTGTATACTAGGGAGGAGGCTGTTGATGGAGGTTTTATGCAGAGGTTGTTGCATGGGGAGACTTTGAGGAGTGATATGAGGTGTGTAACTTTTTGGCCGACCATTGGGGACGGGGTTTACACCTCGACTACTGGGGCAGCATCAATCAGGGACCCAATAGTTAGGTTGGTCCACAGATGCATCACATACAGCCTGTCAGGACGTCATGGCACCACTCACCGTGTCACTGCTTCAGATCTTTTCTACCTGTACACCATCTTTTCAGCGGATGTTTACTGCAACATCCCATTTTGGGTAGCTAGTTATTTGAGGACCAATGTGGGTGAGAGGGATATCGATAAGGTGTATGGGAGGATGTTCGTGACCCGGTTGGCTCGTTCCTATGATCTTCTTACTCCTCCGATCATGGGATACTTGAGCGACTATGGGGCTTGTAGGGTAGTGAGGGCTAAATCCCTCAGGCAGATGAGCATCGTGATGCTGATGAGGAATGGGACCTATAACTGGTATGAGGCAGGGGGACCTGATGATGAGGATGATGATGATGATGATGATGATGATGATGATGATGATGATGATGATGAGGGAGTGCCCCAGCAGCATCAGTTTCAGGGGTATGAGGAGGGGACAGCCGACTACTACCGACACATGAGTCGGGGAGACTGGCAGGCACACTAGGGAGCTTGGATGGGTCAGGTGGACGCATGGCAGACCACCACTGACCAGCACTTTGATTGGATGTATGATCATACCATCCGCCAGATGCAGCACCTCTCCACCCGTGATCATCTTGAGCCTCACCTGCAGATTGACCCATTCCCCGGTCGTGAGACAGACTACCCTCCCTACGGGAACACAGGACACCTCCCTCCTGGCTATGACTACCGTTTTGGTCCTCCTCCGCAGTGATCTCTCTTGATGTCTGTTATTTATGAACAATTTATTGATGGTTGTGTAATTTGAAACAATTGGTACTGTAATAGTTTAGGATGCGGCCTCTGTTGGCCTTGAACAATTTTATTTTTTATGTTTACGTTTATTTGAAATAATTGAATGTGCTTATGGTGACATTCTTCATTTTGTGTGATTTTATTTTGTTTGCTTGTTATTTGCTTCCGTATGCATGCTTTATTTTTATTGTTGGTAGATCATGTTTCTAAACTAAAAAGTGAAAATACTTTACTTTGTTGTTTTGGCCTAGTCTTAACTCCACATAAAGGTATTTTTGCAAAAGATAAGTGTAAGGGGAAACCCCAAATATGTTTTTAAGAAACAAACCGATCATGATTCTCCGCAATATTAAATGAACATGTATATTCGTATTTGTTAGAGTCAAATGCTTGTATTGAGTCATAATGAAGTTTTGCAGGATTTTCCAGGAAGTGGGACATAAGTTTTTCCAGAAATTTTCCGGAAGCTTAACATAAAGATTTCTGCAGGTCACTTCTGACGGCGTCAGGAATTAATTCCTGACGGCGTCACGTGTAAAAATCTGGAAATTTTACCAGTTTTGTTTTTCTAACGGAGTTTTAAAGTTTTTGTTGAATTATTAAGTTTTATAATCTCCAGGAAATTTGCAAACTTCATTCCACAAGCATTATATCTTATTTTGTTTTCAAGGATTTAGTAACTCATATAGATTACCGCTGATTTTATGCGAGGTTGTCTTGTTTGTTTTCTCAGGTTTGACAGGTTATGTATGACAAGAAGATGATTCATACTCCGGAAGGGAAGCTTTGATTGTTCATTTTCTTGGAGGAAGATCTAACCTGGCCACCCTATTATCCATACCGAGCGAATCAGGGGAGTATTTGATTTCATTCTTTTTACTTTTTCACTTTTACATTCTTTACTTGAAAATTGGGGACAATGTTCATCCTAAGTGTAAGGGGAGGGTAAAATGATGATACCTTATAAATACACTTTCGCTTGAGTTTGTTTGTTTGATAGTAGATGTGTAATAAAACTATGAGAAATACTTGTTAGTGCAATTTTAGCGCCAAATTTAAATTTTTTTACAACATTTAGGAGTGAAACTTTAGCCATAGCAAGCGTCTCATGGATAGGAGATTGTATGACTAGCACATAACCGTATCATTCAGAAAAATTTTCCACCCAAATATGTGAGGTTCGCCTTTAGATTTGATAGGAAAAACATTTACTATTAGTGCTTATGAGTGTACCGGTAGCATTTAGATTCTAGAACTTGCGTTAGTGATGCATCCCGAGACCGCTAGTGAGACTACATTCGTGTAGTAGGATTTACTACATGATAAGAGGCATTAGGATCACCCTTGTGTTAAACCCGTATCATAATTACTTGACCATTTAAGTCATATTACTTGGCTAGTTAAGTCAACTAATTTTTCCCACACACCTTAGCGTTGTACTCATTTTTAGTACATGAAACCCCTAGTACACCCCTCCGAGCCTATCTTTTCGTTTCTAACTTTAAGCATTTTACTTAAAGGAAGAATTTGTTACACCCCACTTAAATGTACACCCAAATCGCCTTAGCCTTCCGTGTATGCGCTCATTTTTAGTGCATTATTGTTATTTGTTAAACCCTAAGTTAACTATCTGATTGATTACATGGTTGCTAAGTCAAGTCATATCCTTGTACATATTGTTTTGGGACGATTGGGACTCATGGGTAAAGTACTTATTTTATGGAGTAATGGGGAAGAACATCATTTTATTACCCCCATATGTACGTTAATCTTAAAAGTACTCCAAGTGTTTTGATTTTCTTAATTCGAGTCATTAGATTAGTGATTGGTCCCAAACGGTCAACCTAAACTGACCAGGTGATGGTCAACCAGGTCAAACGTCTAAAACCAATTCTCCGCGGAAGTATAGTGTTTCCCCGGGTCGTTATGTCCCGACGAGGTGTGGATTGTAATCAAAACGGGTTTGTGATCGGGTGAATTTGGACAGAAAGGAGTTGTGAATGATTACGCTACGAGATGAGGAATGAAAATAACTTAGAAACACTATATTAACATTTACTGATGATCAGATAACCTAAAAACAGGAGCTAAGTATAAAAACGCGTTCGTTTGAATTAAAGTTATGTTGACGTACGAAATAAAACGCGAGTTTTAGTGAAATAAAATACCTACAGATATGAAAATTACATTTTTACATTCCTAATGATAAAAGAAAATTTTTAGAAAAAGAAAAATAATTTTTACACTATTTAATTAATTACTATTAATTAATTACTATTTAATTACTAATAAATAATATTTAAATTACACTAATTATGAAATTAAGCTAGAAAAATGAAAATTTAATTCTAAAAATTCTAAAATAATATAAAAGTAATTTTAAAACTAAAAATATATTTTTCCTACTTTTTCTCTATTTATTATTAATTAACTACTATTTATTAATTAACTAAAATTAAGAAAAATAGAAAATGAATAGTGAAAATTATGAAAAATTTCCTAAAATTATTTGATGATATATAAAACCTAGGAAAAATATAAAAAAGTACTATTGTTAAATAAAAACTAATAAACCTAATTAATTATCTAATATTACTTAATTATTAATAAACTAATATTAATTATAATAAATACTAAATAAAAGGGTAAAAATCTGAAAAAATTCCTACAAATACTTAATATACCAGGAATTTAATAAAAATATGAAAACATATAAGTACTTGTCAAAATTTTAAAAAGAAAAATTAAAAAAAACTAAATTATGTTAAATAGAAGCTATCACTAAAAATTAAATTTGGTTTTTTGGATTTTTCTTTTTTCAAAACTAATTAACTACTGAAAATGATGAACTTTTGTGAAAACAAACATATTGAAACTTAAAAATAAACTCTAGGTGAGCTTAAAAGCTTAACAGCCTAAGCTTATGGCTTGAACATGAAACTTAGACCTCAAATAAGCTGGAAATAAGCTACTTAGTGAACACAGAGGGCAAATTAAGCTACAAGAAAGTGAGGTGCACTAGAGATAAGCAAAAACAATAAGCAAGGCACAAGTAATAAGCTGAAATTAACAAATAAGCAAAATCAAACTTCAAAGAAAACTCAGTGGCTGCAGGGCTATTTGAGGCTAAAATAAGCTTATCAAACAAGCTAGTAAACCAAGAAATAGCATTCCATCAACAAGCTCAGTGGGTGAGCTTCCCAAAAAGCAAAGGCTCTCAGGTTGGGACCCACTATTAAGCTAAATAAGAGCTTAGGGATGCAAGCAGTTGGACTGAATTAGGAGGTGCAGGGCATTAGCAAGCCTAAATAAGCTAGTTAGATAAGCTCACCAGACCAAGATAGGCATGGGGATCACAAACCTATACAATAAGCTGTCTGAAAAGCAAACTTGGGGACACCAAGGAGCTGGTATGAGCTTTTACCACATGGGGAGAGTGGACAGTTGATAAAGCATAAGAGCAGACCTGCTCTTGGTGAGCTGATTTGCAGCCTCAATATCCTAACCAATTTAGCCACAAACTATTAAACAAGCTTAGAAACTTAAAATCTGTACTACCACCTATTTGAAAAACCAAAATCAATCCTTAACCCTACTTTTATCCTACCCAAAAATTAGATCAAAGGGGGAAGTGGACCTGCTGTAATAGCAGGCCTGATGGGGGTATAAAGCCAACTCAAATAAGTTGGGAAGCTTAAATTAAGCTTGGATCCAACAAGGATGATTGCAGAGCTTCCCAAAAAGCTACCTTACACAAGATGGGTCTCACTAAATAGTTCACAAAGAGCTTATAAAATGACCCCCATCATACTGACCATTCAGTGTATAAGGGGTAATGAGCCAAAATTCAAGGATCAGACTAGCCACATTTTGAGCTATGAAAAGCTTTCTAATGAGCTAAAAGTTAAACCTAAAGTGAAATAAGCTGCTTACTGAATTAAGGGAAACCTAAATAATCTAAAATGAGCTTAATGAAAAGATCTAAATAAGCTAAAAAGCTGAAATGAGCATATAAGCAACAATGAAATAAATGAAAACCAAACAGTCAACTATGCTCAATACAAGCTAGTGCACAAGCTAATCTACTACAAGCTAAGTTCTAAGACTCATGAAACCTTAGAAGTGGGATAGCAAACAACGTATAAGCCAACTCTCAGACCCAAAAGAACTTGTATGGGCATAAAAATGAGCTTGTGAAATGGGTTTGTAAAACAGACATGGTGCAGGGCATCTTTGGTTCAACCAGGCTACTTGGGGACCAATTTCAAGTGACCAATTGGATTCACAAGTGCAAACTTCTTTTTGAAATTGACAGTCAAGCTACCAAAAATTATAAAACAACAATTTTTATCTTTTTCTACCCAGAATTGAACCCTAAGCTGCTGAGACAAAAATAAACCAAGGTGGTACTTAGTGGTCAGCAGGCCTACAGATGGTATTTTGGTGCTCTGAATCAGTGGTAAAAAAAATTCTCAAAAATAAATTAACAATAGTGGCATGGAGTTAAGCTAGGAAATAACCCACAAAATAATTTATAGACCTAATTACCTAGTGATGAGTAGATTAAAACTATGGGATTGACTGGGTTTGGGACTGCAGTTGCTGCAACAGTGGGTTGAATGGGGTCAAATGGGTATAAATGGGTGAGCATTGACTGGGAAAGTCAAGCACCAGGTTTCAAACAACTAGAAGCTTTATATTAAACTAATTACAGGCAGCAAAAGCAACTAAAGTGGCCTTAACCTACAATCTATTCTATGCACTAAAAAAAAAGTTAAGAGAGATTATTTTTGAAATACCACTAACAAAGTCTAAGAGCTGTTAAATAATACTTGAAAAAAACTTTCAAAATGCTAGAAACAGTAAGCTAATGCTAATTGAAAATCAAAACTTTGGTGAAAATGGATTTTTGAGATCAAAGTGGCCTTGTGCCAAACAGTCCCTAATCAAGGACTGATTTTTGTTTAACAAGTGATTCTAGGGTTTCTAAGCCAAAAACTTGTTAACCAAGACTGAAAAAGCTATTACATCACTACATAGGAATAATCTAATTAATAATAAGTGATAACGAAAAGCACTAAATAAGCTAGCTTAAAGCAGTTGTGAGCTAAATTCTAAACTAATGTGTGGAAACCTAACAACTAAGCATAATTAACATCCAATGGCTCAAATAAACAGAAAGAAACATGAAAGAAGAAATGATCAAGCAGAAAGTCAAATAAGCAGAGCAATAAGCTAGGTAATAAGCTGAATAATTTTTAGATGAAAAATAAGACTTTCATTAAATTTAAAGAAAAGGAATTACAACTGAGCTTGAGAGTTAAAATATTACACTAAAACTAGTTTTTACACTAAAATTACCTACTTTCTACTTCTAAAACCTAATGCCCAGAAATGGCTTACAACATGACTAATTTATACTAAAACTTAAAAATCAGGGTTCCACTTGGTCCTCTTTGTCTCTTTCCTCTGAGCTTCTTCTCATCCCTTGGATTAGTCACATTTAATCCTAACCCTTCAATCACTTTGGCAGGAAAAAGGGACAAGCTAAACTTTGGCAGATAGTATTTGGAAGGGGGGCAAGTTTTAGCTGGGAGTGGAGGAAAGTGAGGGGTAGGGTTGGCTTGTGGGAGTAGTGGTGATGATGAGGTTTGGAGTAGGGTTGCAGGTTGTAGCAGAGGTACACGTGAGGAGGGGAAAAGGGTGAGGTCAAATGAGTTGACCCTGGTATTTGTTATTCAGGGGTGAGTTGGGTTGGGTAATGGGAATGGGCCAAGGTGAGGGTGAGGAGTGGGTTGGATTATGTGGATCAGGTTTGGGTTTGGTTTAGTATTTGGGTAAAATAAACAACAAAGGTCCAATTTGGTTAAGTAGTATTACACAAGGACCATTCATGTAATTTAGTAAAAATGCAAGGACTGAAAATGCCATCATTCCATAGATATCATAAGGACCAAACTTGCCATGCTTGATAATCCCAAGGATCATTATTTAATATTTTCCAAAATTAAGTTTCCCGGGGACCAATTGTGTAATTTTCCAAACATGAGGGACCAAAATGTAATTTCCACAAAACTTTCATCCAGGGTTTAAAAGTGACAAATGTGAATTTCCAAGGACCAAATTTGACTTTTTCTCCAAAATTGCACTCTCAGGGGCCAAAACTGCCAAAATCTGAAAGTACAGGGACCATACTGTAAATTTCCAAAACTTTCCAACTTTTCACCAAAGGACTAAATATGACAATTTATGATTTCAAAATGACCTTTGGTGATAATTTTCTATATTTTGAATATCCAGGGACTAGTTTTGTCATTTTATGAAAGTTGGGGGACTGAAACTGCCAATTTTGCAAACTTTATACGTTTTTCATCTGTTTTTGCTCATTTTGCATCTAAAACATATAAAACACAATTTTGAAATATTTTTAGTATTTTGATGCATTTCTGAGTGTTTTTGTATGTTTTGCAGTTCAGATTTGACCAAAAATGATGAGTGTTTGAGCACTCATCAATTAGTGTATTGTAAAGTATGTAAAAAATTCAAGTGTAAGGGGAATGTTCATTCCCTGTGATGTATTATTTTGGATGGTAGGGTAAGAGTGTATGCAAAAAAAAAAAAAAAAAAAAAAAAAAAAAAAAAAAAATCGAAAAAATTAAGAAAAAGAAAAAAAATAGAAAAAGAAAAGAGAAAAAACATACGGACTACCATCCCGTTTCATTCTATGTTTATTTTATGTTTTTGTTATTTTTCATTTATTAACTTAAGTCGAGTCTAGTCTTGGCTTAGCAACGCCATATTGTACATGTAATTAACCAAGATTGTTAACTCGCCACCAGTAAAGACTGCCTATATCCAACAAAACCGTGTATTTCATATCCCTACACCTAACGTTACAACCCTTTAAAAGACCTCTTTGATAGTTTATCCTAGGTGCTTACGTCATGTGGTGGAGGTTTGATCCTTTCCCAAGCCTATGGTAATCTATTTTGCTATGACAGGTAGTGAGAGATATCTTCCGTTTCCATATTGTAATTTATACTTTATTACACCCGAGATGTGAGTATCTAAACACTATTTGTGAGGTGCTTGTGTATGACCTCCGTGCTTGTCTTTGGTCTTTAGTAGAACGATTATTTGTTGTAATTATTTTTATATTAGTGTTAAATGACCCCTAACTTGTATTTTAACTAGAATAAAAGCACATTTGCTTGAGGACAAGCAAATCTCAAGTGTAAGGGTATATGATGAGGCGAAAAATGAACCACTTTTAGGGGGTCATTTAAGCCCGGAATTGAATTTATTTGATAAAATATTACCCTAAATCGTTCCTTTTGTGATTTTAGGTACTTTGGGAGTGAAATCTAGAAAAGGAAGCAATTCGGACGTTTTTGGAGCATAAAAGTGAAGAAAACGCCAAAGACTTAATTTTCCAAGCTGGGAACAGTAGGTGACAGCGTCAAGAGCATATTCCTGACGGCGTCAAGAGTAAATTTCATGACGGCCCAGTACAGAAATGAAGGCGTCACAAGGAAGAGCGTCAAGAGTTAAATACGTGACGGCCTGGAAAAAGTTAATACATGACGGCGTCAGATGTAGATCAAGGCAGTCCGAGAATTCTTTTGGCGGCGAGATGACGGCGTCACCCATTTGTTCTTGACGCCGTCAAACTCAATTTTCTATATATAGTTTTTTAATTTTCATTCAAAGGAGGAACAAGTTTTGGAGAAACCCTAAGGCCGAACCACATACGAATTTTACAGGTTTTTCAAGGGTTTTCAGCCCTTGAACCCTTACATGTGTAATTGAGATAAGTGTTCTTCTAATTCAATCAATATGTCTATGTGTTGGTTGTCTATATCTTGTGCTTGTCTTGATTCCACCATGCTATGCTAGATTTATCTTGTGTTTGCTTAGATCTAATGAAACCTAGATGTTGATTATGTGTTGATTACTTGTTTATGGTTGTATTGGATGAATGATTTCAATGTTAGGCTTAAGAAAACTGGCAGATCTCCAAATGGTAACATGCTTGAATGTCTTAGGAAACATGAACCGATGTGTACTAGGTTTTATTGGTTGTATTTAATGCATGAGTAAATTCTAATGATCCCATGTTAGGAGCTTCTTAGCCGGCTCGACATAGGAGTGAAGTAGGCACTCATAGGATTGGGGAGTTAAGTACGCCACCCCATGAATGGTATTAAGGAATACAATCCGTCATCCACGCAACTATAACAAGTAATTAACATGTAAAAGATATCTAGGGAGTAGTGAAATCTAAGTAAACACATTTCTCCACTTATTGCTCACAACCTTAGTTTAATTTAGTTATTTTTATTTTTAGTATTTTATTTTGATTGCATCTTTAGTATTGGGTTAGTTGACTAGCAACTAATTCCGCCCAAATCCTTCAAACCCGAGATTTTTACCTGCTTTCTAAAAAAAATATAAAAATACAAAAATAATCATCCTTCATTTTTAGAACGAGTATTTAGGTTTTCTAATCCTAGCGACACTATTCCTAACTGAACGATCAATCCCCCGGTACTTGTCACTATACTATACTACAACGATCAGGTACACTGCCTGGTGAGGGTTGTAAGCTTCTCGAGATCCCTCGAGAGGTAAAGCCTGGTGCGATCCCCACGCATCAATAATTACTTGACCATTTAAGTCATATTACTTTGCTAGTTAAGTCAATTAATTTTTCCCACACCCTTAGCGTTGTACTCATTTTTAGTACACGAAACCCCTAGTACACCCCTCCGAGCCTATCTTTTCGTTTCTAACTTTAAGCATTTTACTTAAAGGAAGAATTTGTTACACCCCACTTAAATGTACACCCAAGTCGCCTTAGCCTTCCGTGTATGCACTCATCTTTAGTGCATTATTGTTATTTGTTAAACCCTAAGTTTACTATCTAATTGATTACATGGTTGCTAAGTCGATTCATATCCTTGTACATATTGTTTTGGGACGATTGAGACTCATGGGTAAAGTACTTACTTTATGGTGTAATGGGGAAGAACATAATAATATTACCCCATATGTACGTTAATCTTAAAAGTACTCCAAGTGTTTTGATTTTCTTAATTCGAGTCATTAGATTAGTTTATTGTAAAAATTCAAGTGTAAGGGGAATTTACATTTCCTATGATGTATTATTTTGGATGGTAGGGTAAGATTGTATGCAAAAAAAAAAAAAAAAAAAAAAAAAAAAAAAAAAAAAAAAAAAGAAAAAAAAAATCGAAAAAATAAAAAAAATAGAAAAAGAAAAGAGAAAAAACATACGGACTACCATCCCGTTTTATTCTATGTTTGTTTTATGATTTTGTTATTTTTCATTTATTAGCTTAAGCCGAGTCTAGTCTTGGCTTAGCAACGCCACATTGTACATGTAATTAACCAAGATTGTTAACTCGCCACCAGTAAAGACTGCCTATATCCAACAAAACCGTGTATTCCATATCCCTACACCTAACGTTACAACCCTTTGAAAGACCTCTTTGATAGTTTATCCTAGGTGCTTACGCCATGTGGTGGAGGTTTGATCCTTTCCCAAGCTTATGGTAATCTATTTTGCTATGACATGTAGTGAGAGATATTTTCCGTTTTCATATTGTGATATTACTTTATTACACCCGAGAGATGTGAGTATCTAAACACTATTTGTGAGGTGCTAGTGTATGACCTCCGTGCTTGTCTTTGGTCTTTAGTGGAACGATTATTTGTTGTAATTACTTTTATATTAGTGTAAAATGACCCCTAACTTGTATTTTGATTAGAATAAAAGCGCATTTGCTTGAGGACAAGCAAATCTCAAGTGTAAGGGTATATGATGAGGTGAAAAATGAACCACTTTTAGGTGGTCATTTAAGCCCGGAATTGAATTTATTTGATCAAATATTGCCCTAAATCGTTCCTTTTGTGATTTTAGGTACTTTGGGAGTGAAATCTGGAAAAGGAAGCAATTCAGACGTTTTTGGAGCATAAAAGTGAAGAAAACGCCAAAGACTTAATTTTCCATGCTTAGAACAGTACCTGACGGCGTCAAGAGGAATATCCTGACGGCGTCAAGAGTAAAAGTGGTGACGACCCGGTGCAAACCTGACGGCGTCACAACAAGGGCGTCAAGAGTTAATTTTGTGACGGCCTGCATAAGGAGAATACATGACGGTGTCAGACCCAGATCTAGGCAGTCCGAGGAACTATTTGGCGGCGAGATGACGGCGTCAGACTTTTGTTCTTGACGTCGTCACCTTCTAAACTCTATATATAGTTTTCTATTTTTCATTCATTAGAGGAGGAACTTGTGTGGAGAAACCTAGGGCCGAACTTTATAAACCCTAGGTCATATTTTACAGTACTTTCAAGGGTTTTCACCCCTTGAATCCTTTCATGTGCTATTGAGATAAGTCTTCTCTTTAATTCAATCAATATGTCTATGTGTTGGTTGATTATATCTTTTACTTGTCTTGATTTCAACATGCTAGGCTAGATTTATCTTGTGTTTGCTTGGATCTATTGAAACCTAGATGTTAATTATGTGTTGATTACTTGTTTATGGTTGTATTGGATGAATGATTTCAATGTTAGGCTTAAGAAAACTGGCAGATCTCCATTGTGTAACATGCTTGAACGTCTTAGGAAACATGAACCGATGTGTACTAGGTTTTATTGGTTGTATTTAATGCATGAGTAAATTCTAATGATCTCATGTTAGGAGCTTCTTAGCCGGCTCGACATAGGAGTGAAGTAGGCACTCATAGGATTGGGGAAGTAAGTACGCCACCCCATGAATGATATTAAGGAATACAATCCGTCATCCACGCAACTATAACAAGTAATTAACGTGTAAAAGATATCTAGGGAGTAGTGAAATCTAAGTAAACACATTTCTCCCACATATTGCTCACAATTTTAGTTTAATATAGTTTTATTTTCATTTTAGTATTTTATTTTGATTGCATCTTTAATATTGGGTTAGTTGAATAGCAACTAATTCCGCCCAACTCCTTCAAACCCGAGATTTTTATTTGCTTTCTAAAAAATATAAAAAATACAAAAAGAATCATCCCTCATCTCTAGACCTAGTCTTTAGGTTTTCTAATCCTAGCGACACTATTCCTAGCTGAACGATCAATCCCCCGGTACTTGTCATTATACTATACTACATCGATCAGGTACACTGCCTGGTGGGGGTTGTAAGCTTCTCGAGATCCCTCGAGAGGTAAAGCCTGGTGCAAACCTCACGCATCAGATATTACCGACGGAAAGTTTTGGTCAGTGATCCGTCAGCAACAGTCGTCACTGACGGATTACCGATAGATACGAGTGTTAGTGTTGCCCTCTTTTCTAGTAGTGGATAATGAGTTTTAATTCATATCCTAGTGTTGTTCAATATCATGAACTTATCTGTAATTTAACGCATGTGTTATTCAACTATTAAATAACCTAGTGGTAAGACACATAACATTTTCGTAAGAGGCACAAGGTTCAAAACTCGCTAAATGCACATTTGAGGTGGTAATGGAAGGGTCATAGTTGGTCATGAGAGACTTATGTTAGGCCGTGTACATTTGCGTCAAAAAGGAGCTATATATCTTCAGATAACCTCAACAGAGAAAAACTCGTTTATTTGTTTACATCTCTTATTATGAAATTGTTAATAAAGGTGTGAAAGGTGTATATATAGTGGATATTGATTCATAAAATCCAAAAGTTTGTAAGAAGATTATTTGACAAACTTGAAATGTTTCATCATCGTGTATGCTTAAATCTTGGAATAACATTATATGTAACGTTTTTTGGCTTTTGATTTCGATTAAAGTACAATCTTGAACAAAATCCATCTTGAGTCCACATAGCTTCATTAATTGCTTTTAGTCCTTTACGAACGGGTTTTTTCTGTCAGGTGAGATGTACAAACAATATACCTTGCACGCCCTTAATCTGCAGCGTTTCTTACTCAGTTCGTTAATTCTATCGAGTTTCAACTTTCAACACAAACACCATAGACAATCTAATTCGTAATTCTTCCTATTAGGTTCCTTATAAGATATATAAATGTAAAATGGTACTAATAAGTATCTTGAAAGAACATGTACTTTCTTTTTTAAATAAGGGAAAAAGTTCACATGAGGGGTGCCACAATTGTATTAGCATGATATAGTCTTACCTATATGGCTATATATCATACGCTATCAAATTTGACATGCCAATTAATAACATGGTACCGTGACACTATCAATCTCAAAGAGGCTCCTCATTGACTAAATGAAATGTTTTTTTTTTTGTTCTTTTTGTTATTATTATGATATTATCACTAGTAGTAGCGTGGGTGTCATCATTTTGATTTTGGAGGTGATTACCACATAGTAGTTAACCAAAATCTCGATCTATTTGACTATCTCAACACATTGACATACTATACCTTATAACACTGTTGAGTTTCCCTTTTAACTAGTTTGAATTTCAGCTTGTGGAAGTTATCCGTTTGTTCTAGTTTGCTCCATGACTCAAGCAATAAAGTTGACAAAATTTTTCATATAACTTGAAAGAAAAATATAAAATACAAATTGACTTTAAAAAAAAAATGCATGATGGATAACAAAATCTTTGAATCGTTCCTATGATCGATCCTATCATTTACAAATTTGCACGATTATAGCCATCGAAGAGATTAATTCAAATAACGACTAATAGTATAGATGCATGTTCATTCTCTTATTTTAATCAAAAAATAACAAGTCTTTCTATTCCATTTAGTTTAGACATGTTAAACAACCGCTAATCTTGAACATCATTTGTATATACCAACATACTAACCTATAAATATAGTGTTCCAAATGAAAACTCGATCAACATCATCGCAATAACTGATATATAATTATATATGGTGTAATTTACATATTAGGTTTTTACTTAAAGTTTAATTCTTTTTGAAAATAAATATGGTATTCAAATTGATTGTGCATTTAGTTTTTTGGAAATATTCTTCAAATAGTCTTGTTACTCATAAACCAAAGTAGAATATGATATATATAATGTCTTAATCAAAAGGTTTACTTTGTGCAATAATTTAATTCTACACACATCATGCATCTTGCCCTATTAGATTGGTATCACGGTATGTAGTTTGACATTTATACTTGATGGGTGGCAAACTCGTATTTCATGTGAGTAGCTTGTCAACCTTAATTAATTTAGACATTTAGTAAATGTTGTTTACTAGTCTGCTACACAAGTTTGCATAAAATTAAGGTTTGGTTTATTACTTATCATTTGCATTTTTGGTCTGCACAAACTTTTGGATGCTATTTTTTCGGTGTCACATACTTGCACGTAATTTTATCGATCATTTTTAACTTGCATTTTGAGATATCAAGCAAAAAGAATTTGCATGGACGAACGAGAGGGTCTTCAATGCGAGTTGTATGTGGAGTTTCACCTAAACAATTAAGTTATACATCATAATTTAAAACAGGCTAATTTTGGTCCACATTTGCAAATTGCACATACGTCCTCGTTATAAAAAATTCATTTCTATTAAAGGTAGATCATATCTCAATAATGTTGCTTTTGTAGCTCAATGTATTGTATAGGTTTTGATCCACTACAGAAACTTTTGAAAGTACGTTACTCATGACATTTTGACTAGTTGGAATTCGACACTACGCATTGTTGGCCAAAAACCTTTTTGTTTTCTCCTTATATACGTTCAATGCATGAACCAAAGATATAACCATTTGAGAAAATAGTAGGTTCCGAGGATATGCTACCGAAAAAAAGTAAAATCGTAAATAGGAAGAATGACTTTATATGGCACATATGGTACCTGATATCCTCGAGGAAATAATTATGTTCTCTTATTTTTCATATGAACATATAAACATGATACATGCATTACATACCAAGAAATCGCGGAGGGGACCGAACAATCTGAGCTGGCCACAGGCGCTCACATAAGCTTGGGTAGCAGTGTAGGAAGTTTGTCATAAACTCGGCGGATCACCAAGACTTCAATACCTAATAGAAAATGTGTCTCTCAAATTCCAGCACACATGATATACGTACATATGACTTATACCAAAATTCGTAACAATATTAAACTTACGATCCCTACTTATACTATTTTGGAAAATACCAGTTACATTTTCACAAGAGATTTACGTTTAAAGTAATGTTGCTAACAAGCATTGTAACCTTATCCAGGAATTAGAAACGTCTAAAAGTACTAAATCATAACGTTGTGCAACTCCATTCTCATACGAAATTTAAAAGAATTAAAGAAATTTCACTTTTACTAAATTTCCAAAATAAGAATGTGAATACTCCAAAAACTTGTTTAAATACAATCTTATATAGCTGGGTGGAATTAGAATTTACTAGTTACACCAAAAAAACACACCTGACACTTTGGTTATAAAAGATATAAAAATGATTACATTCATTAATATATTTAGGTTAATCGAAGACAATTTTTTGTTTGAGAGTAACTCAACTACTCAATTTGATATAAAACATCATATTCGATTGGGTAGAAAAATAATTAACTACTCGGTTATCAAGTTGACAAATTAAAAAACAAAATTACAATAGCTAAAATTTTAAAAAACTAATAGAAGATACAATTTAAAAGACAGGTGTAGTAAGTACTTCTTTATTGTGTGTGTGTATACATGCGTAAGCATCGTGTATGGAGTTGAATAAATGTATAATTTATTTGCTTTTTGGCAAACATTAGATCTAATCTCACTCAACATATTTAGGTCAATGAAAACCGACTAAGTTATAGTTACACCCTTCATCTTTAGCAAACATTAATATCCCAATAAAGTTTCTCATGTTTTTAATTTTTTATACAAAGACATGCATGCCTTAAATAACAAACTAAACAAAGTATAGTTGCTTGCATATAGGCTACTTGAACTGAATTATTTGAGATAACCTAGAGTTTTATATATTTTAACTTTACATTTTCTTTCTCTCGCATTTTTGTAGGCTAAAATCTAGTTATCTATACTACATATAAAGAGAAAACACATTAGATTAAAAGTTTACAAAATAAGTAAAAGAATCAATATTACTTTACTATCCTTACTCCTTAGTTTCCTTACTTAAATTACATCCATATATACAAAGTTTAAAATCTTTCATGCATACACCAATTCGATATTGACGAAATCAATGTTCGAGCTAATATTCATGCGTTCTAGAATTGAATATGGACGAATATAATGTTTTGTTCTTTCTTATTAAATTTTTAATTTTTTGCAAGTTTATAACATATTAAAAGATATGTGTTGTTATTATATATAAAAAATTTCATCACAATTTCGCAACGATAATGATTTGTCACTAGCTATGTGCTGGTAATCACCTAATTTATTAAATGTTCGCATCAATAGACAGAACGACATCCCGACATGTCTTTGTATTTTACATAAACTTCATTTTCATATTTGAAATATATATCTATTAAATATGCACATTATCAATATACAAACGACATCTCACATATATACCAAGCTTTGAAAAAGTGGAACTCAAACAATTTATAAAGGATATGTTGTGTCATTATAATTTAGCTAAAGGACTGAAATAGTACAATCATACACTTTATATAATTTATAATTAGATTACCCAAGAAAATCAACTCTTAACATGTTGCTTACATGTTCTGCACTGTACAGAGTTTGCAAAAGCGTATTTTTAAACACTCAATTCAGTATTTGACTTTGATTTTTCCTTTCATTAGACTTTTCACAACTGTTCCACTTGTATGTATAATTGTATAATGATAAGTCTACTCTATAAAATAAGTAAATAACATAAACACATAAATAGTTGGTATATATATAATACCAAATTGTATTGTTATTGATGTCAAACTCTTCACCTACAATGGAGATGGAGAGACCAAATCTTGATACAGAAATGGAATTTCCTCAAGATTTTAGATGTCCCATATCCATGGAACTCATGAAAGAGCCGGTAATCATCGCAACTGGTGTCACGTATGAGCGAAAAAACATCGAGAAATGGTTCTTTAGCTACAAGAAGAAGACTTGTCCAGCCACAATGCAAAACATACAAAACTTTGGTGTTACCCCTAATCATACCCTCAAGAGACTCATTCTTGGATGGCAAAATGGCTATTCTCCGTCTTCATCTTCTTCGGCTTCACCATCTTCATCTCCTTTGCCAACTTTTAAGCGCGATGAAATGGTGTCATTGCTCAAGACCCTTGGCTCAAGTCCATTTAAGGTAAACTCTTTAAAGAAGCTTAAAGAAATTATTGAAATAGGAGATGAGATGAAGCTTGATTTTATATTATTAGGAGGGTTAGACGTGCTTTTCCAATTGATTGTTCAAATTTTAGTCGATTGTTCGGATTTCATGGCGTTTAGAGCTTGTGAAGAGGCTCTAGGTGTTCTTCAACATCTCCATATATCGGAACAAGATGATGTTAAAGTGATTGAATTACTGTCAAAGCCCGAATGCATAAATTCAATGGCAATTATTCTTCAAAGGGGAAGTAAGGAGGCTAGGGTTTACACAATATCCATACTTAATAACTTAGCAAACTCAAATTTCAATTGGAATGTTATTGTAAATGATCAAGGGATCGGTATGTTCAAATCTATGTTGGAGCTAGCGTCAGACGAGATTTCAACAAAGGCGAGCTCATCTGCTTTGCATGTCTTGATAAAGATATTGGATTCATCAAAGAAAAGCCGATCGAAAGCTATAGAGGCAGGTGCAATGTGTACCCTAATTGAGTTACTACCCGACTCTAATAAGTCAAAGTGTGAGAAAATATTGCATATAATCAAATTACTGTGTGAATGCGCTGATGGAAGGGTGGCATTCATTGATCATCGTCTAGGGATTGGTGCGGTGGCAAAGAAAATGTTTAATGTATCGGAGACGGCTTCAAAGATATGTGTGAAGATCTTTTCGTTGATATGTAGTTTTCATCCAACAGAGAAGGTTTTGGAGGAGATGATGAGCTACGGGGCGGTCAAGAAACTCGTGGTGTTGTTGCATATGAGTGGACCATCATCGACAAAGAGCAAAGTGTTGGATATGTTCAAACGCCATGGTAATTCGTGGAGTCGATACCCTTGTTTTCCTGGTGAATTAAAGGAATACCTAGGCTTAGATCGTCATTGAAGGCCAGAAAACCAAATCTGATAAGTATAACTCTTGGTCTCTCGTCGTTTTTTATTGACAAACAAATACAAAATATATGAAGAACCAAATATTATTATGTATATTAGAATTTAGAAACCAAGGATATACACTTGGTTTTAGTTTGAATTAACTCTTTTTGTATATGTTCTATTTATTGAACCCATTCTGATTCTTGTAATTTGTTCATAGAAGTTATATATGATTTTGTAAAGTATGATATAAGAATATAAGGCTTTTACTAACTCTTGATATTTTATGTGGGTGAACCAGAAACACATCACTTATATACCGACTCCTGTTATTTTATGTACGTAAGAGCCACAAATTTAAGGCGTTTACCAACAATATTGAAGACGTAGTAACACGATAAAAGAAAGTTGTAGCATTTTCGAACATTCTTATTGATAGTTTAAATCTATAACTGCACAAGCATGATGATATATTTTCTCATCCACAAAAACCTGTCTTGAATTTTTTTTTTTTTTTTTTTGAACGGCGAGTTAGTACAATACTATAGTTAGTGATTCGATTCCACAATACTTACCCAGAAAGTAGTCCATGCCAACCTCGAATCGAAACATCTATGGGGCAGAACCATCACAGATCCCACCCAGGAGGAAACCCTTCACGGAGAGACTCGAACCTAAGACCTCTCGCATGTGATAAAAACCTATCTAGTTAAAGAGTATTTCCTCTATATATACTTATGTACTAATTATAAATGCTCACTTGGGCTTAGGGTTTGGCTTGAAACTAACTAAGATCAGTAGAACATCTTAAACTCTTAAAAGTTTAATTACTGCCAGTTAAAATGAAAATGTGTCTTGTCTAGAAACAGATGGTAGTTTCTAACCAGGAATTAGATAAATGCATGTGATGTGAAATACTTAGATATAGACATAATTTGCAATCCAAAATAACTTTTTCTTTAAGCGTGTCCATATCTTGTATTCTGGTTTTATAACAGATTATAAGAACATGAATAGTTTTATATGCAAAACAAGATTTTTTCTTCTTTTGTAGCTATGTTGTACAGTAATTTTTAACCATTTGGCCGACTAATTTATGAGTTTTAAGCCCACCATTATGCATAATTAGACTAAGTAAAACTTTTATTTCTTGAGAGGTTGCCGTGACCGATCATGCTCATATGCATCAAGCACGGTTTGAACAAGTTTGTTGTAATTAAGTTAAAGCTTTGTTGTAAATACTGACAACGATAACCATGCATCTTTATATTTAGAGATGCATTAATAGCGATGGCTCCTAGGTACTTGAAAGAAAATGGCCATATACTGTCATCAAGCATGTTACGCCATGCTTAGCTTTATCAAAATAATTTCTTAGTTACAAATAAAATGATACAATTAAGAAATAAAAACTAGTGAAAAAAAGAATCTTGTTCAGTTGTTAACCGGTACAGTACGTACTACAGTCATTTAAAATTCGAAAAGCTTTAATTTATGAAACTAATCAAGAAGACTTTATATCAAACTAGAACGGTACCCGCGCAGGCGGCGGGTACCGTGTGATTATATTTTGCGTTATTTGGTTACACGTTTAGTTGTCTTCATGTTTTATAAGTAGAAATATTAGAGATGGTTAAGCCAAATAATTTTAGTTTGAACAGCTAACCGCTTCCTAATAAACTTCTTAAGCAACTTAATTCCTAACAAATTAATTTTGAAATTTTTTCATAATAAACAAGTAAAAGTCTGAATTTTAAGTCTTTCTAATTATAGAATAGTCCCAAATGTATTATATAGTAGTATAGATTACTCCTACTAAACGAAACATCGTCGCATGTACAATTTTCTTATTTTCGCTTTTTTGATAATAAATAAATATTATGCATTAATTGTATGTTCTTAAAAGCACATGCTGTATATATGTTTTTCAACCTAAACTGCATGGTCTGCTATTATTACGATGAACAGTTAGGTGTGAGTATGTGACCATAAAAATTGGCAGCCAATTGGGACCATTTGGCAGCACCAACCTTAAACCAATAACCAGCAGGGGTGAGAGAGTTGACCACACCAAATCCAAATTAAATACTCATGTTCAAATATTGTGTACACACTTTTTGACATAAAGTGATATAAGTGAGTCGCTAAAGACAATTCATGTTGGTAAGACACCAAATAAACTAGTCAAAATGCGACAATTAGCTAGCTCTAAATATTACAAGTCTGACTATATCATATTTGTTTCTGTTTTAGATTGTCATTTTAATGTAAGTTAGAAGGTTTTTAGATTTCTCACAAAAGGTGAAAGGTTCAAACCTCGCTAAGTGTGTATATTTGCAGGTTGTTAGAGAAGGATTGGAAATGGTTCCAGGGTGAACTCGGCGCACTTGCATATATATATGAGTCAAAAAGGCTCTCCCTCCCGGCCCCGAGTAATCTGAACAGAGGAAAACTCATATGCTTACCCCGCTTATTATTATTATCTAAGTCGAAAGTGTAAATGACAATAAGTCAAGTTATAATAATTGTGAGCACCGTAATAGTAAGATGGAAAAAATAAAGAAAGCTAGACAAGAAAAATACTGCAATATTAACTTAGCTAGGGTCGTTTTTGGATTTTTGGTATATTGATCTCTTTGTGAAATGAGAAACTATGTATGAGGTGTAAGTTCATGCAATAAATATTTTCTTGCGGAACCATTTTGATTTTGGTGATGTTGATGAAGAAGAATTTGTGTAAGAACTAAGAAGGTACATTGTTAAAGACAACATTGTTATTTACTTATTTATTTATGAACAACTTTGAATTTTATCAAAGGGAAAGTTATACATTAATACAAGTTTTTATTAGCCAACAAGCACATGGATCCCGTAAAACTTAATACTTGAATAGTACCTAGGATCTTTAAGCTGAGCATTAACTAAAGAAATCTCAAGATAGACTCATTGAAAATCTATTCTAGATTTGTATTTATTAATCGTGATTGATAAACTATTGATTATATTAATGAGATTGAGAATCTACTGATAGTAAACAAGTTCTTAATTAGGATTTAGACATGATTGATTCTGAGGGTGTGGAGAATATTTCACGGTATTTATTACCAACAGATTGTAATAAAGAAGGGAGATGGAAGTTCATATCATATTTGATATTACCAATGAGTCTTTGAAATCTACGTTTTTATAGAAACAAGGAAAATTTAGTGTCTGAACTTTGCTTAAAATTGGGATGACAACGGGTGAAAAAAAAAAAAAAAAAAAAAAAAAAAAACCACAACCTCCGGGTACCTCCGATAATGGATGAGGAAACTCGCGAGAATTCACCTGTCGGCGCGGGTAAGAAACCCTACCTGCCGGTGAGTGGTGGGTGGGCATGAGTATAGCATAATATCCACGGGCAAACTCAACTTAGTAACGAGTGATACCTGATTGAAATATTAGCGGGTAGACCCGTATAAAATCCATGAACCTATATATGAGTATTGTTAATCACTTAATATTATAAGGGAAATTTGATGAAAGGTGATCCCCTATATACACTTTCTCACTCAAGTGTTTAAAAGTGCATTTTTTTTGTAATTTTTATGCTCCAAAATCAAAATACCAAAACTACCATAACTATCTCCATTTGCTCACCTTTTCATTGGAAACTACAACTCTAAACTAACGATAGAAATCGATAAATATAATTCAAACAATATAGCAAATGATAGAAGTCGATACATGCGAACCTTTAAAGATTCTAGTGACCGACTCATGTGACAATGCACTCTGTGTCATGTAAACAACAGTCGTGATATATTTGTGATACCTGACGATACAAATATGTTAGATGCTTTACTTTCCCGATAAATCTTTTTAGATTTTCTTTGACTTATATACGTTAAAGTCACGTTGACATCTACATGCACCATGTCTAATTTCATTTCCCTCAAAAGCGTTCATATTTTTTCAATCCACAGTGAAATAAAAAAAGCCTTGATCACCTCACGTTATTAACCTATTGCATCGCTACTTCGTCCAACTCCTAAATTAAGCGCTTTCTCCTTCATTTTTTATGTGCGTCTTATTTGCATATCTAGGACTCCTAGGACAATCATGGCCATGTACCTTGAAAGGGGTTGTCTCAAGCGTAGCCTTTCTTTGAATACTTATTGTAAAGTTAGTTGCAGTGAGGTGGGTGATGAAATATATACATGAAACCAACTAACTTTCTTCACTTTCACTTACTCCACATCCATATATACGTAATAAAACAGCGCACGCAAATTAACGTTAATATACACCATCACCGCTATGTGAAGATAATCGTATAGTTTAACTAATACATTCATAGATATTTCATAAGTTTGAAACCAGCGGGTGCGTGTACCTGCAGGTGAACACTTTTAACCGTCAACAAATACCCGTAGATTTGTAGGTAAATAAAAACCCCCGTGAAAACGGCTGATGGGTAAAGGTATCCGAGCCTGTCGTCGCATATGCCGGCATCCCCTACTTAAAAAAAAAAAATACCATCTTACATGATATAAGATGTAAAATGATTAAAAGTAAAGTATTAAACTATTATGGTGCAAAAAAAATACACCAATTCTAGCCGGTTTTTCAGCTGGCTTGATTGCTTAAAAATCTATAGTTTTCCTATAAAAACTAAATAAACTTCATTGATTAAAATCAGTGTTACTAAATAAGTGCATCAGTTGATTAGTTGACTTGATTGCCAAAAAAACTTAAGTTTTATATTGTTCACATTGAACTAATTAAATTTTTAATTTGAGGAGCAGTGGGTGGCTCACATCAACTATGATTGTCAACTCAATGGTTTTGTTCTCATTTGGTCAGCAAATCTGATCAAGATATATTCATTAATCTATATTATTATTATATTTCTTTAATACATATAACAGTATTGTAGTCTAACTTGGATCAAACTTACAAACTTAAGCGGTCCAATCGCGAAAGAAAAGGCAACTCACCATCTTCCTATCGCGATGGCCTAGACTGGTTGTCTACTCAGACCGAATGAACAAAGTGTAGTAAACCAGCAACTGAGGAGATGTTCATTGTAGACAAGTCATCTAAAATGGCAGCATGTTCGCTACAGCCTACTCCCGGACTTTTCTTTTTACAGTGGAACTCCCTTTACATGAATTCTAGTCTTCGAAGTTGCATCATGAAACACTAAACATGGCAGAATCATTGGAAGTTAAGCATGTGCTTTTAATGCGCGTCACATCAAGTTGGGTCAACCCACAAAAACTTTTTATCTGTTTTCAAATTTTTTAAGAAGATGGCTAAAACTTAGAACAACTATCTCATTGTAATAAAAATAGTACTCCAATATTACTATTCTAACATAAGCAATTCAGATGTTTTGTGCATTGTTATACACTTCAAATGATGTTCAAACCCATTCTTTCCACCCATTTGAGATTAAGACATGGCCCGGATTAACAAACTTATGTGTCAATGAGTTGAAAGTTGCCACATCTGACAAATATGTTTGCCAAACAATCAAAGATGGGACAACATTCAACTCATACGCTAAGAGTTAATGACAGTATATATGGCTGATAACCCAAAATTCGTTCATAATTATTACTAATAAGGACTATAGAAAGACATAAGAGTATAAGACACCTAGACTAACCAAGCTTTGTATTTCCCAGGTGAAAATGTTGGGTGCTTCATACGATATTGAGATCAGCTCACCCTTGTACTATTCCTTTTCATTACTCTCGAGGTTGCCTGAAATCATTCTGGGCAGGTCTATTAAAGGGAAGTGGTTATCAGATAAAGATCACGAGAGGGCTAATCAGTGTTCAGTGATACACTTCTAAAGTTCTAATATCTGATATCTCTATTAACCATACAACGTCTCCTGCAACATATTGCAAAAGGACCCGGACAAAAACATGCCTTTAAGGGACACCTGAGAACGCGATTTGGGGTAAAAACACAATCCACTAACTTGTGCCAAGTGCCAACATCTAACTTCCATATAATAAAACCGAATACATAGCTGGGGCTTATCTACAGCCTAAAACTGCAAGAACTCAAGTCGACTATAGGACCAATCACAATAGCAAACTGTCTTATTTTGGTATTTGGCCACAAAAGATATAGGTAAGTAAAGTGACACTATTTATGTATGTAACCGAATAGAAAGGATAAGTAATAAGTAAGACTAACTAATAAAAGTGGTGGTTTCGACCCGAATACCTAAAAATGGGTTGAAGATAGTATCCAACAGGTCAAACAGGTAAATATGAAAGAGATTGAATGGGTCCAACAGTTGAAACATGCACAGGGTGTATAGCTTCTGCAAATAACTTCTATCGGAACAAAATCTAATATTTACTGCCCTAATATACTTCCATAAAATTCAAAAAATATAGAGTTGACCCGTATTAAAGATTATTTGGTTAAACCTATCACCCAATCTGTCCAACTTACCAGTCTTGCCACCTACATAAGCTACATTTGCTTTGGCAACTGTGAGGTAAACAAACCAACATCAACGCATCTTTTCTCTAGTTATAAGAATTTACAAGCTACAAACAGCTGGTTATGTCAACATCTGGCAAAATATAACTTAGGATTCGAGGTACTTCATATATCAGAATAAGAGGTGTATCTAAGTCAAGCCCAACCTTGAGACACTTGATACTCAGCTCAGGAAAAAAGATAGGCAGCCTAGGGTTCAAACCATGACTTCCTTACGTCTCAAAGGCATAGGCTCTGACTAAGGGACTCGTTGTGACAGGAAAATTATTCATGTTTCTAAGGTCCTCTTATACATCTAACCAAATAACGAAACTGCTTAATTTGCTTACTTCAAGATTAGAAAAAAAATAGCCAATGTATACTCTCACATAATAGAGATCAGAATTTGACAGGAAATCTATCATTTTATTTTTTCGTTAAGTATTTCAATGCTTTACAACAACTAATAAGAAAATCACCATTGTTAACTATTAAAAAATCATACTCAAACTTCAATCCAGGCCAGCTTCTTTAGGAGTCTTTGCAACAATCGAAATTGCATGCAAACCAGACTCAAGTTCATCCGCCAATGCATCATAAACCATACGGTGTCGCTTCACAAGATTCTGCCCATCAAACTTCCCAGAAACAACCTTCACATTAAAATGAGTCTCGTTCGCATTATCCTTAACAGCAGCATGACCCGCGTGCTGATAAGACACATCTTCCACTTCCAACAGCTTCGCCTCTAACACCGATTGCAGCTTCGTCTTTATCCTACTTGCCCTTGACAGCAATACATTTGCTGCTCCTCGTGAACCCATCGTTTTATTTATTGGATCCTAAACAATAAACATACTCGTTAACTGATAGACTTGAGTGACTCACAATAAGAAATGTGGACAACACAACACTTCATTATACAATACTCGACTGTTTGGATGTGCGGTTTTAAGTCAATATCTGAATACTGCAGTGTCAAGTCACAATAATCAACTAATCAGTGTTTGGGTATCATTACTTAGGGATTACATAATTAGTTTGATACTATAGCCCAAGGGCGGAGCTATTAAGGTCCCGGCCGCCCTAGGCCTAAGCCCGTTAGTGTATTTTTTCGCGATTTCATGTGTTCTTCCAGAAGAAGAAGAAAAAAAAAAAAAAAATTCGGCCCTCCCATCTAATGTTCTTCCCGAAAAAAAATTGTTTCGGCCCTCCCAAGAAATTTTTTCTAGCTCCGCCACTGCTATAGCCGCAGCCAAATGGATTTTTGTATAGTAATTGTAAACTTGTGGATATGTCTCTTTTATACCCTTTTATTATTGTATACAGTATCATTACTCAATTTTCCTAGAAGCTCATTATTTATGAGCTTATTTGATGGGCTTATGAACTTATTGGAAAGTTGAAAAGCCAACAAGCTCATTATATATGGCTTATGAGCTTATTGACTTAAGCTTATGAACTTGGCTTTTCAATTTTCCTAGAAGGTCATAAGCCCATCAAATAAGCTTAAGCAACCACCCCCTTAATAAGCAAAAATTACAAAACAATAACATCATTAAACGCAAAGATTCATAAGAAAGTATAAAAACCCCTAACAGCACAGTATTAACAACAAAAGCTTCTAATAATCAAGTCATTTAGAATAGAATTGGTGTAATACAAATAAAAACAGCAATTTATGTGGTTAGCAAACAGAATCAATCGCTAGGAAAATGGGAATAATAATACCTTTTGGTTGGTTTGTTGAGTTGCTTTGTTTTTCCTTCCTTTTTGTGCGTGATCAAACTAGGGGTGTTCACGGTTCGGTTAATTAACCGAATAAACCGATAACCGAACCGAACCGAACCGATATAAAACCGAACCGAATATATAACCGAATCGAACTTGTTAAAACCGAACCGAACCGAATTAAAATTTCGGTTTTCGGTTCGGATATGGGTTTAGCTATCTGAACCGAAAACCGAATTTATATAAATATATATATTTTTTATATATTTATATTATTATAAATATAAAAAATATCCATTAAAATTTTATACTAATATAAAAAAAACACTTTTTTATGCTTGAAATATTTTTTTTGCTAAAAATATATATTATTAAATTCAAAAAAAAATATAAATAGTGTAATTTAAGTAAAAAATTCGGTTTTCGGTTTTGACCCATAACCGAACCGAACTTCGGTTCGGTTCTCGGTTCGGTTCGGTTATAGATATTTTCGGTTCGGTTCGGTTTTCGGTTATGACCCAAAAAAAATTTTTAACCGAACAACCCGAACCGAATAAACCGATTAACCGATAACCGAACCGATGAACACCCCTAGATCAAACCCTTGAAACTTACAAAGGGAAAGGGTATATGTAGTTGGGCCTTTCAATTGGGCTAACGATTTTGTTTATAAGAGTGTGAGCTAAACCTTTTGGGCCAGTGTATATACTGAAGCACCAAAACTTTTAGGATTTGATGTACTAAACTAATACGAGTAACTACCATGCATCAAAATTGCAATAACGAGTCGGGCAACGGTCCGCCGCGGCGTTGTTTCATGTCGTTGATTATTGCACAGTATTTTTTTTGTTAAGTAAAAAGTGGGTCAGGTGTTCGGTGCGGGGTTAAAAAGTCCAGAAGAAAAATTGAAACGGCGTGGTTCTTGATAGCGTTTTGCGGCAGGGCTCGCTAAATATATGTTACATAAAAGTTTAAAGTAGTTTTCGCAAGTCATTATATAGTAGGGGTATGTTTTGTAAATAGTGTTTTGAGCTGTTTGTTAACTCATTATATAGTAGATGGTATGTTTTGTAAATACTATTTTGGGCTTTTACCTAGACCAAAATGGGCTTGTTGTTGGGCCAAAAAATATTTCGGTAGCCCAATGATGTCAGCTGGCGTCATTTGACGCTAAATTACTATATATAGTAATGTATCTTTTTCTATACGAAGCAAATACCAGTTAAACTTGATGCAATAACTCTCTATGAGCTTGATGCATAATTTTTTTATAGCTAAAATGCAATAATAATGCTAATTCAATGATTCACCAATGTTTTTTAAGTGAATAAAAAAAAAAAAAAAAAAAAAAAAAAAAAAAAAAAAAAGTGTTATCACATTTAAAAAAATGTTATCCAAACCCCCATTTTCGTTTCTTTTGTAGAACCCAAAATTTTATTTTATGCCTCTCGATCTGGTAACATTTGTAGCATAATTCAACAAATTTAAGAGTTACTTTCATTCGATCTTTATTCAACTCAACCAACATTTTATGTTGCACGAAATCAGCGATGTCAGGAAAGGGCTTGGGTACATAACGAATAGCTTAAAACAAGAGTAAACATTACTGCTAGTAATGTCAAGTCTACTTTCTACTGATTCAAACACAATAGTATTGCTAGTAATGTCAAGTCTACTTTCTACTGATTCAAACACAATAGTATGGTGGCAGACTGGCAGGGAGTAGAGGAAGAGGAAGGTGAAGAACAAGACGAAGGTGAAGGGCAAGAAAAGAGGAAGCATGTCCCTCGGAGTAATGTGGTGAACTACTACTTCCCTAACTTCCCCTGGAATGGAGCAAGGCCTGTTTACGCAAAGTATTTGCAGAGAGGTTGGATAGTTGATGTGATGAGTAAACTAGGTGAGGTCAATTTTGAATCACTTTCTTAAGTGGAAGATTCTTGCAAGTTGAAAATACATTTTTATAAATCATTTAAATAGTTTTTATAAAAATGGTGCAAGTGTTTAGGATGCATGATGCAAGAGATTTCACAAGATGATGAAAGTGGTTTGATGCAATCATATGAAATAAATGTAACTTTGATCATTAAGCTAGTTTGTAAAATCGTGTTCATAATTTGTATGAAATGTAAAATGAGGTTCAAAAGAGAATGATTGAAATTGTAAATGCTTAATGACTCTAAAATATAGTTTAAACATTCTAAATGGTTTGTTAGATGTTTGATCATAATGCAACATAACAAACATATTCGAACATGTGTTGAAGCATGAGAAGACTCGAGATGCCGATAGGTGTTGAGGAGTATATGTTTGATGATTTATGATTACAAGTAACTTATACATTTTACGTTAGATATTATAAGTTACATTTTTTTATCATTAAAACATAAGAGACCATCTATTTTAAATATCTTCATATTTACACTAACATGGTTGTTGGAACGTTTTGTTGGCAACGTGTTTTTTGTGCTTTGGTTGTGGAAGTTTTCTGAGACATTTATTGAATGAAAAGTGTAGAATGTATAAAAAAAAATGTGTTCGAAAGTGTGATATAAACTAACGAGTATTAAGGTATTTACGGTGATAAATTATTTTAATTTTAATATATTTTCTTTTAATAATAACCACCAACGGCCATATTTTGGACCGTTGGTTTTTTTTGTTCCCTCCCACAACTCGGTTTTATCAGTGACCGAGGTCTCCCAAACAAACACCAACGACACGTCTAACTGGGGTTACTTTTAACCCATTGAGTGACTCGTTATCATTATGGTGTTGGCAAGATATTCAACTCAGAACGTGCCTAATTTTATTTGAAAACTGAACACACTTAGGGTCTGTTTGGTTCGTAAGTGGGTTTGGATTCAGATTTGAATTTTGTATAGAAGTTGGATTTAAGGTGGGTTTAGGAGAGAAATTATATATATTTTATAATAAATTTTAAATATAAAATTTTATTTAAATAATAAAATAATAAAAAAATATGAATTAATATAAAGATGGTCCCACATATAATAAAAAGGAGAAAAAAAAAGGGCCCACAAAAATAAACAAAACCAACCGATACCCACCAAATTAATATACTATCACATTTTCATTTCATCTATCATTCCCACCATCAAAAGATTAAACCAAACAAGTTTTTTATACGTGGAGCCCACCAAAACCCATTCAAAAGCATGAAACAAACGCACCCTTAGTATCAGTATCAAACCAATTCCCTTATTCCCATACATCAGTATACCATTGGTTTTAAAGCAGGTGTTGCTGGTTTTCAGGCATGTATTTATCCGCGATAAACCCACAGGTAAAGACCATCGGGTTTGCCCATTCGCCAACGACGGGTATATGAAGGTTGTGAGTATATTCTCGCACGTCGACATCCAATATGAAAGCTATCATTAATCCAAACACAAAAGTCGATGTGCGAATAAACATGTGACAACAATGGATCCTAGAAAAACACATAAACAAATGGCAGGTTAAAATGAGCTAGAAAATAAAACTCAAGGGCGTTTGTTTGTCGTCATTTAGCCATATCTCTGGATGCATCCTATTTCTTGACTCAAGTCACCGGTCCTTGACCTCAAGGTGACTAGTTGTGTGGTTAGGGTAGCAGAATCAAGATATGAGATTTTATAATGTTTGTAATGTGATGCAGATGCAAGTGTACAGCTATATCTATCGGGCATGTGATATTTGTAAAACAGATGTGGAACATAACAAGCATGTGTTGCAGCTACGAGCCTACGACTCGAGAATAACATTAAAATTCAGGAAGATAATGAGCACAATGTGTTCCTACTGACCATAAAAGCAAGGATATGCTCTTCAGAATTATTTCATGTACACTCTTCATTTCACCTCTGACCATGTTCCAGTCATATAAAGGATTAATTAAAATCACTAATAGAAAACTGTCTTACTCAGCTAGCTACAACCAACTTCAAACCTTGTTAAGATTAGTGGGGCGGATTGAGGTGTAAACATAGTAACACAAACATAATAAAACAATCATTAGCTCTTATGTGTTGATATCAATCTATATGTGGATAAACACTAATAGAACTTGTTGTACATTGTTATCAGTATAAAAGCAAAACTATGCACACTTGGTATGGCAATTTATTTGACTATTTGTTCATGTGTATAGCAAACTAAAAGTATCAAAGCTTTTTAAGTTAACTTTATCATACCATCTCTATTAGCAGTCCAAGCAAGAAGTGGCACCTACTTTTTAACTTTTCTTACAACAAATAACATACTACTACTAATCACCTAAAATGAAAAAGATCGACAACTTTTAACCTGCCGAAGTAAGTTATTATTCTATGCAATTTCCCTCTTAAACACAGGAGCACCTAAAAAACTTAGTGTTTGCTCAATCAATTTATCACAAGCAATGTACAGTTCTTACGTTTTCCCATCAAGCCGTTTCGTCATTTTGAAGAAAGTCTTCCGCACGCTTGCGAGCTCGTAACTGATCACGGACCGTCTGGTTTCCTTGATCTTGATCTTCATCTTTCTTCATGAAATGGAAGCCCATAAGATACCTGTACTCTCCCGTCCCAAGACAACGTGAGCAATAGGCAAGCCCACTGCCACCACAAGTCTTGCACCTGTTTAAAACCGCAAAAGAGGACAGGTGTATCACTACCCTTTATTCCTTGATTTTACATGTTCAAGAAATGCTAGAGGTCCGAGAATACCTCACCATTTTGGCCACTCTCCATTCGGGAGCATAGCTAATTCAACACAATTTGTCCTTCCTGCAAGATGATAAACAAACATTGGGTTCAATTAGCCCACAAACACTTTTTTGTCTACTTTATGAAAGTGATAATTATGATTACAATAGCAAAGTAAATTTAAATTAAAAATGATATCGGAGGTTGTATGTACACCTTTGATTCGTGCCCTCATTAGCTAAAATATGATATTTCATTAGTTTGAGATGAAAGATAACCCAAATAGACCAACTTGTAATCAAGCGTAGGGTCGAAATTGCTTAAGTATGAGTTTAGAAAAGGGAGAGAAAGAAGGACCTTTTCCACAACAATCATAACAATCAACTCTGCCACTCCCTCTGCATACTACACATGAAGGCTCTGGTTTTTTTCTTTTCTCTAATCTAACATTAGACTGCAACAAACGGGCAACAGAAAAAAAGCAAATCAAGATATGTCTTTTGACTAATCTAACTTAAAAACATTAATCTTCAAACTGATATATGAATTAAGCAGCAGATAACAACTAGAAAACCAACAAAAAAACAAGCAAATCAAGAACTGTGTTTTACAGTTTGAGCTCATTTTTTATCAAAAGAGTTCTTCAACAACAATATGCTTTTTTTCTCAGATACTATCGTCCATTTATATGAACAACATAGCTTACTCATCTACCCGTGGAAGTCAGTTTCCAATTCTACCCTTGTTACTATATGCTATAATATTAGTAAACAACATGATCATCAAAGCTATCAGGTGTCGGACAACATACTAATCCCTCCAAATTCTAAAAGCTGTTTTGAATTTCATAACTCATAACATGTGCAACAAATTATAAAAATGTCTGACAACTTGTGGCAAACACATCAAAAACTGATTTTTGATTGGTAATACCGTAATAGGCTTGGTGTCATGGATCAAACTATCAAAGCATCTCTCTGTACAGAACAAATGGAGTAGTAACTAAGTCTTAGCTACACGAAAGTTAAAGGATACATTTGTTGTATAAATTCTAGCAATAACATCTAAATCTAAAATCCTAAATAGTTAAGCCATGCGAAGAGATTGCTTTATAAGATGAAAATTCACCACTAGAATCATAAAATATACAATACCACATAGTGAACATTTCGATAAAAATTTGATCTTAGATTAAAGAAGTGTTGCCACCACAGTTTGGATTCGAAGTAACTATACTCATTCATTGGATCTTTCAGAGCTTTTTTCAAGAAAGGCAAGTTGCATAAATTAAACACCATATGCCAAAAAAATGCTACTCCAAAATACTATCACTTATGTGGAGATACCAAACACCACCAAGTTAATGCTTGATTACCATTGGAACTCATTAGTGAATTCGAGCAAATCACTTCACTTCTAACAATTCCTTAGAGTGCTCGGTATGGGTGCCATTGGGTACGCCATTGGGTATGTATTGGTACCAACGGCTAACGAACAACATGTTGTACTCAACCGCCAAATATGCCATTCAGCATTTAGCCAATGCAATCACTAGCACCATTAGACCCTTTTTTTTAGTTAGTGGGTGAGTATTTTTGGTGGGGTATTTTTTGGGACCTACAGGTACCAATAACATGTTATTGGTTTTTTTGTTCAGAGAGTATTTTAGTTATTGATGTGTTATTGAAAGGGTAATAAGGTGACGCTGAGGCGGCAAAAGAATAACATGTTATTCCTTCTCCCCACACCTCGCACTCTTATGTTCTAGACGTGCATCAAATGAGCATGGAAAGTTCAATTCCATAGACACAATCTATACCAATTTTATGTTTTCAAGCTCTAACATTATGTTGATGAACTCGAAAGTATCTTATTTCGTCCAAAATTCCAACACAACAAACTAACTTTATGGATTCAATCTACGCAACCAGTACGCCGAAATAGTACTATTTTTGGAAACCTTTTACGCAAGTTCACAAAGGCATCACTACAAAGCATCCTAATAACAGGCAGCTGCTTAAAGTCAAATAAATACCCACACCCACTCAATTTGACAAATAAAAGTCAAACAGTAAGAAAGCAGTTACGAGAGTGTTGTTACCTCTGATTTAACAATCCAAGATGGCTTAGGGACTGATAACAACGGTGTTCGAGGCGGTGGCCGTGACGGTGATGGTGGCGGGTTGTTTTTGTCCGGTGGTGGTGGAGCACCGTTGCTGGTGTTTGTGGTCGGAAATCTAACGGTTGTTACTGTTAAGATAGCTCCGGTGGAGGCTATCATTTTTTGTGTGACGGGTGAGAGACTCGAGTTGGTACGGTTAATGGGGTATAATGGTAATTATACTTTGATGAGTGTAGTGTTAATTCAGTTTTTTTCATTGCCGAGCATTTCACTCGAGAACCGACCGAAACCGACCCAATCCGACAAAGTCGGTTTTATGTCGGGTTATATGTTTCTCGACTTTTCGGTTCGGGTCGGTTTGGTTCGGTGTGGTCCGGTACCAGCCAAAAACCGACCAAGACTGATCGAACTGAACATACTCGAGTAGTTTCGGCTTTAGTTTAGGATTTTTGCGTTTTTTGGGTTTCGGGTTTATCGGGTCGGCAAAATTTCAGTGTTGTTGTTCAATGTCAAGGTTGCAAAAATCGTAAATTGGTAGTTGGTCGGTTAAACTCGTTGTGGTTTGTAATTGGTCTAGTCGAAATTAATCGGTGATTAACCGGATGACATTTCTGAAATTTAAGTATTTTTAGCAAGTTTTGAGTATTTCCTATGAGTTTTAAGTATTTCTGCCAAAATTTTCTTATAAAAACAACTTGTAATATATATAAACAGCGACTATAAGTGATTAAAATAAGTTTTCGGTAAGTTTGACCATTGTTGATTGATTTACACAAATCAAAAAGGCTGTGATCAATTAACGCCCATGCAACGATTAATCGGCCTCGTAGATTTTTTTCAATACTGTTCAAGGTAACTCAAAGGTTGTCATCTTGCAGCCTAGCATATGTAATTTCAATTGAATTTTCATATCATATCCATATCAATATTATTACGTTTTTTGAAGAAAAAAACATAGTGTTTTGATTTTACTTATTTTGCAAAAAAATACAAAAATTTAACATAATTTTGGCAAAAAAAATGTGCTCTTTCGTCATTCTTACTTTAGCTCAAACTATGTAGTAAGCTTTTATTATTAATTTTTGTCTTACAAGAGCTTTTCTAAAAAAAAAATGTCTTTGAAGAAAAAACAATAATCCTTGACATTAGTTTATGTTAGCGAGTAGATTAGATTTTAGGATTAGTTAATTTTTTTTTTATGTAATGACTGTTTAGGATTAGCTTATTTTTGCTTATTTTTTGGTTTGTGATAAGCATAAGTAGATAAGCAAATAGGATTTTGCTTATCACTGAATAATCCTATGTGATTATCACTGAATCCCACATAAGAATTGGTGGTTTGTGATGTATAAGTAGATTAGCGAGTACATTGTGTTTGAGTTGTTGTTTTATGTATTCAGGTGTGTTTGGCTAAGATTATCTAAGGCGCTGATTAACTTATTGTTGTTATGAAAATGTAGTAAGACGATGTGAGTGTTTGTTTTGAGATAGCTATTTATAAGCTTATTTAAGGGTTTTACGATGTCAAAACTGTGTTTTTAGGGTTCGTCTAGGAAAAAGTTTGCTATCATAGAATGAGTTTGTGGATTAGCTTTTTAGGAATCAGATTCATAGTTGCGTAATGTTTTGTTTGTTAGTATTAGGACTTTGTGATTGATGAAATTGTGTTGTTGTTTTATAACTAATATTTGTCTCAAAACTAATATTACTCTTTTTCATCTTAAAATTGATATAGGTACAATTTTGAACCCCTCGCCGGTTTCTCGGTTCAATCCTTTCGATAATTTGTCGAAGAAACAAGCAGAAAAGGTGAAGAAACCTCGGTACAATCCATATGATGAATTAGGTAAGAAAAAATCTGTTGTTGGTGTTAAGAAGCCGTCGAAAGTAGATAAGGCGACGAAATCAGTTGGTGTTATTGATAATATTATTAATGTTGGTAATATTATTGTTGATACGCTTTCTGATTTGGCGAATGATAATGTTGGTAAAGTGAATGAGAAGGAGAAGGAGCAGGAGTGACAGACAGAGAAGGAGAAGGAGAAGAAGTTGTTGAGTGAAAAGGAGATGGAGACTGAGACTGAGATGGAGAAGGAGATTGAGAAGGAGAAGGAGAGTGAGGAGAATGTTATTGAGAAGGTGGTGGAGTGTAACACCCCCATTTTTAAAGTTTGTCGCAGCGGAAAAGTAATTTGGGTGTTACGGTGAGGATCGAAGTTTTAACCACATAAAACGGTTTAAAAGAAACGTTTTGAAAGTTATTTGTCATTTAAATAATAATTTTGATAAAAGATGAACCATTTGATTTAAAATCTCATGAAAAGATATAAAGGCTTGTAAAAATGACAAATTTGAATTTTACACCATTTTAATTTATCAGAGTAATAAATGCCCACTCCGTGTCTTGTCCTGCTCCGTTAAATTACCTGAGATACACATGCTTAAAAGTGTCAACACAAAGGATGGTGAGTTCATAGAGTTTTAGGAAAAACCCTTTATTTTGTTAGATTTCAGGAATATTTGGTATTAATAAAATACAAACAGTAACGAAACAAGTATCAAATATATTCACAAATAAATCATATAAATATTCAATCACACTCAATAAGGAATCAATAATCTTAACATGAGCTGGAAACTCATGATACTAAATCAATCAGATATACAATTCACGTATGGTCAAACCTATACAGTTGTATCTAAATATATGTTGAATACATATATCTTTCCTTTATAGATATTGCACCAAGCCTCATGACACGCAAGACGTTAACAGAAGGGGTGTTCTATCAAATCAATGACAGATTTTGCCCTCGTGTAATAGGTGATTTGCCAATTCCTATTTTTACTCAAATATAGTGTATCACGACTAATGCGGCTAACCAATTGCAATTGGCATTCCGTCAAGCATTAGTGGGATCGGAGGTCAATCCAAAACAGGTTTCGAATCTGTTCACTATATTCGCGCTCACTTTACAGTGATTAATGGCTCATGATAGAGGGACTATATGGCGATAAGCTAACTTAGGCAATATCAAGGACTAATGGGCTCATTTAGCATAACATCATGAAATCAAGTATCGTATCACAGAGATCAAATTGGAAAAACAGTATCGTTTGAGTATCAAAAATTCAGTTTGAAAATATATCGTTTGAGTATCAGAAATTTAGTTTGAAAATATATCGTTTGAGTATCAGAAATTCAGTTTGAAAATATATCGTTTGAGTATCAGAAATTCAGTTTGAATATTTCGCCAGTAACACATTTATATAACATACCACAATAATCGGATTGAGAACATTTTCATATGAGTATCAATATTTCAGTCAAGAAATTCTTCAATAACTATATATTTCACATACCACAATAATCACATTGGAAACATTAACGTATTTTAAATCACAATTTATATTATTTTAATATCAATTAGGAAATTGATTTGAATCATGTATTTTATTTTATTTCATATACTTATCAAGTTATCAAAGTATATGTAAGCATGTATCTCCCCCAATGAGTTGAAAACAATTATTGAAAATGGGGCTATGACTCACCTGGATTGATTTGGAAATGATGAAAAGCAAAGTAGGATAAGATTTATGGGAACGATTATGAAAACGTCTTTGACACGGAACCTGATAAATAAATTTATCAGAGAATATAACCAGATACTATTTGGTAAATACGAACGAATAACGAATAATTATTTATTCGTTATGACGAATAGATGATGTGCAGTGTAATTATTATGTCATGCATGATATGATAAAATACTTTATTTAAAATATCCATCGTAGTTTTACATTTTTAATCGTAAGTAAAAATATTAACTTTTGAAATATCGTTATATATATTATTAACGTAAAAATAAACAATATATAAATATACAATGTAATAAAATGCATATGACGTGATGGTTGCCGTAAAATATAAAATAAAATAAGAATGTCAAATATAATATGTTGGTCCTTGTCCTTTTTCCAGTTTTTACACTTTTTATACTAACGGCGTTAGCGTTACACCGTTAGTCCTTTTCGTATCTAATTTATATTTATAGTCCACTACTTGTCCAAAATTACAATCTAAGCTTGGAGATTAATAATAAATCATTTTCTACCTTAATAATTCTGTTTTTACAGTTTTAGCCCTTAGTTTTTACAGTTTTCAATATTAGTCCTTCTAGGTGTCGTCGCGTTACATTTTTAGTCCAATTTTACAAAAATTATGGGAAAAATTATCTTAAATTTTCTGGAGCTTATTGAAGCTTATTAAAACTTATTTCAACTGCTTATTTACAAAAATAGCTTATTTTTCAATAAATGGGCTTTAACGAGCTAAATTAAAGGCCCGTTAGCGTTTAACGATCCGTGAGCGTTGAGACAAGTTGGGCTTATCCCTAGACTCATTTTTAATGTTATAAAATCATATCAAAATAGCTTTTTGGTCCAGCTTATATGGAGAGCTTATTTTCAGCTTATTGGTCTTTTCAGTCCATTAAGCTTTATAAATAGTTTTTGAAAAATGAGTTTTTGTGGTTTACTTTAGCCAATTTAAAGGGTCTAAACGAGCTTATTATTACAAAGTATAAACACGAAACTTGTAGCTTGTAGCAAGGAGAAATAGGTTGTGTAAAAATATTGGGTGGTTATTAAGTCGGATTGAGTTTTAAAGGGTCAGTTTGGTCGCGATCTGAAACTATTTTCTGGGTAAAAAGACTTAGAAAATTTCTAAGTGTTTTTGGTATATACGAGTTTTGCAATTTACTTTGGTCGATTTAGAGTGTCAAGACGTGGTTATTTTTACATATTATTTATACGAAAGTTGTAGCTAGCCATGGTGTCTATTAGATGGTGTAAAAATATGACATGCTTGTTACGCTAAATTGTGAGATAAAAGGCGGTTTTATAAGTGACTTGGGACGTATTTTTATTATTAAAAGACTTAGAATTATTTCTATGTTTTGTAACATTTTTATACATTTGATATATGTTTCAAAATGAGTTCGTGTGATGCATGTAACGTAAAAATAAACGTGAAACAAGTGTGCTACGTGACTCCTAGGCCTTCCAAGATAGAGGCTAGTCACGTTTGTGGTGCTATATGTTTGTACGTACGTATGTATATATATATATATATATATATATATATATATATATATATATATATATATGAAACTAAATACTTTCGATAAAAATAATATATGATGCATGGACATATAATAACGTATGGAATGAATTCAAGAGAGGTTGATGACGACTTACTACACCTCTAAGGTGGGTAGAGAGTCGAGGAGATGAATGAAAACACACGGGGAAAACACAACTCGCCATAATCATTTATACGATATATATATATATATATATATATATATATATATATATATATATATATATATATACACACACACACACACACACTATATTGCGAATAAGCTTCCACCGGAAAGGATGATAACTTCTGGTCATCTTGGGGCTTCTAAATGATGAAGAGAGACTAAGAAAATACGGAAAGGAGTTGTGTGGGAGAGGTGGTGATGAAGAAAGGAGTTATACGTTATATATATATATATATATATATATATATATATATATATATATATATATATATATATATATATATATATATATATATCGTACGATTACATATTGAGTTCCAAACATTAACACATGTTCTAACTATTGAGAGTCAGAGATGTGGGATATTATATTGAGATTTCTACTGCATATCATGACTTTAAGAGTTGTGAGAGTGAAGAAGATAAATGAGAATTGAGTTTGTAATATATATATGTCGACTAATATTATTTTTGGTACACGATTTGGTTTTTGGCATAGAACTTGGTTACAAGCTGATGAAACATGTTTACTAATATGAAAACATGATGGAATAATTATTAGGATCGAATATAAACAATCCGGGTTTAAAACGGTTGAGTTTTGAATTTATTATATATCGATTGGGTTGGATTTTGGCCAAACACTTTGCCTCTATTAAACGTATCAAACGTTCGTCTTAGAAGCTAAAATTTGGCATCCTATTTCTTTGGCGGGTAGACAATTAGGAAGTACAAAAATATGGATACGTTGTGTTTAGAAATCGAAAAATACAAAGGCATTTTGGAGAGGACCTGCTCGAATGAAAACTGAAATTAATAAAGAAAATTGGGCCCCTGGTGGGCTGATGAATAGTACGCAGAAAAGAAAAAAGGGTAGTTGGGCTGAATTTCTATTAAGGGCCCATTTGGTGTTAATGTGTTATTAGTGAATAATTAAGTTTAGTGTAATTAAATTAGGATTAGTAACTTTGTTTTAAATATTTTGCTAATTATGTCGAGAACTTGTTTTGTCGTTTGGTGAATTATGGGATGACGTGATTTCGTAAATATAGTATAATAAGAAAAATTTTAAATTTCCCCGTAAAAATGGTGATTAAAAATAATGACAAAGATTAATATATAATTAAACGTTTCCAATTATATGGATTTTTGCGAGGTTTTACAGTACCCACATGTCATTCTGAATTTCGTCCCGAAATTCAAATTTAATGTGATTACTTGAGTAAAGATTTATTGAACAGAGGGTTGTCGAGAGATTTTTTTTTTATCCGAAATTCAAGGAAACGTGATTCAGTTAAATTTACTTGTACCAAACAAGACAAGGTAACTGACGTATTTAAGGGTTGTGAATATTGAATACTAACGGTCGTGAATAGTAACATAACGGCTATATTTGGTCCCAACAGCTAGATTTTTAGTCTATAAATACTCCATTTAATTTCCTAATCTTTCATCATCCATTTTCCTATCATTTCACATTTCCTATTCTTAATCATTTTCTCTCATTAAATACTTCCGAAAATGCTGAGCCTGATTACTATTATCGCAATGGTATATATCGTTTTGGCCATCACCTATTTGACTTTTGTTCCGGATGAAGATTATGTAATTTTGGTCGGGATTGTGGGGTTCATAATACCACTCACGGTTCTATCATATGGTGTTGATAAGATATGGAGGCACTAGTCTCAAGCTAGGTTTATTTAAAATGTATCCTTGTTATGTTTCTATGTAATCCTCTATAAATATGAAATAAAACTTATTTGTCTTTATCTTTAAGAACTAGGCTTGCTATTGTTTCTAATGGTGTACTTATACTTATCTTTTAGAATAATCAGAGTAATTCATCCTATGGTGGTTCTTGCTATGGTACTGTTGATGGGAATCCTTATTGTTATGCCGGGTCAGCCTATTGAAGATTCTAAGCTTTTTATTGTAATCCTTGAAATAATAACGCTTCCTATGCTAATTATATACCTATATATTAATTTCCATGGTTTCTAATAAAATTTTCGCTATTGATGTTTTCCATAAGCCTTTGTGAACTCTTAGGTTTCTAATGTTTTTACTTTTCTCGACTTACTATAATAAAAGTGATGGGTATTAAGTGTAAATATCTATTGGAGTTTGTCAAAAATGAGGTTTATAAATAGTTCATTAAATCTCAAGATTTTACTTTTACATAAAAATTGTTATTTAGAAAATCTGAAAAGATAACTGTTCCATTTATGACATAATTCTTCCTAAATTATACATAGGTAGCTAGGCTATGTATAATTGAGGACCAAATGATGTAATGCTTGGCTCAGTAACAATGGTATTTATTTTTCTTTAAATTGTTTTAGATGATTCAGTCCCAATGATTGAATGACATCTAATCATTTTCAAAAGAATTTAGTAAATTTTTGTTCATAATATGGTAATGAGTCAGGAATTTCTAAGGTGATACTAGGATATCCTTGGTATAAACTTAAAGTTCATGAGATAATTCTTACAGGGTGGTAATAATCTATCGTTCTGTCACTCTTATTGTTCTCTTAAGGTGAGTTGGTCTAAAATCCGTAAAACTTTCATGGTTATACTTACAAGATATGGCCATCTTATTTTCTTTTCTTACTATATCGTTGCTAATTGGAGGAACTATGGTTACTTCAAGTATTACTGCAATGATACTGATTACTAACCTCTGGATATTCTTAGTACTTGGTTAGGTCCTTTAAAATATGGAGCTAATTATTTCATTGATGATAGACTGAATTGAATCCCTACTGTAATCTAATTTCAAGATATGTCTGGGTAGTATCTTATATAATTTATCAACTCTTGGTATAGGATTGCTAAAGAACAAACGGACTTATCTACTAAAGCTAAAGTTCAATAACCTTCTCTCTATTCTTCAAGTTATCTTTCAAAAATTTATCTTATAAAATTCTATGGTTATAGCCTAATCATGGTAGGTATAAGAAATCATGATAATCCTAGGTATTCTTAAGGTAAATTTGAATATATTCACTATAATCAACATTATATTAATAACTTGATTGATTGTTTTTGCAAAACAAACGATACAAGATCTTTTATTAATACTCCATTGATATGAGGGGAGTCATTTGTCTACCAAAGAGAGTAACAAATGGTGAGATTTTTCATGAAGGTATGAGGAATCATTAGATGCAGGTATAGCATCATGATGGAAAGAATTTATTAACAAAAGAGGGCTAAAACGAAAGGAGATTTTTATTAGAGGTTGGTTACAAGTTTTGAGAATTTCGGAATATTAGGAAATCTGTCATCACTAACCAAAAACTTTTTGGTTTAATGGTTACAACTTTCTATTCAGGGGAATTGAGTGAAAATACATCGTTTGAGATGTATTGTATCGAGAAATTTGGAGCGTCAGGAAGTAGAGAATTTGGAAATATCTGGTATTGAGGAATATGAATTATAAGGTGACGGAGAATTTGGCTCAACGTTCTTCTACGGCATCTCTTGGCTTGAACTTCGTCCAACTTCGAGTGTTGCTTGACCACCAATCAAATCTTCATATGACTCGGTAGCTCTTCTGAGTTTTTGACGTAAAGGTGAAAAAATAGGTGACGATGGAAGTGATCTTCTGAGTGAGTTCTATATTAGACTGGGGTCGTGATATTTGTACGTAAGGATCTTCAGTATTCGGAGAATTTTTATTGATAGATGAGGTATTATTATTATGGATATTTGTTTTGACATTCACAGGCGTTCCTGAAGACATGCTACAGTAGTAACCGAGAATAATATTTTATGAGTATTTTGTATTGTTAAAGATATAACAGTACAGAGGAAATAACAATTGTATATGAGTAACTATTAAGCATGTAAAATAATCTCAACAAATAAAGTATGGAGCACGGCAGTCTGCAGACTCAGAGGGCATAAAATGTTACGGTGTAAAATCATTATTTTGAAAATGTAGTTATAGTTTTAATGTTTGAAAAAATTTAATTCTCTATAACTGTAGCTCTGATACCAATCTGTAACACCCCCATTTTTAAAGTTTGTCGCAGCGGAAAAGTAATTTGGGTGTTACGGTGAGGATCGAAGTTTTAACCACATAAAACGGTTTAAAAGAAACGTTTTGAAAGTTATTTGTCATTTAAATAATAATTTTGATAAAAGATGAACCATTTGATTTAAAATCTCATGAAAAGATATAAAGGCTTGTAAAAATGACAAATTTGATTTTTACACCATTTTAATTTATCAGAGTAATAAATGCCCACTCCGTGTCTTGTCCTGCTCCGTTAAATTACCTGAGATACACATGCTTAAAAGTGTCAACACAAAGGATGGTGAGTTCATAGAGTTTTAGGAAAAACCCTTTATTTTGTTAGATTTCAGGAATATTTGGTATTAATAAAATACAAACAGTAACGAAACAAGTATCAAATATATTCACAAATAAATCATATAAATATTCAATCACACTCAATAAGGAATCAATAATCTTAACATGAGCTGGAAACTCATGATACTAAATCAATCAGATATACAATTCACGTATGGTCAAACCTATACAGCTGTATCTAAATATATGTTGAATACATATATCTTTCCTTTATAGATATTGCACCAAGCCTCATGACACGCAAGACGTTAACAGAATGGGTGTTCTATCAAATCAATGACAGATTTTGCCCTCGTGTAATAGGTGATTTGCCAATTCCTATTTTTACTCAAATATAGTGTATCACGACTAATGCGGCTAACCAATTGCAATTGGCATTCCGTCAAGCATTAGTGGGATCGGAGGTCAATCCAAAACAGGTTTCGAATCTGTTCACTATATTCGCGCTCACTTTACAGTGATTAATGGCTCATGATAGAGGGACTATATGGTGATAAGCTAACTTAGGCAATATCAAGGACTAATGGGCTCATTTAGCATAACATCATGAAATCAAGTATTGTATCACAGAGATCAAATTGGAAAAACAGTATCGTTTGAGTATCAGAAATTCAGTTTGAAAATATATCATTTGAGTATCAGAAATTCAGTTTGAAAATATATCGTTTAAGTATCAGAAATTCAGTTTGAAAATATATCATTTGAGTATCAGAAATTCAGTTTGAAAATATCATCATTTGAGTATCAGAAATTCAGTTTGAATATTTCGCCAGTAACACATTTATATCACATACCACAATAATCGGATTGAGAACATTTTCATATGAGTATCAATATTTCAGTCAAGAAATTCTTCAATAACTATATATTTCACATACCACAATAGTCACATTAGAAACATTAACATATTTTAAATCACAATTTATATTATTTTAATATCAATTAGGAAATTGATTTGAATCATGTATTTTATTTTATTTCATATACTTATCAAGTTATCAAAGTATATGTAAGCATGTATCTCCCCCAATGAGTTGAAAACAATTATTGAAAATGGGGCTATGACTCACCTGGATTGATTTGGAAATGATGAAAAGTAAAGTAGGATAAGATTTATGGGAACGATTATGAAAACGTCTTTGACACGGAACCTGATAAATAAATTTATCAGAGAATATAACCAGATACTATTTGGTAAATACGAACGAATAACGAATAATTATTTATTCGTTATGACGAATAGATGATGTGCAGTGTAATTATTATGCCATGCATGATATGATAAAATACTTTATTTAAAATATCCATCGTAGTTTTACCTTTTTAATCGTAAGTAAAAATATTAACTTTTGAAATATCGTTATATATATTATTAACGTAAAAATAAACAATATATAAATATACAATGTAATAAAATGCATATGACGTGATGGTTGCCGTAAAATATAAAATAAAATAAGAATGTCAAATATAATATGTTGGTCCTTGTCCTTTTTCCAATTTTTACACTTTTTATACTAACGGCATTAGCGTTACACCGTTAGTCCTTTTCGTATCTAATTTATATTTATAGTCCACTACTTGTCCAAAATTACAATCTAAGCTTGGAGATTAATAATAAATCATTTTCTACCTTAATAATTCTGTTTTTACAGTTTTAACCCTTAGTTTTTACAGTTTTCAATATTAGTCCTTCTAGGTGTCGTCGCGTTACATTTTTAGTCCAATTTTACAAAAATTATGGGAAAAATTATCTTAAATTTTCTGGAGCTTATTGATGAGTGTGTAAATACTCATCATTTTTACCATTTCTGAACTGCCAAAACATCCAAAAACACTCAATAATGAATCAAAATAGTGAAAATATCCCAGGAAAGTGTTTTACATGTCTCAAATGCAAAAATACCAAAAACAGATGAAAAACGCACAAAGTTTGCATAATTGGCAGTTTCAGTCCCCCAACTTTCAAAAGTTGTCAAATCTAGTCCCTGGTCATTCTAAAAACTTGAAAAAGTCACCAAAGGTCCTTAGAAATCAAAAAGTTACATAAATAGTCCTTTGGTAAAAAGTTTCACAAAATGTCAAGTTTAGTCCCTGAACTTTGAAAATTGTCAAAAATGACCCCTGGGATATGAAAAGCTTTGAGAAAAACAAATTTTGTCCTTGCACTAACCTTTTATGACAGGATTGGTCCTTGGTGGAAAGTTTGGTGATATTTACACAAATGGTCCCTGAAGTTTGAAAGTTTGACGGTTTCAGTCCCTGGTGAAAAATAAATTGAAAAATCACCAAAGGACCTTGTACTATTCATCATATGGCATATTATACCCTTGGAAACAAATTAAAAAGATGCCAAGTTCACACCCTCAACTTTCCCAAAATTACAAAAATGGTCCTTGTGAAAATAAGCTAAACCGGATCCAAAATAAGCTAAAACCAAATCCAATCCAAAACCTTAATCCACTTTTGGGCCCAAAAGTTACCCAATCCACCATACAGCCCAGTCCACTACCCACTTTGACCCGGGTCAACCTTTGACCTGGTCAATACCAGTCAAACAAAACCAAACCACCCTTCTTCCCCCATTTCCCTCCCACCTCAATACCACCATACCAGCCATGGTTTTGCAGCTCCACCACCCCAACTTGCAGCTTAATCATCACACCCCCACCTCCCTACACCTACCCAAGCCACCCACAATAAATGCCCCTTCCCCAATACACGTTATCAGAAGCAATTTGAAGAAACGTCTTTTGGCGCCAAATTACGTGGCAACTCATTAGTGGACCAAAATTATCAAAGAGAGGTGGGATATGATGTGGATGCTATCAGAAACCCTAATATTCAGCTATAAAAGGAAGAAGATGCAAGAAGAAGAAGTGTGTAGTTTATTTTAGTTTTAAGTGTGTCGAATTTAAATTTTCTAGCAAATTAGTGTAAACTTTCCTAATTCAAGTGTTGTATCAGTGTTAGTATTGTAATGTGAACCTTTTAAATTTATAAAATCTTAAATTTCAAGTTTGATTTTCATCTTTGCAATTTTCTCAATTTTCAGATTATTTAGTATGCTTAAGTGTTGATTATGTGTTGAGTTATGGACTGAGTTAGGATCATATAAGCTCCAATAAGCTTGTCAAAGCTTTAGAGACATTTAAAACACAGTCACATTAGGAGAAAATCAAAAATCTCAAAGTGGTCAACCATGGTCAACTGTTATGCTTAATCTTTGATTTCAGGTGTTAAGAGCAATTGGTGATCAATCTTGGAGCTAGATACAGCCTATCTAAAGATAGGCATCATTGGAAAATCCCTTGTTCATGCTAGGGATGGTTTTGTAAGCTTTTGCTAATTTCAAATTTCCATTTAAAATCTAGTTTCTAATTAGCTCTGATTTGTTGCTTAGATTTGTTAATCTGTGCTTGTTTGTGTTAGTTGAACATTGTTTGAGTAGTTTTAAAGTTTGATAATCATCTTTAGTTATTAGAATCATTAATTACTCATAATCTTATATTTAACTGTCATCATTAGAATAAGTAGTTTAACTGAGTTGTGGTTGTGTAAACTTGTTTTCCAGTGCTTAAGTAGGTCTATATAATCATAATTTGTTGTTTTAAATCAATCTCATATACACTAGTGATCATTAGCTTAGAAAATCTCAAAACAGTCAAGGTTAAGTAGTGTTTGGATCTGATAAGTTGAATAAGTTGGTGTTGATCTCAGAAGGTACCATCAGCTCAACTAGTTTGCATTAGGTGTCATTTGGAGTTTTGAACCATTAAATTCAGTTTCATAACAGCCACAAGTCAAAATCTCATTTAAATCCCCCTCACAGTTAACTGTGAGGGAATTGAGTCATCAAAAGCTTTCAAATTAGCTTATAAGTGGTAGTCATAGCTTAAGATTGTTACAACATTGCTTAATACAAGTTTTTCAATCAGTAATCACCACCCAAAACTCACAAAAGTCAAAGTATCAAGTTCATACAAAAAGTCAAAAGTCCCATTCTCAGATTTTTGCTTAATTTCCAAGATTAATTTTGAGTTGTGTAATGGGAGTTAAGGTTTGAAATTTGTTGTGGTAAGAGTCTACCAGCTGATCTTTGACCCCTAATTTTTGCTTAATTTTTGTGGAAGCCTAAGTAGGTCCCACAGACCATCAAAGTGACTTGCAGGGCAAGGGTGTGCCCTGCTCACATCAGACCTCCACCACACCACCACCTTAAGTGATGGCTGCAGCCCACCACAGTGGTCCCTACACCTAGGACTTGGGTTCTCCCAACCCCCCTCCTACCAGTGAACAACCATTGACCTTTTGTTTGACCCTCAGCTCAGTGGACCCCACCTGGAAATAGCCACAAAATCTGTCCCAGGTCTGAGTCAATTGTGAAAAGTGCAAAGTGCTTATTTCTCTTTAAACAGCTTAATTGTGCTCATTGCTTATTGTTTCTGGCTTATTTAAGTTTGTCAAGCTTATTTGTAATCACTTTTACCATTGTGGACCCCACCTTAAGCCAATTGACCACACAGTCAACATAAGTCAACTTTGTAAGCCAAGGGGGTGCTTATAGCTTATTTATAAGCTATCTTGAAAAGTGTTTTCATAAAAGTTTGTTATTTTAGGGTATAAAATAGTTCTGTAAAAGAAAAATCCAAAAAATCCAAAGTTAAAATAAGTGATAGTTTCTATTTAATTCAATTTAATTTTAATTTTCATTTTTAGATTTTAATTAAGTCACTAGTGTTTTTATATTTTTATTAAATACCTTATATAGTAAAGTAATTTTGATAATTTTTTCAGATTTTTATTTTGTCATCTAGTGTTAATTAGATTTAATTTTAATTTTCTTTATTATTAATTAATATTAAGTAATAAATAGTTTATTTAGTTTTTATAAAGTTAAATCTAGTTTTTATAATTTTCCTAGTTCTAATATAGTCTAATAAGTTTTTAGAAAATATATTTTGAGATTCTACTGTTCATTTTCTATTTTTCTTATTTTATTTGTTTAAAATAGACTTAAGTTAACTAAAAGGTAAATAATTAGTTGTTTAATCTTAAAACATAATTTTTAGAGTTTTTATAATTTTTTAGGATTCCAGTGATGGTTAAGTAATTTTATAAATTTTCTTGTAATTTTCTAAGTTAATTTAGTATTAATATTAATTAAAAGTAGTTTAATTAGTTTAATTAAGTTAAATAGTTTTTAATTAATAACAAAACCACAAAAAGACAAAAATATTTATTTTTATTTTTTATACTTTCTTCAAGTTCTAATTTAGGTTTAGAAAATATTTTGTTAATTTTTAGTTTAATTTAAATCATTTGTCATTTTTAGTTAATTTAAATTAGATTTTAATTTAGATTTTAAATAGTTTAATTAATTAAATAATATTTTAATAGTATTTTAATCACTTTTATAATTTCATTTTCATTTTTAATTTTAAGTTTTGAAAAGTGTCAAAAGCACCCCCTGTAGTTTGATAAATACCAAAAACCCACTTTTCCAGTCCGATACGTGATCTTAATTGTGAATTTGTGCATATATCTGGTATCTGATTTTTGTGAATATTATATCTGTGTACCAATACCAAAATAACAGTAGCAAAATCAATTCCATATCATCTGGGCTACTGTCCTCAGTCCCACTCACTCATAAACGATTTCAAAAGCACCATTTCAATCTCGCTGGGACTTTAACGACCCGGGGAAACACTACACTATCCACGGAGTATTGATTCTAGGCTGTCTTTGACTTGTTGACCTTGGTCAATAATAATCTGACGGTTCGGGCTCAATCAAAATTTGGCGCCGCTGCCGGGGAGGTTGTTGCGTGTTTTATAAAATCGTTTTAAGTTTAGTGGTTTTCAAAACCCTCCATGTACAAATTTCACACAAATTTGTAAAAAGTTTTGTAAAAATATAATCATATCAGAAAAAACGTTCATTAACACTTCTCCTAAAGTGTTGAAAAACACCAAAAAAATCAAAAACAAACTGTGAAGTTAAATTACTTCGTGTTCTTTAAGATTACAACCTGAAACAGTTGGTTTAAGGTAAGTTCTGACATTAAATTGCGAACTGAAGAGGAAACCTATTTACTTCCTCCCGCCAACCTGCGAGTAATCTTAAAGGGACGATTTCGGTTAACGAATCAGTTCCAAAAATATTTCCCAAGTTTCTGCACACACACCCATAAGCCTAAAGCAGTTTTCAAAAATTAATTAATAAACCCATAATAAGTTCCCAAACTTAAGATTAAAACTTGCCTTTATATCCCTGTGAGTGGTGTACCTTTTTCAAAGAAGCCATTCACTTGTGATTGCTGGTTTAAGTTCACTGTGGTTTTGCCTCGATCTTGTTTTGAAAAATTGTTTTTAGTGCATGCGCACTCGGTCACAAACAAAACGTAAACATCAGAAAAATGTACACGAGCTACGTTCTGATACACAAGAACCAAAAACCGAAATGGCCGCTGGGCCACCACCACCTTTACCACCCCCTGACCCTCCTAGGGATGAGCCAGCTCCCGATCTCCGAACGATGGAGGAGCTGTGCCAGCCTACCATGCAAGGGCGGGGTGGGCCTATTGCACCAATCACTATTGGTGCTGCGGACTTTGGCCTCAAGCACCACATGATCCAACAAGTCCAAAATTCGTGTCAATTTCACGGATTACCGGGTGACGATGCTAACAAGCATCTTGACAAATATCTTACGGTCACCCAAAGCATGAAACAGCATGGTGTCACCGATGATGCCCTTCGGCTGTACCTCTTCCCCTATTCTCTCACTCATCATGCCACTGCATGGTTTGACCGACTCCCAAGGAATTCTATTCGAACCTTTGATGAAATGGTAACCAAGTTTTTAGCAAAATATTTTCCACCATCCATGGTTACCAAGTTACGAAATGATATCAGCAACTTCCGGCAACGTCCCGATGAGTCTCTTTTTGAGGCTTGGGAGCGTTATAAGCTAGCTATTGATCGGTGCCCTAACCACAATATGTTACAAGTTACCATCATAGATACCTTCTATAATGGTCTGACATTGAGGCACCGAGACATTCTCAATGCTGCTGCTGGTGGGACCTTTATGAAAAGGCGTCCCGAGGAGTGCTATGACTTAATCGAGAACATGACTGCCCATCATAACTTTTGGGATTCCTCTGCGGAGAGGGATGCGTCATGTAATTCAGTTACTCCCTCATCATCATCTCCTGAAATAATTGCTCTTACAAAAAAGATGGATGATATTTCTACGGCTGTGTTGAGAATGAACCAAACGATACAACATCAGGTTCAAAATCAACAAGTGAAAGCCGTAGCCCGAAGTTGTGAAACTTGTGGGGGCCCTCATCTGTATTCCGAGTGTCCAGCTACTGCTGACTTTCCTCCAGAGAACGTATATACTGCTCACGGTTCCTACAATACGGGGGGTAATTCTTACCAACCGCAAGGGGACCGTAATCTCTTAAGCTATCGTTCCAACAATTTTCTCGGACCTCCCGGTTTTAACCAAAATCAAAACCGTAACGGGAATCAGAATTTTAACCAAGGTCAAAACTCAAATTTCCAAAACCCGAACCAAAATCAAGGCCAGTTTAATCAAAACAATTTTCAAAATGGCAATCAAAACCAAGGTTTTCAAGGAAATTTTCAAAGAAACCAGAATCAAGGGAATTACAATCAGGGTAATTTCAATCAGAGAAACACTTTTCAGGGTAACAACAATCAAAATCAAGGGAATTTTCAAAACAACCGTGTTCAAAATCCCCCTGTTCAAAATCAAAACGTTGTTCCACCCCCGTCTTCCTCCGATGCTGAGATTAAACAATTCATGAAAGCACAAGAGGAAACAAATCGGTTATTGATCAAGACGATCTCTGAACTTCAGAAGTCTTTAAATGATCGACCCTCGGGCCCGGGTACATTACCGAGCAACACGATCGCTAACCCGAGGGGCGATGTCAAGGCGATCACTACCCGAAGTGGGGTTTCATACAATGGACCCTCGATTCCTTCTACCTCTTCTTCTCCTCCTAAGGTAGCGGAACGTGAGCCTGAGGTTACTACGGACAAGGTACTTCCTACTAATAACGGAGGTACCAACAACGTCCACCCTCAAGTTGTCCCGGTCCCGGCTCATAAGCCGAAAGTTGTATTTGATCCCCCTGTAAGCTCTGTTGAAATCCCTAAGAATGATCTTAAGCCATCAATTCCTTATCCTTCACGATTGAGTGAACAAAAGAACCGCGAAAAAGCTAACCATCAGATGGAAAAATTTTATCAAATTTTCCAAGAATTACACTTTGATATTAGCTTCGCGGATGCTCTTCTTCTCATGCCTAAGTTTGCTTCGACAATCAAAAATCTGATAAGCAACAAAGAAAAACTTTGTGAGATGGCAAAAACTCCTCTTAACGAGCATTGCTCAGCAGTGCTCTTGAAAAAGCTTCCCGAAAAGCTTGGAGATCCCGGGAAATTTCTCATTCCTTGTGTTTTCCCTGGGATGGTTGAATGTTTTGCCTTGGCCGATCTTGGCGCAAGCATTAACCTGATGCCTTACACAGTCTAGAAAAGACTCTCACTCCCTGCTCTCACTCCGACCTGCATGACACTCGAGCTTGCAGACCGTACCATATCCCGTCCTCTCGGCATTGCCGAAGATATCTTCGTGAAAGTAGGAAAGTTCCATTTTCCGGCAGATTTCGTGCTTGTTGATTTCGATGCTGACCCACGAGTCCCTCTCATTCTCGGGAGAGGATTCTTAAGAACGGGTCGTGCTTTGATCGATGTATTCGAAGAAGAAATCACTCTACATGTTGATGGCGAAGCCAGAACATTCAATCTTGATCAGACTTCAAGATATTCCTCCAATTATGACGCTGAAACGGTTAACCGTATTGACATCATCGATATTGCGTCGGAGGAATCGTCCCAAGAAGTCCTTGGTTTCTCAGCAAGTGGCAGTACCACTCCATCCACTGATCCAATCATTTCCGACTCTTCCCCTTCCCTCACTCCGTTTGAGGGAGGTGACTTCCTTTTGGAAGAGCTCGAGGCTTTTCTTGCTCAAGATAGCTCAATTCCCGATGGGGTTGATGAAAACTATCTTGACCCGGAGGGGGACATTCTTCTCCTTGAAAGATTGTTAAATGACGATCCTTCACCCTCTCCGTCTCCACAAATACTTCATAAAGCGGAAGTCAAAAATGTTGAAATAACTGAAGACTTTCCCGAGGTTGAGCTCAAGGACTTGCCTCCTCATCTAGAATATGCATTTCTGGAGGGTGATGATAAATTACCCGTCATTATTGCTAAGGACTTAAAAGTTGAGGAAAAGGTAGCACTCCTAAAGGTTCTTAAGTCAAACAAGCAAGCAATTGCTTGGAAACTCTCCGACATTAAGGGCATAAGCCCGAACTTTTGTACTCATAAAATATTAATGGAGGATGACTTTAAGCCAGCTGTGCAACATCAGAGAAGGGTAAATCCCAAAATCCACGAAGTTATCAAACAAGAAGTTCTTAAACTTCTTGATGCGGGATTGATTTACCCTATATCTGACAGTCCTTGGGTTAGCCCAATTCATTGTGTTCCCAAAAAGGGTGGCATCACCGTTGTCACCAACGAGGATAACGAGTTGATTCCAACTCGTTTGGTCACGGGTTGGCGTGTTTGTATTGACTATCGAAAGTTAAATGAAGCCACCCGTAAAGACCATTTTCCTCTCCCTTTTATGGACCAAATGCTCGAAAGACTTGCGGGGAATGAATACTACTGCTTCCTCGATGGCTTCTCGGGTTACTTCCAAATCCCCATTGATCCCCAGGATCAAGAGAAGACTACCTTCACATGCCCCTACGGAACTTTTGCTTACAGACGTATGCCTTTCGGCTTATGTAATGCACCAGGCACGTTCCAGAGGTGCATGATGTCTATTTTTTCCGACATGATCGGGAAAACTATGGAGGTATTCATGGATGACTTTTCAGTCATCGGGGATTCATTTCAGACTTGCCTCTCCCACTTGGAATAGATGCTTAAACGTTGCAAAGAAACGAATCTAAGTCTCAACTGGGAGAAGAGCCACTTTATGGTCAAAGAGGGCATTGTCCTCGGCCATAAAATTTCAAAAAACGGGATCGAGGTTGACAGAGCTAAAATCGATGTCATCGCCAAATTACCTCATCCCACCACCGTAAAAGGTGTTAGGAGCTTTTTGGGTCATGCCGGCTTCTACCGTAGGTTTATCCAAGATTTTTCTAAGATTGCCCGGCCTATGACCCATCTCCTCGAGAAGGATGCTCCTTTCATCTTCTCTCCTGAGTGCATCGAAGCTTTTGAAACATTAAAGAAAAAGCTTACCGAGGCACCGATTCTTGTTGCCCCCGATTGGGACCAACCTTTTGAGCTTATGTGCGATGCCAGTGATTTTTCCATAGGTGCGGTCTTGGGGCAACGAAAAGCAAAATACTTTCAGCCCATACACTACGCAAGCAAAACTATGACTGAGGCTCAAGGTCATTACACCACCACTGAAAAAGAACTCCTAGCTGTGGTGTATGCCTTCGAGAAATTCCGGTCATACCTAATCTTGACTAAATGCGTAGTGTACACAAATCACTCGGCTTTGAAATACCTATTTGCAAAACAAGATGCAAAGCCGAGGCTTCTCCGTTGGGTTCTCCTCCTTCAGGAATTTGATATCATTATCCGTGATAAAAAAGGAGCCGAGAACCTTGCTGCTGATCATCTCTCACGATTAGAGAACCCTCATCAAGATGTGTCCGAGAAAAAGGAAATAAATGAAACATTTCCTCTCGAAACACTCAATGCGGTTGCTTTTCGTGGTGACTCTACTACCCCATGGTTTACCGACTTTGCAAATTACCATGCGGGTAACTTCATAGTGAAGGGGTTGACGTCCCAACAAAAGAAAAAATTCTTCAAAAACGTTAAACGTTACTTCTGGGACGATCCCTTCCTCTTCAAAATCTGTGCCGATCAAGTCATCAGGCGATGTGTATACGGACAGGAAGCCACTGATATTCTCAAGGCTTGCCATGCTGGACCCACCGGGGGCCACCATAGTCCTAACTACACCGCCAAAAAGGTGTTTGATTCCGGTTTCTATTGGCCCACAATATACAAGGATGCCCACGAATTAGTCAAAGCCTGTGATGCTTGTCAGCGTCACGGGAATATTTCACAAAAGAACGAAATGCCACAAAATGCTATTCAAGTTTGTGAAATCTTTGACGTCTGGGGCATTGACTTTATGGGGCCATTCCCATCTTCTCATGGAAACAAATACATACTCGTGGCTGTTGACTACTTGTCAAAATGGGTTGAGGCTAAGGCCTTACCCACTAACGACGCCCGAGTTGTTGTGAAATTCTTGAAATCCCTCTTTGCTCGTTTTGGAACCCCACGTGCCATCATTAGTGATCGCGGTACTCACTTTTGCAATGATCAATTTGCAAAAGTCATGCTTAAGTACGGTGTTACTCATCGTCTTTCTACTGCGTATCACCCCCAAACAAGTGGGCAGGTGGAGGTTTCCAACCGTGGTATTAAACGGATTCTTGAGAGGACAGTAGGTGAAAACCGTGCTTCCTGGTCGGATAAACTAGATGATGCACTCTGGGCCTTCCGTACAGCTTACAAAACACCCATCGGGTGTACTCCATACAAGCTTGTATACGGGAAGGCGTGTCATTTACCGGTCGAGCTCGAGCACAAAGCCTACTGGGCCTTGAAACATGCAAACTACGACCTTCATAAAGCGGGTGATCACCGTAAGGTTCAAATCAATGAATTAAATGAACTTCGTGATCAAGCCTACGAGAACTCTTTGATCTACAAAGAAAAGACAAAGAAGATTCACGACTTTAAGATTAAGAACCGCGTTTTCAACGTCGGTGACAGAGTCCTTCTTTTCAACTCAAGATTAAAGATCTTCTCGGGGAAATTAAAAACCCGATGGACCGGACCATTCACTATTACTAAAGTTTACCCATACGGGACTGTTGAGTTATCTCAACCCGAAGGTCCCAACTTCAAAGTGAATGGTCATAGATTGAAACATTATTTTGGAGAGGACACACCACCCATGGTTGTCCCGGATCTCCAAACTTTCCCCATGGACCAATGAATTCGGGGATCGAGTCAAGCTAGTGACTCGGTGAACAAAAATTAGCAGCATATATGGGTTTTCACCCGTATTTCTGACTTCTTTCTACTTTCTACCACCCTAGTGTGGGGGAGTGGCCATCCCCCACCGTTTCAAAAGTAAATATGTTTTAAAATTCAATAATCATAATAAATAATAAATTTTGTATGTATATTATGTATACTTTATCATTCAACTCTCGGGCTGCCAGGGCAAATTTATTACAGTTAATCATTCACAAGTGATTAGCTAGCGTGGTAAACCTGACACAAGCCTGGGAGGTAGTGATTACATATATCATATTTCAAAAAAAAAAAAAAAAAAAAAAAAAAAGATTGTATGTACAGATAAAATAAAGTGAAAAATAAAAATTTCCACAGTTAGCATCGAATATTAGCTTTTCCCATTCAGAGATTCGGCATAATAGCCGGGACTTTAAATATTGAGGACAATATTCAGTTCTAGTGTGGGGGGGGGGGGGGGGGGGGGGAAATTCTTGCGAATTTTATCACAAAACTTTCTAAGTACCTCCATTTTAGGCCTAAATTTTTCAAAATTTTTTCACTTTATCTCAAAATTTTCTGGTAATCAGTCCGCCAAAGTCTAAATGACAAAGAGATTGGCTAGTCCAGGAGCAAACGGCTCTTGGTAAAGACATCTCAAACCCGTTGATGGCTGGCAGTTTGCCAAAAATTGCATGGTTCCTCAGCTCCCCCGTATCCTCATAAGCAAATGAGTTGGCTAGCCCACAAGATTATGGCCTGTGGTAAAGGCAGTGGAAAATCCATAATTGGTATTCAGCTCACCAAGATGTTGACTTAGTCCATCAAGATGCTGGCTAGTCCAGAAGCAAACGGCTTTTGGTAAAGACAAATCAAATCCGTTGACAGCTGGTGGTTTGCTCAAAATCACACGGTTATCAGGTGTGCCACAGTTCTTACACCTGGCTACTCCAGAAGTGATGGCTTTTGGTAAAGAGTTTCAAATCCATTAAGTTTTTCTCAAAAGATTGCTAGGGACTAGCAATGTTTTAGTGTGGGGGATTGATGAGTGTGTAAATACTCATCATTTTTACCATTTCTGAACTGCCAAAACATCCAAAAACACTCAATAATGAATCAAAATAGTGAAAATATCCCAGGAAAGTGTTTTACATGTCTCAAATGCAAAAATACCAAAAACAGATGAAAAACGCACAAAGTTTGCATAATTGGCAGTTTCAGTCCCCCAACTTTCAAAAGTTGTCAAATCTAGTCCCTGGTCATTCTAAAAACTTGAAAAAGTCACCAAAGGTCCTTAGAAATCAAAAAGTTACATAAATAGTCCTTTGGTAAAAAGTTTCACAAAATGTCAAGTTTAGTCCCTGAACTTTGAAAATTGTCAAAAATGACCCCTGGGATATGAAAAGCTTTGAGAAAAACAAATTTTGTCCTTGCACTAACCTTTTATGACAGGATTGGTCCTTGGTGGAAAGTTTGGTGATATTTACACAAATGGTCCCTGAAGTTTGAAAGTTTGACGGTTTCAGTCCCTGGTGAAAAATAAATTGAAAAATCACCAAAGGACCTTGTACTATTCATCATATGGCATATTATACCCTTGGAAACAAATTAAAAAGATGCCAAGTTCACACCCTCAACTTTCCCAAAATTACAAAAATGGTCCTTGTGAAAATAAGCTAAACCGGATCCAAAATAAGCTAAAACCAAATCCAATCCAAAACCTTAATCCACTTTTGGGCCCAAAAGTTACCGAATCCACCACACAGCCCAGTCCACTACCCACTTTGACCCGGGTCAACCTTTGACCTGGTCAATACCAGTCAAACAAAACCAAACCACCCTTCTTCCCCCATTTCCCTCCCACCTCAATACCACCATACCAGCCATGGTTTTGCAGCTCCACCACCCCAACTTGCAGCTTAATCATCACACCCCCACCTCCCTACACCTACCCAAGCCACCCACAATAAATGCCCCTTCCCCAATACACGTTATCAGAAGCAATTTGAAGAAACGTCTTTTGGCGCCAAATTACGTGGCAACTCATTAGTGGACCAAAATTATCAAAGAGAGGTGGGATGTGATGTGGATGCTATCAGAAACCCTAATATTCAGCTATAAAAGGAAGAAGATGCAAGAAGAAGAAGTGTGTAGTTTATTTTAGTTTTAAGTGTGTCGAATTTAAATTTTCTAGCAAATTAGTGTAAACTTTCCTAATTCAAGTGTTGTATCAGTGTTAGTATTGTAATGTGAACCTTTTAAATTTATAAAATCTTAAATTTCAAGTTTGATTTTCATCTTTGCAATTTTCTCAATTTTCAGATTATTTAGTATGCTTAAGTGTTGATTATGTGTTGAGTTATGGACTGAGTTAGGATCATATTAGCTCCAATAAGCTTGTCAAAGCTTTAGAGACATTTAAAACACAGTCACATTAGGAGAAAATCAAAAATCTCAAAGTGGTCAACCATGGTCAACTGTTATGCTTAATCTTTGATTTCAGGTGTTAAGAGCAATTGGTGATCAATCTTGGTGCTGGATACAACCTATCTGAAGATAGGCATCATTGGAAAATCCCTTGTTCATGCTAGGGATGGTTTTGTAAGCTTTTGCTAATTTCAAATTTCCATTTAAAATCTAGTTTCTAATTAGCTCTGATTTGTTGCTTAGATTTGTTAATATGTGCTTGTTTGTGTTAGTTGAACATTGTTTGAGTAGTTTTAAAGTTTGATAATCATCTTTAGTTATCAGAATCATTAATTACTCATAATCTTATATTTAACTGTCATCATTAGAATAAGTAGTTTAACTGAGTTGTGGTTGTGTAAACTTGTTTTCCAGTGCTTAAGTAGGTCTATATAATCATAATTTGTTGTTTTAAATCAATCTCATATACACTAGTGATCATTAGCTTAGAAAATCTCAAAACAGTCAAGGTTAAGTAGTGTTTGGATCTGATAAGTTGAATAAGTTGGTGTTGATCTCAGAAGGTACCATCAGCTCAACTAGTTTGCATTAGGTGTCATTTGGAGTTTTGAACCATTAAATTCAGTTTCATAACAGCCACAAGTCAAAATCTCATTTAAATCCCCCTCACAGTTAACTGTGAGGGAATTGAGTCATCAAAAGCTTTCAAATTAGCTTATAAGTGGTAGTCATAGCTTAAGATTGTTACAACATTGCTTAATACAAGTTTTTCAATCAGTAATCACCACCCAAAGCTCACAAAAGTCAAAGTATCAAGTTCATACAAAAAGTCAAAAGTCCCATTCTCAGATTTTTGCTTAATTTCCAAGATTAATTTTGAGTTGTGTAATGGGAGTTAAGGTTTGAAATTTGTTGTGGTAAGAGTCTACCAGCTGATCTTTGACCCCTAATTTTTGCTTAATTTTTGTGGAAGCCTAAGTGGGTCCCACAGACCATCAAAGTGACTTGCAGGGCAAGGGTGTGCCCTGCTCACATCAGACCTCCACCACACCACCACCTTAAGTGGTGGCTGCAGCCCACCACAGTGGTCCCTACACCTAGGACTTGGGTTCTCCCAACCCCCCTCCTACCAGTGAACAACCATTGACCTTTTGTTTGACCCTCAGCTCAGTGGACCCCACCTGGAAATAGCCACAAAATCTGTCCCAGGTCTGAGTCAATTGTGAAAAGTGCAAAGTGCTTATTTCTCTTTAAACAGCTTAATTGTGCTCATTGCTTATTGTTTCTGGCTTATTTAAGTTTGTCAAGCTTATTTGTAATCACTTTTACCATTGTGGACCCCACCTTAAGCCAATTGACCACACAGTCAACATAAGTCAACTTTGTAAGCCAAGGGGGTGCTTATAGCTTATTTATAAGCTATCTTGAAAAGTGTTTTCATAAAAGTTTGTTATTTTAGGGTATAAAATAGTTCTGTAAAAGAAAAATCCAAAAAATCCAAAGTTAAAATAAGTGATAGTTTCTATTTAATTTAATTTAATTTTAATTTTCATTTTTAGATTTTAATTAAGTCACTAGTGTTTTTATATTTTTATTAAATACCTTATATAGTAAAGTAATTTTGATAATTTTTTCAGATTTTTATTTTGTCATCTAGTGTTAATTAGATTTAATTTTAATTTTCTTTATTATTAATTAATATTAAGTAATAAATAGTTTATTTAGTTTTTATAAAGTTAAATCTAGTTTTTATAATTTTCCTAGTTCTAATATAGTCTAATAAGTTTTTAGAAAATATATTTTGAGATTCTACTGTTCATTTTCTATTTTTCTTATTTTATTTGTTTAAAATAGACTTAAGTTAACTAAAAGGTAAATAATTAGTTGTTTAATCTTAAAACATAATTTTTAGAGTTTTTATAATTTTTTAGGATTCCAGTGATGGTTAAGTAATTTTATAAATTTTCTTGTAATTTTCTAAGTTAATTTAGTATTAATATTAATTAAAAGTAGTTTAATTAGTTTAATTAAGTTAAATAGTTTTTAATTAATAACAAAACCACAAAAAGACAAAAATATTTATTTTTATTTTTTATACTTTCTTCAAGTTCTAATTTAGGTTTAGAAAATATTTTGTTAATTTTTAGTTTAATTTAAATCATTTGTCATTTTTAGTTAATTTAAATTAGATTTTAATTTAGATTTTAAATAGTTTAATTAATTAAATAATATTTTAATAGTATTTTAATCACTTTTATAATTTCATTTTCATTTTTAATTTTAAGTTTTGAAAAGTGTCAAAAGCACCCCCTGTAGTTTGATAAATACCAAAAACCCACTTTTCCAGTCCGATACGTGATCTTAATTGTGAATTTGTGCATATATCTGGTATCTGATTTTTGTGAATATTATATCTGTGTACCAATACCAAAATAACAGTAGCAAAATCAATTCCATATCATCTGGGCTACTGTCCTCAGTCCCACTCACTCATAAACGATTTCAAAAGCACCATTTCAATCTCGCTGGGACTTTAACGACCCGGGGAAACACTACACTATCCACGGAGTATTGATTCTAGGCTGTCTTTGACTTGTTGACCTTGGTCAATAATAATCTGACGGTTCGGGCTCAATCACTTATTGAAGCTTATTAAAACTTATTTCAACTGCTTATTTACAAAAATAGCTTATTTTTCAATAAATGGGCTTTAACGAGCTAAATTAAAGGCCCGTTAGCGTTTAACGATCCGTGAGCGTTGAGACAAGTTGGGCTTATCCCTAGACTCATTTTTAATGTTATAAAATCATATCAAAATAGCTTTTTGGTCCAGCTTATATGGAGAGCTTATTTTCAGCTTATTGGTCTTTTCAGTCCATTAAGCTTTATAAATAGTTTTTGAAAAATGAGTTTTTGTGGTTTACTTTAGCCAATTTAAAGGGTCTAAACGAGCTTATTATTACAAAGTATAAACACGAAACTTGTAGCTTGTAGCAAGGAGAAATAGGTTGTGTAAAAATATTGGGTGGTTATTAAGTCGGATTGAGTTTTAAAGGGTCAGTTTGGTCGCGATCTGAAACTATTTTCTGGGTAAAAAGACTTAGAAAATTTCTAAGTGTTTTTGGTATATACGAGTTTTGCAATTTACTTTGGTCGATTTAGAGTGTCAAGACGTGGTTATTTTTACATATTATTTATACGAAAGTTGTAGCTAGCCATGGTGTCTATTAGATGGTGTAAAAATATGACATGCTTGTTACGCTAAATTGTGAGATAAAAGGCGGTTTTATAAGTGACTTGGGACGTATTTTTATTATTAAAAAACTTAGAATTATTTCTATGTTTTGTAACATTTTTATACATTTGATATATGTTTCAAAATGAGTTCGTGTGATGCATGTAACGTAAAAATAAACGTGAAACAAGTGTGCTACGTGACTCCTAGGCCTTCCAAGATAGAGGCTAGTCACGTTTGTGGTGCTATATGTTTGTACGTACGTATGTATATATATATATATATATATATATATATATATATATATATATATATATATATATATATATATATATATATATATCTTTATATTATATATAACAGGAGGCGTTACACGTAGATAATGCCACGTAAACGCCACCTCATTGCCCAGTAATTCATTATCAGCCATGTCAGCAGCCATGTCATCACATTGTCGCCATGTAAGCAACTTTTATAATTAAATTCATTATTTATTTCGGATGTTTGCCATGTCAGCATTTTTTTTTTTTTTTTTTTTTTGTAAAATTCGTTTTTCTAAAAAATATGGCAGCAACAAGAATCGAACCTAATATCCTTCTGATATTAAGCAACCACATAACCACTAGACTAGATGATTTTTTTTATTTATGTCTTGCAAGTTAAAATATATAATGTAATGCAAACTAGAATTAAATCTGATTTGCTGTATTTATAGAATACCATATATTAATATTGTTTTGAGTTAAATTAGGAATCGATTTGAGAAGATAATTAATTACGACTTAATATTTGTGTTTCTAAAACCAAAATTCCTGCAACCCTAAAACACCAAACACAAACAATACAGAGTTTGCTGCTGTTGAAGGTTTTAATTTTTTTGTAGGCTATTATCATCATCAGATAATCGAATGATTTTGATCAAACACAATCAAAGCCACGTACTATCAATGATTTGGATCAAGCAGGTATGTTTATTGCGATATATTATAAAATTTTTTGTACCATTTAATTTATGAATTAGGGTTTTGCATGCTGAATCAGTATGCAGTTTCTAACCTCAATCATAGGTCATTGAGGTTCGTCAAGGTATGCAAATTAATTGTTTCGAGTTATTATTTGTTTCCAATAGAATTTTATTGATGTCTAGCGAGCCTATATGTTATTTTAATTGTTTTTTGGTTTCTCCGTTTCCGTAAGTCATGTTTGAATTTATTTATACTCTTCATCTCAAATGAATTTTCAATTGGGGTTTTGTGTGTAGGATATGGGAATGCTAATGGCTCTGTAGACATATCCGGCTGTGGAGGAAATGATACAAAAACTAATGGGCAAGTGGTCGATGCGGGGTTTGTGGAACAAGCACTGTTAGCCAAAAGTCGGTCTCATTATATGTTTATAGGTCCGTCTACTTAATAATGGGTCAAATCAGGTTATGTTTTATCTTTAAATGCATAAATCATTCTTAAACATGTATAAAAGCGAAGCAATACAAATGCAAATTGAAGTTCAAAGAAGGCTACATCAGCACCTTGAGAAGCTCTCAGAAAATTTGAAGGTTAACTGATGGAATTCAAATATTATACCAGGTAAGTGTTCAGTTACTAATCTTACAACCAAGGCAACTCTTTTACCATTTCGGATTGTATTCCTGTTTGCAACATGGTACTTTGCACTTTGTAATAGTATTGGTTTTGTTGCAGCGGCTTATTGTATGTGTGTAAGAGAATGAAACTATGTTGAACAAAACTCCTAAAAAACTCGGGATTGTTGGCTACAACACATTTGTTTCAACTACATTTTGGTCCAGAAAGCACAAAAGAACGGCGCGACTTCATTTTTGACACAGTTATGGATAGTGAACCACTTTCAATAATAGATGGTGAGACAGATACATGAAATACGGAAACAAATACAATAGTTAAAAACAACTTTCCAGCAACACTTGCGCTTCTGGGAGTGCCCAAGGCAACAACACCAGTGCCTGAATAATTTGTGAGGAGGTGCAAATTCCTGCAACAAAAGACGAGCTATCGAGACCTTCAATACGCAATGAAAATTAGGCGCATAGATTTATTGATCTTATAATTTGAAGGTCGTTTTCCTGCTCCAAATACACTTTTTACTCTCTACTTTTAATACGTGCCTCTATACAATGAGTAATACCACAAACTCCTGGGTGGTATAATCTAAGACGACACAAGACGTAAGTTTTAAGCTTTTCTTTTGAGTAATGACTAATCAACGTGACAAGTGCTAAAATAATTTAATGCAATTTGTAGTTAAGAGTGACTTAGTTGATGAGGGCCAAGGCTAATTAGATGTGTTCGTCGTTTTATATTTTAATTTTGTGCAGGGGTGTGACGGGTCAGTTCTACTAGACGACACACCTTCGTTTACTGGGGAGAAAACAACAGAGCCTAATGCTAATTCAGTTAGGGGCTTTAACGTGATCGATGATGTGAAGTCGAAAGTTGAAGAAGTTTGTCCTGATGTTGTTTCATGTGCTGATGTATTAACAATTATTGCTCTTGAATCTGTTGTGGCTGTAAGTGAAAATACATTAATAAGGTTTTTTTTTTCTTTTTGTTTTTTCTTTTTGTTTTTGTTTTTTGTTTTTGTTTTTTTTTTGTTTTTTATTTTTTGTTTTTTGTTTTTTTTTGGACTGGGAAAATGAAAAATCATGTGATCACCCCTTTTGTGACTTATTTAGCATCGCAAAGTTGGCTTGGCCAAAAGATATGTTGGCATGCCGTTATGGAATATTCTTAACAAATTAAGCTAGGTGGTCAATTTTAACTTGCTGTTCAAGTAACATGTACCAGTCATGTGTTCCGTTTGGTTTTGCTTCTTTAGATGATGGCATAATCTTAACTATTTACACCAAAAAAAAACACATTTTTAAACCTGTTTGATGCTACACTTCTGTCCACTGTCAAATCTGGTGTATTTGTTGCACAAGCAGCTGGAAATGAAGGCCCGATGTGACTTCACAGTTCACACAAACTTACCAATTTTTTATTTATCTTTTTGGGGTGTTTGGATATAGTTTTTATAACTGATAATCCTATTTTAAGTTGCGATACTCAGTTTTTGGGGTTAGATTCTGCTGATCTGTGGGGCAAATATTGAACCGTGACTAATTAGTTTCGTACCAACAGCAATAAAGGGCTATAAAAAGGGGAATATGAGATTTCTTACCACTATTTTAACTCATTTGACAGGCTATTACTTATATTAATATGACAAGAAACTTATCTTTTTTTGTCAATCATTACGTGAGTTTCTTAAATGATCAGAATATGTTACTACTGATTATTTGATTAACATGTATACTAAATCATTACTTAAAACATACACAATATACATACTAAAATAGATTTCACTGCAACTAGGACTGCCATAGAAGGATAATTAATCTTGCTAACTTTCAACTTCTCTGGACAGATAGTATTTACGAATGTTGCTTCCAGCAGCTTTTAAAGCGTGATACAATGTATTGTGGTAGTCGTCTATAGCTGTCTTATAGACAAGACCTGGAACCACAACCTTTGTAAGTTATGATTTCAGCCTAAAGAGGAAGCAAGATGATGCAAGTTCCTTAAGAAGAGATTGAAACCGAATAAATCAGGTATGTGACTCAGTACTGAGACAACTAACGTTTACTCATAAATGTGTGTCATATCTGCACTATTCAATCCCAAACACCCCATAATCTGCACTATGCACCATTTCGAGCATTGGATCTGCAGAAAGCAAGACCTTGCCAACAGAGGCCAATACAGAATGCATTGCGGTAAACCTATTACCTTGTGGCTACTGTATTCTTATTTGCTTATATAAAAAGTTGGTTTTAAATGTATTACAGTAACAATAGATTCTCTTAGATTCACCTTCAATAAGACTCCTTACATTTCTGTGTTTGTTTTGACTATGCTACTCTGTATATTAGTTATTTTGTTTTGTATTCTTGGGTTTTGCTTACTCTGACATTTTCTTTTGAAATTTTCTTATCAAATTTTAAGTTGAAAATCAGTGTGTTTGACGTTGACTTTGCATTGTAGATTCTTTTGCTGTCAAATGTGGTGTTTCACAACAAGTATCTACATATGGTGTTAGATGTGATGATGATTCTGAAATCCTCAGGGATTCGTCAGTCTACACAAGTTCAAACAACAAATGGGCAGTAAGCAACATACCAAATGGACTTCAATATACTACACAAACCGCTTTGCAGATCACAAGTACTTTAGACTCTGAGTTGTGTAAACCGCAATAATATCACCAAACTCTTTAAGGTATTATGGCCTCGGGTTAAGAAATGGAAGATACAATGTTGAACTTCATTTTTCTAAGGTATTAAGGATTCTAATTATACTCAGAATTTGTTCAATGTAGTCTTATTTTGTGTGCAATTTGTGGGATTGTGTAGCAATAATATGTGTGTGACGATCTTTGAATGCTGATAAAAATAGAACCATGTATTTTTTATTTTTTTTTTAATTTCTCATATGCTTCAAAGATTATGCATGTTTGTCGTTCTGAGCTTCTTGCCAATGTACATGTCAAGCAGCTAATAAGTTTTTTTTGTTTTTAATCTTTTCAAGTAAATATTAACTTCCGTCTTCATGATTTCAGCCCAATAACTGGTCTGGTGAACCTTCCAATCTAAGGGAATTGTGCATGGGGGGTAACAAATGATATCGGTTGTGTCAAGGAAATTCATTCAAAGAACCTGAATCAACATGTATCAGAGTCACCTCTAGATAGTGATGTGTTTTTTCATTTGCTACTGCACGTTTTTTCTATTCTAGCTGCAATATTAAGATCATAGTATTTGTCTTAGGCTAGAAGGCATCTATGAACTGAATTTGTAGGATCAAGCAGCAGTGGACTACAAGGTGGAGATCCTATATTTGCTACACGAACAATTGGCATAGTTAGTATATAGGTGCACGCAACAATCAAGAAGTATGGAGCCAAAACTGAAATCGAATAAGCGTGTCTGTCAAGGATTACTTGGTAGAGACCTTGACGCCTGGGGATGAAGATATAGCAGGTACTGAGATATATATTAGCGAAGGTAAAACTGTGTAAATCGGATCTCTATAGTTCATTTTGGGAACATGAAAGTACCCCACACCTCAAGTAAATATTGGTGAAAAGGTGAAAGGGTCTGGTGGATTGGGTAACACTTCAAAACATCTATTGACGGGTATTTTGTTCATTTTATTTCGTTTACCGCCTTTTTACTGTCATCAAAATTCGGTATCGTAATATGAAAAGTAGAAGCTACATGATGGGAATGAGATTATCTAATAAAAGTTCAAAGTGATTAATATGATTAGACGAATTTACATGTATGTGAATGGTTTAGTTAGATATATGTCGGAAGAGAATTGTGCCTATTAGTTATCATAGGAGTAGAATAAAGTATCCATCTACCATGATTAAGGGACTTTATTATTAATTTCTGATATAGGATTTGTAATCTTGAACTAAATTCTTTCAAAGTCAACATAGCGTACTGCTATGGTTGTTTTTTTTTATGCCAAGACGAGGCTCTAAAATATTTTAACTATTAAAATATGTATAACGAAGGAACAAGATATACTTTTGGCTCTTCATGAAACTGAACATATTTTTGGAATTTATTATACAATTTATCGAAAGGATGAACTGGGTATGAAACTAATGGCTTTCGGTCAAATTAGATTGATCAGTCAACAACTAATGAGCTTAGTAAACATATGTTCGTGATTGTCACCCCTATGAGCATGAATTGGTGTGGATTCTGACATGCTGGTGTGTTGGTGTGTTGTCTATCAGTTCAGGTTAAGCAGCTGCAACCCGAAAATTCTGAACAAATGGACAGGCTCCAGTGGCATTCACACGTGGAACAATAGACCAAGCTCTGAACAGCAGATCAAAGCTGCAACTCGAACATGTACTTATTATTAAAGCTACAAATTCATCACCCACAACATTGATTTACATGTTTCCATACAACCCTTTAAACCGAATCTGTCCAAACAGCCCCTTAGACCAAATCTGTCCAAACAACCCGGACCCTCTACATTGTTTGCTTAAAATTCTAAGGCTAATTAGTAGTAACTACCAATTAACTGTGTTTACTCCACAAGAAGCTACTGACTGTGGTTTCCATATGCAACCAAGATTTGTAATTTGATATAGTTGATAATCGTTAATGCGATGATTATAATTGTGAATTACTATATACCATTATGCTTCCTGTTGTGAATAAGAGTTATCTCTACCGTTAACTTATAAATTCTTATCAGATTGCTAATAAAATGCTTTAATTTAAAAGTTTTGTGCTCATGCCCATTATTTCCCTATTGTCTTGGCATGTTTGGTTTCTTTGGCCAAACCAGCCCCCATGAGCTTGAATCCAAAACATTTAGTTTTTGTGACCCGGCAGAAATGATCCAGTCCGATACACTTTATGTCCAAAAGCATTTTTTTTATAACTAATACTTAGTATGACAGATACGATTAAATTAAGAACGGTTAACGTTGTTAACTTGTGAAACTTAAAAGGATCTTTACTATACTGTTTCAGAATATTTTTTTCACTGCAACATTTAGCTTAAGTGCAGTTTGCTGCTCATATTATCTATTTCTATGAAAGAACTTTATTTAATTACATTGTTGAAGACTTTTAACCATACATTTTTTAGAAGTAACAATTATGATTAATCACACAACATTGAGATTATTTGAATTATTGTGCCCAATTTACCTATAATTGACTATATAATTTTGTATTTGACTATGCAACATGTTTTTGAATCTATGTTCAATCTCAAAGGCTGGAAACCCGTTACCAACAATCGACAAGTATATGATGAAGTTGTAAAAACAACTACAACAGCTCAATCAGTTGCTAGCAACAACATTCGCACCATGGATCATGATAATGCAACTCCAACGTACCATTAAAAATCCCTTGCTCTTTGGGTAGAAGGAGCATTAGCTACTGACCTTGAGGTTGTTTTCCTTCTAGCATCACACGGAATCGAGTCTCCATCTCAGCTCCAAAAAAAGAGTCATTCACAAAAACAATCTCTACCCGAGACCGTCAAAAGCCATTTGATGATTCCTTCTTCTAATGCATCCTTTAATAGGCCATGGATGAAAGGCAACGGATGAACGAGACTATACAATTGGGAAATAACTAACTATATTTTAATTGTTCTATAAATATTAACGCTCATTTATTTTCATTGTTAATTCTTTCAATAAAAAATTGGTATGTTTATATCTTATTTTTCGTTAACTTATTTTTTTCAACGATATTTATAAGTCTTGCCCGCCCATCATTTGTTGTCGTGTATTTCTATTACGAACCACCAATGTTTCTCCTTATAAAATCTTTATAAAAGCAGAAAATGCTAAAAGATTAAAAGCATGTTGTCTTTTAAAGAGAACATAAATCATGGAAATCTTAGGAATATGATCTCTTTCCTTTTACTATCTTTAGGATGATCACTGGTTTGATCGCCCATTGTGTTGGCTCTTCAAAATACTTGCATACGTTATGGCATGTTTGACAATGTAAATGTATGATAAGTTGGTCTTTGCAAGAAGTGATGGCTTCGCTAAGTAGTCTGGACTTATTTTGAGGGCTCGACTACGGTTCATCATAAATGCAATGAATCCATATGTTGGTCTTTGCAAGAAGTGAATACTATTGTGGACGTAATCATTATTTGAACATGTTTGACCTGAGCCATAGAGATATCTGAATGGAGTTACTCGAGTTTTAGCCTTTATAGTTTATTTTTTGTTAACTTATTTCTTCAACGATATCGGGTGGACTATGCTACTATGCTACTCTTAGTTCCTCGACGTGTTTATGTTTTGATGTTATCTAAAAATATTATTTATCTTCCTATTATTATTCACTATTATCGAATTGACTATCAGATTAAAAGTGCCAGCATTAAAATCAGAGACAACAACACCAGTTGCTAAAGAAAAAGATAATAGATGGAGCCTTAAAGAAGAATTTGCAAAGGCATAACCTACGCACCTGAGGGTATTATCCCTCCATGTGAAGGAGTAGTGTCTATGGTATATATATTAATATGTTCTATCTCATGCATAAAAAATTGTACTACTTTCTTTTGATTTATATTATGAGTACTAATTCAGAATTTTACATTTGGTAATAGCACCAGTGTCTTGCACATGTGGCCTCAACTAAGAGACGTGATGAGGTATAACAGACCAAAATATGCTGGACTGGTAATATTTATATTAATTTTGTGACTGAAATGTCATGGATTTTGTATATACTGCCTTGGTTTTTTACTCCTTTTTCTATAGACCCTCATAGACAACCTCTAGCTATTGGGATATGATGAGATGATGGACAGACGAATTGTATGTGGTCCTGGGTTTTTACATAATCTAGGGAATGGATATTGAAGGTATTTTTTTTCTTTTCCCAATATGCTTTTTCATCAATAATTGGTGTGAATAACGGTTGAGATGGATTGGGGGAGCAGGACACATGCATTTAAATGGAACTGGGTATGAAGAGCCCGTATAGCAGTTACTTAGAAAAGGTCATCATTATATAATTACTCTTTTTTTTTTACCAAAAGAAATACTTATATATTATTTTATTTTTTTAATTTATTACTCCGTAATAACAAATGTGTCGGAATGCACAAAGTAGAAACATCACAGTAAAGCTTGAACAAGAATAACAAAAGGATGCAGACGCAATAAGTACCAGAAGGAATGGTTCCAGTTCAGATAGATAGATATGCACATCCTCGAAAGTCGTTCAATCCCTACTACACCAGCGTGGGCCCGGTTAAGACAACATAGTCTGGGTATGTGGTGGATGAGGGCCTGCCTATGGCAGGTGTGACTCTCGAAACCAAATAAATTGAAAGTCACCTTCCAAAAAAAAGTATATGCACATCCTCGAAAGACTCATTAAAGTGTTGGTTATACGGTTATACCTATAGTGTATTTTTCTTTAACTTAAGTTTTTTAACGATATTTATAAGGCTTGCTCATCCATCGAACAAGCTACGCTTTAATACTTTTTTCTTCCATACCATTTTTAAACTTTTTTTTCTCACATAATTGATAACCGTTTGTTTCTTTATGTTCTTAATGGATTCAATAAAAAATTTGGTACGTTTGTATCTTATTTTTCCAACAATATTCATAAGTCATGCCTGCCCATCGAGCGGGCTTAGAAAGCTAGTATATATATATATATATATATATATATATATATATATATATATATATATATATATATATATATATATATATATATATATATATATATATATATATATATATATATATATATATATATGAAACTAAATACTTTCGATAAAAATAATATATGATGCATGGACATATAATAACGTATGGAATGAATTCAAGAGAGGTTGATGACGACTTACTACACCTCTAAGGTGGGTAGAGAGTCGAGGAGATGAATGAAAACACACGGGGAAAACACAACTCGCCATAATCATTTATACGATATATATATATATATATATATATATATATATATATACACACACACACACACTATATTGCGAATAAGCTTCCACCAGAAAGGATGATAACTTCTAGTCATCTTGGGGCTTCTAAATGATGAAGAGAGACTAAGAAAATACGGAAAGGAGTTGTGTGGGAGAGGTGGTGATGAAGAAAGGAGTTATACGTTATATATATATATATATATATATATATATATATATATATATATATATATATATATATATATATATATATATATATATATATATATATATATATATATTGTACGATTACATATTGAGTTCCAAACATTAACACATGTTCTAACTATTGAGAGTCAGAGATGTGGGATATTATATTGAGATTTCTACTGCATATCATGACTTTAAGAGTTGTGAGAGTGAAGAAGATAAATGAGAATTGAGTTTGTAATATATATATGTCGACTAATATTATTTTTGGTACACGATTTGGTTTTTGGCATAGAACTTGGTTACAAGCTGATGAAACATGTTTACTAATATGAAAACATGATGGAATAATTATTAGGATCGAATATAAACAATCCGGGTTAAAAACGGTTGAGTTTTGAATTTATTATATATCGATTGGGTTGGATTTTGGCCAAACACTTTGCCTCTATTAAACGTATCAAACGTTCGTCTTAGAAGCTAAAATTTGGCATCCTATTTCTTTGGCGGGTAGACAATTAGGAAGTACAAAAATATGGATACGTTGTGTTTAGAAATCGAAAAATACAAAGGCATTTTGGAGAGGACCTGCTCGAATGAAAACTGAAATTAATAAAGAAAATTGGGCCCCTGGTGGGCTGATGAATAGTACGCAGAAAAGAAAAAAGGGTAGTTGGGCTGAATTTCTATTAAGGGCCCATTTGGTGTTAATGTGTTATTAGTGAATAATTAAGTTTAGTGTAATTAAATTAGGATTAGTAACTTTGTTTTAAATATTTTGTTAATTATGTCGAGAACTTGTTTTGTCGTTTGGTGAATTATGGGATGACGTGATTTCGTAAATATAGTATAATAAGAAAAAAATTAAATTTCCCCGTAAAAATGGTGATTAAAAATAATGACAAAGATTAATATATAATTAAACGTTTCTAATTATATGGATTTTTGCGAGGTTTTACAGTACCCACATGTCATTCTGAATTTCGTCCCGAAATTCAAATTTAATGTGATTACTTGAGTAAAGAATTTTTGAACAGAGGGTTGTCGAGAGATTTTTTTTTTATCCGAAATTCAAGGAAACGTGATTCAGTTAAATTTACTTGTACCAAACAAGACAAGGTAACTGACGTATTTAAGGGTTGTGAATATTGAATACTAACGGTCGTGAATAGTAACATAACGGCTATATTTGGTCCCAACGGCTAGATTTTTAGTCTATAAATACTCCATTTAATTTCCTATTCTTTCATCATCCATTTTCCTATCATTTCACATTTCCTATTCTTAATCATTTTCTCTCATTAAATACTTCCGAAAATGCCGAGCCTAATTACTATTATCGCAATGGTATATATCGTTTTGGCCATCACCTATTTGACTTTTGTTCCGGATGAAGATTATGTAATTTTGGTCGGGATTGTGGGGTTCATAATACCACTCACGGTTCTATCATATGGTGTTGATAAGATATGGAGGCACTAGTCTCAAGCTAGGTTTATTTAAAATGTATCCTTGTTATGTTTCTATGTAATCCTCAATAAATATGAAATAAAACTTATTTGTCTTTATCTTTAAGAACTAGGCTTGCTATTGTTTCTAATGGTGTACTTATACTTATCTTTTAGGATAATCAGAGTAATTCATCCTATGGTGGTTCTTGCTATGGTACTGTTGATGGGAATCCTTATTGTTATGCCGGGTCAGCCTATTGAAGATTCTAAGTTTTTTATTGTAATCCTTGAAATAATAACGCTTCCTATGCTAATTATATACCTATATATTAATTTCCATGGTTTCTAATAAAATTTTCGCTATTGATGTTTTCCATAAGCCTTTGTGAACTCTTAGGTTTCTAATGTTTTTACTTTTCTCGACTTACTATAATAAAAGTGATGGGTATTAAGTGTAAATATCTATTGGAGTTTGTCAAAAATGAGGTTTATAAATAGTTCATTAAATCTCAAGATTTTACTTTTACATGAAAATTGTTATTTAGAAAATCTGAAAAGATAACTGTTCCATTTATGACATAATTCTTCCTAAATTATACATAGGTAGCTAGGCTATGTATAATTGAGGACCAAATGATGTAATGCTTGGCTCAGTAACAATGGTATTTATTTTTCTTTAAATTGTTTTAGATGATTCAGTCTCAATGATTGAATGACATCTAATCATTTTCAAAAGAATTTAGTAAATTTTTGTTCATAATATGGTAATGAGTCAGGAATTTCTAAGGTGATACTAGGATATCCTTGGTATAAACTTAAAGTTCATGAGATAATTCTTACAGGGTGGTAATAATCTATCGTTCAGTCACTCTTATTGTTCTCTTAAGGTGAGTTGGTTTAAAATCCGTAAAACTTTCATGGTTATACTTACAAGATATGGCCATCTTATTTTCTTTTCTTACTATATCGTTGCTAATTGGAGGAACTATGGTTACTTCAAGTATTACTGCAATGATACTGATTACTAACCTCTGGATATTCTTAGTACTTGGTTAGGTCCTTTAAAATATGGAGCTAATTATTTCATTGATGATAGACTGAATTGAATCCCTACTGTAATCTAATTTCAAGATATGTCTGGGTAGTATCTTATATAATTTATCAACTCTTGGTATAGGATTGCTAAAGAACAAACGGACTTATCTACTAAAGCTAAAGTTCAATAACCTTCTCTCTATTCTTCAAGTTATCTTTCAAAAATTTATCTTATAAAATTCTATGGTTATAGCCTAATCATGGTAGGTATAAGAAATCATGATAATCCTAGGTATTCTTAAGGTAAATTTGAATATATTCACTATAATCAACATTATATTAATAACTTGATTGATTGTTTTTGCAAAACAAACGATACAAGATCTTTTATTAATACTCCATTGATATGAGGGGAGTCATTTGTCTACCAAAGAGAGTAACAAATGGTGAGATTTTTCATGAAGGTATGAGGAATCATTAGATGCAGGTATATCATCATGATGGAAAGAATTTATTAACAAAAGAGGGCTAAAACGAAAGGAGATTTTTATTAGAGGTTGGTTACAAGTTTTGAGAATTTCGGAATATTAGGAAATCTGTCATCACTAACCAAAAACTTTTTGGTTTAGTGGTTACAACTTTCTGTTCAGGGGAATTGAGTGAAAATACATCGTTTGAGATGTATTGTATCGAGAAATTTGGAGCGTCAGGAAGTAGAGAATTTGGAAATATATGGTATTGAGGAATATGAATTATAAGGTGACGGAGAATTTGGCTCAACGTTCTTCTACGGCATCTCTTGGCTTGAACTTCGTCCAACTTCGAGTGCTGCTTGACCACCAATCAAATCTTCATATGACTCGGTAGCTCTTCTGAGTTTTTGACGTAAAGGTAAAAAAATAGGTGACGATGGAAGTGATCTTCTGAGTGAGTTCTATATTAGACTGGGGTCGTGATATTTGTACGTAAGGATCTTCAGTATTCGGAGAATTTTTATTGATAGATGAGGTATTATTATTATGGATATTTGTTTTGACATTCACAGGCGTTCCTGAAGACATGCTACAGTAGTAACCGAGAATAATATTTTATGAGTATTTTGTATTGTTAAAGATATAACAGTACAGAGGAAATAACAATTGTATATGAGTAACTATTAAGCATGTAAAATAAGCTCAACAAATAAAGTATGGAGCACGGCAGTCTGCAGACACGGAGGGCATAAAATGTTACGGTGTAAAATCATTATTTTGAAAATGTAGTTATAGTTTTAATGTTTGAAAAAATTTAATTCTCTATAACTGTAGCTCTGATACCAATCTGTAACACCCCCATTTTTAAAGTTTGTCGCAGCGGAAAAGTAATTTGGGTGTTACGGTGAGGATCGAAGTTTTAACCACATAAAACGGTTTAAAAGAAACGTTTTGAAAGTTATTTGTCATTTAAATAATAATTTTGATAAAAGATGAACCATTTGATTTAAAATCTCATGAAAAGATATAAAGGCTTGTAAAAATGACAAATTTGATTTTTACACCATTTTAATTTATCAGAGTAATAAATGCCCACTCCGTGTCTTGTCCTGCTCCGTTAAATTACCTGAGATACACATGCTTAAAAGTGTCAACACAAAGGTTGGTGAGTTCATAGAGTTTTAGAAAAACCCTTTATTTTGTTAGATTTCAGGAATATTTGGTATTAATAAAATACAAACAGTAATGAAACAAGTATCAAATATATTCACAAATAAATCATATAAATATTCAATCACATTCAATAAGGAATCAATAATCTTAACATGAGCTGGAAACTCATGATACTAAATCAATCAGATATACAATTCACGTATGGTCAAACCTATACAGCTGTATCTAAATATATGTTGAATACATATATCTTTCCTTTATAGATATTGCACCAAGCCTCATGACACGCAAGACGTTAACAGAATGGGTGTTCTATCAAATCAATGACAGATTTTGCCCTCGTGTAATAGGTGATTTGCCAATTCCTATTTTTACTCAAATATAGTGTATCACGACTAATGCGGCTAACCAATTGCAATTGGCATTCCGTCAAGCATTAGTGGGATCGGAGGTCAATCCAAAACAGGTTTCGAATCTGTTCACTATATTCGCGCTCACTTTACAGTGATTAATGGCTCATGATAGAGGGACTATATGGCGATAAGCTAACTTAGGCAATATCAAGGACTAATGGGCTCATTTAGCATAACATCATGAAATCAAGTATCGTATCACAGAGATCAAATTGGAAAAACGGTATCGTTTGAGTATCAGAAATTCAGTTTGAAAATATATCGTTTGAGTATCAGAAATTAGGGCTGAGCAAACGGACCGGCCGGACCGGACCGACCGACAAAACCGACCGGACCGAGACCGACCGGACCGGACCGACCACATTCGGTCCGGTCCTCGGTCTAAGCTTTTTGCCAAATTCGGTCTCGGTCCGGTCGGTCCGGTCCGGTCCGGTCCGGACCGACCAAAAACCCGAAAAAACTTGCCTAATTGGACCGGACCGACCGAAGACCGACCGGACCGAGACCGGACCGAGACCGGACCGACCATATTCGGTCCGGTCTCGGTCTATGGTTTTCCGGTTCTCGGTCTTCGGTCCGGTCCGGTCTTGGCCGGTCCGGTCCGGTTTCCGACCGATGATCACCCCTATCAGAAATTCAGTTTGAAAATATATCGTTTGAGTATCAGAAATTCAGTTTGAAAATATATCATTTGAGTATCAGAAATTCAGTTTGAAAATATATCGTTTGAGTATCAGAAATTCAGTTTGAAAATATATCATTTGAGTATCAGAAATTCAGTTTGAAAATATCATCATTTGAGTATCAGAAATTCAGTTTGAATATTTCGCCAGTAACACATTTATATCACATACCACAATAATCGGATTGAGAACATTTTCATATGAGTATCAATATTTCAGTCAAGAAATTCTTCAATAACTATATATTTCACATACCACAATAGTCACATTGGAAACATTAACATATTTTAAATCACAATTTATATTATTTTAATATCAATTAGGAAATTGATTTGAATCATGTATTTTATTTTATTTCATATACTTATCAAGTTATCAAAGTATATGTAAGCATGTATCTCCCCCAATGAGTTGAAAACAATTATTGAAAATGGGGTTATGACTCACCTGGATTGATTTGGAAATGATGAAAAGTAAAGTAGGATAAGATTTATGGGAACGATTATGAAAACGTCTTTGACACGGAACCTGATAAATAAATTTATCAGAGAATATAACCAAATACTATTTGGTAAATACGAACGAATAACGAATAATTATTTATTCGTTATGACGAATAGATGATGTGCAGTGTAATTATTGTGCCATGCATGATATGATAAAATACTTTATTTAAAATATCCATCGTAGTTTTACCTTTTTAATCGTAAGTAAAAATATTAACTTTTGAAATATCGTTATATATATTATTAACGTAAAAATAAACAATATATAAATATACAATGTAATAAAATGCATATGACGTGATGGTTGCCGTAAAATATAAAATAAAATAAGAATGTCAAATATAATATGTTGGTCCTTGTCCTTTTACCAGTTTTTACACTTTTATACTAACGGCGTTAGCGTTACAACCGTTAGTCCTTTTCGTATCTAATTTATATTTATAGTCCACTACTTGTTCAAAATTACAATCTAAGCTTGGAGATTAATAATAAATCATTTTCTACCTTAATAATTCTGTTTTTACAGTTTTAACCCTTAGTTTTTACAGTTTTCAATATTAGTCCTTCTAGGTGTCGTCGCGTTACATTTTTAGTCCAATTTTACAAAAATTATGGGAAAAATTATCTTAAATTTTCTGGAGCTTATTGAAGCTTATTAAAACATATTTCAACTGCTTATTTACAAAAATAGCATATTTTTCAATAAATGGGCTTTAACGAGCTAAATTAAAGGCCCGTTAGCGTTTAACGATCCGTGAGCGTTGAGACAAGTTGGGCTTATCCCTAGACTCATTTTTAATGTTATAAAATCATATCAAAATAGCTTTTTGGTCCAGCTTATATGGAGAGCTTATTTTCAGCTTATTGGTCTTTTCAGTCCATTAAGCTTTATAAATAGTTTTTGAAAAATGAGTTTTTGTGGTTTACTTTAGCCAATTTAAAGGGTCTAAACGAGCTTATTATTACAAAGTATAAACACGAAACTTGTAGCTTGTAGCAAGGAGAAATAGGTTGTGTAAAAATATTGGGTGGTTATTAAGTCGGATTGAGTTTTAAAGGGTCAGTTTGGTCGCGATCTGAAACTATTTTCTGGGTAAAAAGACTTATAAAATTTCTAAGTGTTTTTGGTATATACGAGTTTTGCAATTTACTTTGGTCGATTTAGAGTGTCAAGACGTGGTTATTTTTACATATTATTTATACGAAAGTTGTAGCTAGCCATGGTGTCTATTAGATGGTGTAAAAATATGACATGCTTGTTACGCTAAATTGTGAGATAAAAGGCGGTTTTATAAGTGACTTGGGACGTATTTTTATTATTAAAAGACTTACAATTATTTCTATGTTTTGTAACATTTTTATACATTTGATATATGTTTCAAAATGAGTTCGTGTGATGCATGTAACGTAAAAATAAACTTGAAACAAGTGTGCTACGTGACTCCTAGGCCTTCCAAGATAGAGGCTAGTCACGTTTGTGGTGCTATATGTTTGTACGTACGTATGTGTATATATATATATATATATATATATATATATATATATATATATATATATATATATGAAACTAAATACTTTCGATAAAAATAATATATGATGCATGGACATATAATAACGTATGGAATGAATTCAAGAGAGGTTGATGACGACTTACTACACCTCTAAGGTGGGTAGAGAGTCGAGAAGATGAATGAAAACACACGAGGAAAACACAACTCGCCATAATCATTTATACGATATATATATATATATATATATATATATATATATATATATACACACACACACTATATTGCGAATAAGCTTCCACCGGAAAGGATGATAACTTCTGGTCATCTTGGGGCTTCTAAATGATGAAGAGAGACTCAGAAAATATGGAAAGGAGTTGTGTGGGAGAGGTGGTGATGAAGAAAGGAGTTATACGTTATATATATATATATATATATATATATATATATATATATATATATATATATATATATATATATATATATATATATATATATATATATATATATATATATATATATATATATATATATATATATATATATATCGTACGATTACATATTGAGTTCCAAACATTAACACATGTTTTAACTATTGAGAGTCAGAGATATGGGATATTATATTGAGATTTCTACTGCATATCATGACTTTAAGAGTTGTGAGAGTGAAGAAGACAAATGAGAATTGAGTTTGTAATATATATATATGTCGACTAATATTATTTTTGGTACACGATTTGGTTTTTGGCATAGAACTTGGTTACAAGCTGATGAAACATGTTTACTAATATGAAAACATGATGGAATAATTATTAGGATCGAATATAAACAATCCGAGTTTAAAACGGTTGAGTTTTGAATTTATTATATATCGATTGGGTTGGATTTTGGCCAAACACTTTGCCTCTATTAAACGTATCAAATGTTCGTCTTAGAAGCTAAAATTTGGCATCCTATTTCTTTGGCGGGTAGACAATTAGGAAGTACAAAAATATGGATACGCTGTGTTTAGAAATCGAAAAATACAAAGGCATTTTGGAGAGGACCTGCTCGAATGAAAACTGAAATTAATAAAGAAAATTGGGCCCCTGGTGGGCTGATGAATAGTACACAGAAAAGAAAAAAGGGTAGTTGGGCTGAATTTCTATTAAGGGCCCATTTGGTGTTAATGTGTTATTAGTGAATAATTAAGTTTAGTGTAATTAAATTAGGATTAGTAACTTTGTTTTAAATATTTTGTTAATTATGTCGAGAACTTGTTTTGTCGTTTGGTGAATTATGGGATGACATGATTTCGTAAATATAGTATAATAAGAAAAATTTTAAATTTCCCAGTAAAAATGGTGATTAAAAATAATGACAAAGATTAATATATAATTAAACGTTTCTAATTATATGGATTTTTGCGAGGTTTTACATGGAGAGTGAGGAGAATGTTATTGAGAAGGTGGTGGAGAGTGAGAATGAGGAGAGTGGGAAGTTGGTTACATATAAATAAAAAAAGGGTAAGAAGTCGTCTGTTGTTAAGGATAAGTCAACGGACAAGGGTTCTATTGTTGTTGTTGATAAGAAGCTTAAGAAGAATATTAAGGTGACGGAGCCAGTTAAGACCACTCCGAAGAAGAAGTCTGCTAAAGTAATATCAGAAGCTCCTGTTTTGAGATCCAAGAAGCTGGTTCAAGAGGAAACTCCAAAGAAACGGAAATTAGTATTAGCAAAAGTCGATGAGAGTTCAAAGAAACAAAAGCTCAAGGTTCCAAAAAGTATAGATATGTCTTTTTTTGTTTGATTGAATTCAGTATGCATATTTATTTAAGCTTATATAGCTTTTTTAATTTTTCCTAGTTTAGTTTTTTCCTTCGTTACTAGTCCAAAATCCATGAAAATTGTTTTTATTTCATCTCTATTGCTTTAAGTTTTTCTGTTTTAGTCTTTTATCAAATTTAATATTATGTTAAAAGTTATGGGATTGACAGTGATGCCCAGTGAATCCCATGGGATTCACAGTGAATCCCATGGGATTTCCTAGTGAATCCCATGATATTTTAGTTATAGTAGTGATACTTGAGCTTATTTGATTCTCTGTACAATTGATTGCTTGAACTAAGTTGTTATTGAGATTTATTTGATCATTATGTGGATATGTTATTTACTAGTTCATTTTGGTTATTCATAGTTTAATTAGTTCATGTAAGTAATTTGTGACTTAGATTGAGCATTGATTGAAAGATTTGAGGTCTAAAATCAGTAGGTGTAGTGTAATCTAGACTTATAGGGACTATTTGGATTTGTAAGTTACTTGCTGATCTTGTTGTTGTTTTGCTGTGATATTGGTACAATTAGTTTGCATTAGGATAATAATAGATAATTTAGGCATAAAATCAGTATTTATATTAGCTAAAAGTCAAAGTAGTCTTTGTAACACCCCCAATTCATTGATGCAGCGGAATTCAAACTGGGTGTTACTCGACGGCACAATAGTCACAATGATAGAAAACGAACTCTAATTGAGTCGTTTTAAAAGATTTATCATTCAAATTGTATAAATATCAGAGATTACAATATGAGGTCCCAAATGGTTCCATGTTTACAGTTTACATTTAAATGAGTTTTTGAATGATAATAAAATTTATAGCCCTCTTGAATATCCGTGCCCTTCCGTGCCATCCTTGATCATCATGAACCTGAAATACATGCTTAAGAGGTCAACACAAAGGTTGAGTGATATTCATAGAGTTTGTTTAATGTTTGAACACAATATGTTGGTAGTGTGAGTTATAGGCTCACACCAATGGTTGGAAAACAAAACAGGTAGGCTACATTGTTATACGCCCGGAACGGTTATTAATTCACTAAGCTTATGACACAAAAACGTTAACGGGTACCAATATCAATCGGCGGAGTTATCCCGGTAGGTATTTTGCCGTCATTCCTATGTCTCAAATATTAGTGCATTTGTTTGAACTCGTAGTTGTTCCACACAAATGGGATTCGTCAATCCCAATAGGCCTATTCACAATATTCGCGCTCACTATTACTAGTGATTAAATGGTTCATAATAAGGGATCTTGGTTTGGCAAGGATGTTACTTAGTGATAATAAAACATAGTCGGATAGCATACAGTAGAAAGCATTGTGTTCGAGTAGAAAAATAATAGCATGTATCCCCCTCATGGGTTTGTAAAATAGTTAAACAATAGAAAGTGGGGCTATAAACTCACCTTGAGTTGGATGATGTATAATGAGAATGATGGATATGCCGTAAGAACTTCTACGAGCAACCTAGAATAATTGTTGCAACTTAGGTTTGGAATAATGTCTAAGAATATGAAGAATTGCCTATACATGTCTTGCATTTAGTCCATGATATGGTACAATGTATAGTGTAAGTCTTTGAAAAGAAATGATTCATGAAACATGTATAGTTTATATATTGTTTACTACCGTTCGGGCCGACATAATTCAGAAGTCATGTAGTAAACGTTCGAGGAGCCAGGACACTTTAATTCGTAAATCCACAACTCATCTCGACGGCTTACATAATGAACTCCTCACATGAGGCTCCCTACTATTGTAGTAGTTGATAAAATATACATATATAAGTTTTGATCCGAAAAGTTACATGTCCAATATTTGAATAAACTTAGGAAAGTTTATGATTACATGAAGATTGTTATTAGGGTGAGTTTCTTATAACTTGTATGACAATTTCTTGTAATATCTCATGGTTCTTTAGATGAAGTAGATCTAAATTGTATGTTTAAGTTATCGCCAACTTTTTAGCTCATGTTTTCGCCTAAGTAAGTTTATATGGTCATTTAGTCATGGCCTTGCCATGACCTTTGGTCATTGTTCCATGGTATTGAGACTCAACCTTGGCTCTAGCCATGGTTGTGGTCTTGATTCTAGGTCATTAGACCTCTTGTTCTTTTTAAACAATAACAATTATATAGTGACTTATATATATATAAAATAGATGTTAAGAAACTGAAGAAAATCTCATTCGTTATTGGTTTTCTGGAGACGTGCTTCTGAGTTTTTGAAGAAAACGTGATTCCGGACAACTTTCGTGATTTAACTTTTTCATGAAACGGACCAGAATTGCCTCTTTTTGCGTGTTTAAGGTTCTGTCACAGAAACTATTTAGGCAGTTTTGCCGCAAAGTTTTGGTAACTTCAAATGGTCATAACTTTTGACTCGTGTACTCGTTTTAGGTGGTTTAAATTGCTATGGTTTCCTTGTTAGGTCCTCTACTACAATATGTAATGGTCTAATATCATAATTTTACCATTTTGATCAGATTTCACCAAGAAAGTCACTAGTTTACTTGTTTAAATAACATAGGTTAACAATCATTTACAATAACTTGTTTTACCCATTTTTATACATCATGGACATGATCACAAGACAAAATATAGCATGAATAATATGTAAATAACATGATTATGATATTTAACAAGAAGTATGTTAGGGTTTTGCTTACAACTTTTGGCTTTCAATTAAGAAAGGAAGTTAACATGTAAGGTAAGGACTTTGATAGACTTTAGCTTCACCCTACTTCACTTCATGCAATCTTTCTACTCTTGTATTCTTGAAAGAGAGATGATGAAATTTGAGGTGACTTGAGTGGATTCAAACTCAAGAGAATCACCAAAGTTTATAAGGGTTTGGAAGTAGTTTTGAAGAATCAAAACCTAACTACTGTTTCTATGTTGTTATAGCTCTTGAATCTTGCATGAAACTTGGAAGAGAATTTGCTAAGGATGAGATGTTGATGTGTGTGGTATGTGGCGTACAAAGGAGGGGAGGAGGGGGTATTTATATGGTCTTGAGGAGGTTACTAACCTTGACTTGTCAACACTTGGAGAGCAAGCTTAATACTTGTACTCATCCAAGGGCTTCAAGCATGAGATCAAGCCATGTGTGAGGTGAATCCCCCCTAGAGGCGGTTCACAATACTTGGGGAGGAAGATTTGGCTTTTGATGATAATATCTTACTTACTTAGTTAGTTTTAACTCCGTAAAATGCTAACCGTAAACGATTAAGCCATAATACGTAAAACCGGGTATCGTAAAAATACGAAACTTGGAAGAATGATTAAACTTGTCAAAATACTCCATAATAAAATATAAAATGAGTGGTAGGTTCCATTGGGGTGCTAAAACCCTGCTAAAACTGGAAACACGGGTCTAAAACGCGTAATACGTAAAACGTACGAATATTGTGTAAAATTGAGAAAAGTAAAATGTTACTTTTCTAATGTGATAATAATGATTTAAAATGACTTATAATGTCTAGGCTGGGCTCAGTCTAGTGTCGGTTGGTAATTAATGTCTTTTAGACATAAAACCGTAAGCCTAAAAATCAAGGAATGATTTATAAAATCAAGGAATGATTTTTGGTCAAAGGAGGAGGGAAAAATATGTTGACTTTTTCCAAAAATGTGAAAACTCAAATTGTCTTAGAAACACGGTGCAGGTATAGGCTAAGGTTACGGCTGAGTAAAAACGCTTAAAAATGAAATATCCTGTTTTTCACGGCCGAGGTTTATTTGGTCATGTTTTTCTCAGTCGTGATTTATTCTCAAATAAATCATGAGTGTATCAAACAATTTTCAGATACGGGGAAAATTAACGCGGTCGAGTTTCGTTGTGCGTAGAATTTTTGAATGACGTTTTACCCTAAAACGTGTAATTCCTTAATAACTTTCGCGAAAATGATCTAATGAGTGTCAAACTTTTAATTTGCCATGGAAATGATTTATCACTCGAGGCCAAGAAACAAAAATCAAATTTCGGGAAAATTTCAGGAAAAATGAACAGTAAAAGTGAATAGTGAAATTTTCCGGGAATAGTAATTAATCTGAAATTGCGAATTGTTACAGTCTCTACCCCTTACGGGGAACTTCGTCCCGAAGTTCTATGTGTGTTATATGTTGGAGTGGTGTCGATGAAGAGGTGTGGTTACTTATGAGGACTAGAGTCTAGGATTACCAGTGATGTAGTTTGATTTGTCTCAGAATATGGTGTGTCAATAGAGATTGATAACATAGTTGAATATTAGTAGAGATCCATATAATAGTCGAATATCAAAGGAAATTGATATAGCAGTCGAATATTAATAGAAATTGATATTGTAGTTGCAATCATAGCCTAGTAGATAATTTGTTGTTGTACCTAGTGTTTATTGACTTCATACTTATGTTATTTCGGATACAAATAAGCCCACTTGTTTATAATTCTTTATTTACATAGAGAGGCATCCCAAACAATATAAATAGGGGAATATAAACTTATGGTTCGGTGATTTACAATTTCTTTATTTAAATGAAAAGGCATCCCAATCCATTCAAATAATTATAAATCATCCTACTTAAGAATTCCCAAC